>JAUNZO010004298.1:1200000-1657836 GCA_031894775.1 Chloris gayana
TTTAAGACATAGAAGCACCTATGTCTAGTTCATTAATTAAACAGGCTATTTACTATGTGATGTAACTCTAGAGATCCATCAATTATCCAAACCACGCATGTCTCCTTCCCGAAAACCATGCATCCAAACCATTACCATCCCTCTAATCCGATGAGGGTCCATGCCGCTCTTGACCGTGAACACAGCTGTCATGACAGTTTTCACTCTGCGAGAGGTTGTACAAATTTTCCCACGAGGAAGTGATTTCGTCCCCTATTGCCGGGTGGACTAAAGTCTCCATTTCACCCGTGTTATCAAACATGTAACACACTTCCGAGGTGTGTGGCCAAGAGATCACCTCCAAGGCGGTTCACGGTTTCCTCCAGCTTTGTACGCGTCCACAAGGAGATCCACTAACCTGAAGGAGCAAACCCTCCACTCCGGCAGCTTCACTCCCTTGTGCCGGATGGTTCCGAGACCTCGTCTCTTCGCCACGCCTCCCCAGGACTGCCGGTATTCCCCAGCCACAGCCCCCTCTTCTTCGCGCGTACTCGACGGCATCTACCGTATAATAAGCCAAGCTGCGCCCATACTTGGCTCGTGGCTGTACGGTTTAACATGGATGGTCGCTCCACGAACCGGTCCTTATGATTCGGGTGATAGCATTCCATGGAACTACCGGTACACCCCAGCCATAGTTCCTCCATCCGTCACCAAAATCAATGTTTAATATATAAACAAGCAACCATGATCATTATGTTCAAGCGGATCATTAATAAGATTAATATTTATCATATCTTAAACCCAATTAAAGGAACTAAGCATGATCTACCCAAGTCTACAACTAATTCCACCTAGACGACAAGGACAAGTACGGAAAAATAACATGACACATAGGATTCATATTATAACAGCGATGCAATCATGTGCAGATAGAAAAGGATTAGGTGCAAGATGCACCAAGTACACTTGCCTCTTTCTCTTTTTTGCTCTTGAATATATCTTCGACTCTTGCTCTTCGAATTCCTTGTGTCAATCGCCTTCTAATTACATCACGTCGAGCAAGCATGCAAACAAACATACAAACAAAAACTAAGAAACAGAACAGTTCACCATATCAAAAGACTATAAGAGCATTACCAAAAGAAGGTACGCGTCTCTACGATTCCGTGGACGCAAAAGTCACCTAAATCGATGCTATGAGTGAAAAGTTATGATGTTTTAAAGATCAATGACAGGTTCAGAAAAAACAGAAACGCTTAGGGAGAGAAACGTGAGCGTTCCCGTTGATTGAATGCACAAATAAATATTTCGTTTGAACAAAATTATCAAGGATAGTGTGGAACATATGAAACGCAAGGTTGAATTGTTAGGAATGCACCTCAACCAGAGATCGATGCATGAGGATAAGATGAGATCGCGCAGAGGCAGATTGCACGCCAACCGCATTCCTGGATGCGTCGGGTTAGATCACGGCGGGGTATTTTGCATACGCGACGTGGACTTCCTGGAACACAACGTGGTATAGATGGTTCGTCAAGAAAAGATGGAAATCAATCACAACAGATATCATAATTACCATCTAGCGTGCTGGACAGATCCAAAACAGCGAGTAGTGCTCATTGCGGAGCAGATTCCCGTCGATTCACGTCACCACTTGGTCTCTATTGATATGTTGAAGAAGACATCATTACGCACCAGTGGGTCAATTTTGGTGCCATTTGGTTGGGTAGATCGTCGGGAACGTCGGTGTCAATCAACGACAGGGTGGCTGGTTGCGAGAGCAGGGTGGAGCGGCAACAGCCTGACGGCGTGATGAGGGCTTGAGGGGGTGGGGAGGACGTGGGAGGGGCCTTCTTTTTATAGGGGGTGGGGTTGGTGGGGAGAATAAAAGGAAGGGTGAAGCAAGGTGATTAATGCTATTAATTATGCGTTTAATTGCTTGTTTTCTTTCCTTTCAAGTGCACAGCATGAATTTGGAAGGTTAATGTGTCCAGGTTCAAGCATGTGGTAGGTGGAGAGAATGTAGATGATATTGAGTAGAGATACGTCCAAGCATTTTCGGAAGAAGAAAATAAAAGATGGACGGAGATGCGATGTTACCGAAACAAGTGGAAAGATGACATAAGAAAATGCAGAGGGAGAGTTGGGCTACCTGGAAAATTGGCCTATGAGCGTGTGAAGGGTCTTTCTTTTCCTTTTCTATTTCTAGTTCCTAATTCCGAATTTTCTAAATCACTCCAAAACGATTTCTACTCGGGTTTTCAAAAATATAATTTGCACCCAATAAAACCTAATGCAACTAATCCAACATGAATGCAACAAACAAGTAATTATATAACCTAAATTATAATTGGTCACAATACCAAATTGTTCAATCATAAGGAAAAGTCATTTTGTTTATTGAAAACATGTGGAACCTAAAAACTTCTTATTACAAAATAAAATTCTTTAAAGAAAATTATTTTATTGAATAAACCATTTTTAGAAATCACATGTATTTGTAAATTAAACTATTTTCGTAAACATAAACATTTTCATAGATCAAAGGCATTTTTTTCAACAAAGTATTATAAAAAATTCAATATGTATTTATTAAGAAAATGTTTTCATAACCAAGCCAAATAAATGGTAAATTAGTAGAATTCAACAAATAACTTTGAATCTTTTTGAGAAATGAAAGATTTTGGTAGGAAAGTGGTTCACATTCCAAAATTGAAATTTTGGGATGTGACAGGGGTTCCTAGTATAAATAACCCTTGTACACTTGATGGAAACCCTAACCATGAATTGAACTCGGAAAATAGAGAAAAGTCAACTGCTCTTATCCTTAGGGTTGTGCCATTGCTGCCCCCTTGAGGATTGGGAGTGTTTCTCATACCATTTGTTCTTGTGTTTCCTTGTGATTTGCAAGAGCATTGCCTCTACCTTGCATGGTTCAGGTTAGGCATCGACCAAAGCGTGTGGTTGGGCGAAATCATTTATCACAAGTGGTTGTTCGAACAGTTGTTGGTGCCATCGGTTCGTCGAGGTTGCACGGGTCAAGTTATCCCCTAGATCCTACAAAGAGAAGATCGGGCAAGCCCCCGCATCGGAGGGATATTGATCTTTGAAAGTGAAGCTCCCGGCCCATCTATCTTCCCAGAATCCGACATGTTGCCATTATTCAGTTGAAAATCCTATACTTACGAAAGTTTGTTTTACTTTCATTAATCTAAACCAAAAATGCGAGTCGCCTGATTTCCTCTCTACTTGTGTAATTGTTTGATTTCACAAGTATTTATTCCTTAAAACCTATTGCCATAATCCATCTTCATCAATTAGCTTATAAAGCCACTTACTAAAAAGACACTGATTTTGGACATCCAAGTTTTTAATTCCTAGGCCCCCTATTTCCTTTGGTTGACATAGGATGTTCCACTTTGCGAGTCTATACTTTTTCTTATGCTCATCAGTTTGCCAAAAGAAGCGGGATCTGTAATAATCTAGTTTCTCCATGACTTCGTTTGGAACCTCGAAAAAGATAACATAAAAATTGTGATGCTAGTTAAGACGGAGTTGATTAAAACCAACCGCCCTCCAACCGATATATGCTTTCCTTTCCAGCTACACAATTTCGTTTCGAATTTCTCTCGCTATAGCTTTCCAATCATTCTTGCTTACCTCCCTAACATGCATTGGAATGCCCAGTGTACCTGAATGGGTAATTTCCTGCTTGGCAACCAAATAATTGTGAATATTGCGTTTCATATTCCTTAGTTTGCCCAAAACAAAATACCCTTTAAGGCCCTTAGACTTGGAATTAGTATTTGATAAGTCGAGTACGAGACATAGCAATGCGCTGGTCTCATCCATAACTTCTTCAATTATCTCTCTACATAAATTGCTCAAAATAAATTGATCCACTTCTTCCTCCTCGGCCATTTCTTTTTCCTCTTTTTCGATTACACTTGTTTTAAGGTCCTGCTTGTTGCTAATTTGTAACGTACATTTTTCTATAGATTTAATACACGATATAGAGTTTCTAGTATCATTAGTATCGTCACCTATAGGCACTCCTATGACGGTGAACTTAGAAACAATATCATTATCTCGTAAAGTGTAAGAAAGACTCGTTGTTACCTTTCGCGAAGTGATGAGGACATCACACCCTCGAGATATAACCAACACTCCTCCAATACACATACATAATTCAAGGACAAAACGTAGAGCACGACCATTGAATTTACGGTTGAGCATGTTCCTAATGATCTCTTATTTATATTTGAGAATATATTACTACCTAATGAGTTAATTATTGTTAGGAACCATGGAGATGATGATAATATGGTTAAGAAGGAGGTTGGAGACATGTAATATGGTTAAGAAGGAACGTGCTCCATGTCTCCAACCTCCTTCTTAACCATATTATCATCATCTCCATGGTTCCTAACACTAATTAACTCATTAGGTAGTAATATATTCTTAAATATAAATAAAGAGATCATTAGGAGCATGCTCACCCGTAAATTTAATTGTCGTGCTCTAGGTTTTGTCCTTAAATTATGTATGTGCATTAGAGGAGTGTTGGTTATATCTGAGGGTGTGATGTCCTCATCATCCTCCCCTTCTTGACGAAAAGCCGTCCTCGGCGTCGTTGGTGCTTGAATGATTATTTCGAATGATATCATTTCCTTATCATTCTCCTCTCCTCGAAAGCAATCTGTCCTTAGTATGACCGTAGTTGTAGAAGATATCATAGGTGAAAACCACCTATGCTCCCCTTCTTGGAAGATAGCCTGTTTCTTGAAAACAAAACTAGAGCAACTGGATTTTATATGATTAGTATTACTATAGCCCTCTAATTCATCACATTGTTGCCCAAATAAAGAAGATTTCTGTTTCGAACAAATATAAACTCCATGCACCATATATTTTCCTTGACAATTATAGTTTCCTATGTAGTGATATGTATGTCTAGGCAACCAAGGCAATTCAGCACATAAAAATTTCTTCTCCAAACTAATTAGATCACATAGAGTATCAAATTCAATGTAAACTAACGAACTTAAAGAAGAAAACAATTTCAACTCATCAATTTCAGAAGCAATCGGAAGCAATGTTATATTATTAGCACAAGTATTCTCATTCATTAGTTGTTGCAAAGGTATAAGTGAAGCATCAGCACACAACTCCTCTTTATCACAAGGATCCTCAAGCAAATCATCATGTGACAAAGATAAATTCAGAGATGGTTCCACTAACAATTGCTCTATGATAGCATGGTTTGTGGAAAAATTCAACACATCAATATAATTCTCACCTTCCGTGAGTGTAGCATAATTGGCATTACCTGTGCTCTCAACAAGAGTAATTGGTGTATTATGAAGTGATGGTTCTGAATTTGCACATGAGCTCGTGAACATGTCATTTTCTTCCACTTCACCCTCATCCTTTTGTATATCCAGAAAGGTATTAGCTGGAACAATAGGTAAGAAATTTTGTTGCTCTTTTGTCAATTCAGATTTACATGAAAGTGTTGCAACATTTGAAATCGCCCATTCTTTTCTAAAAGGTTCAATCTTTCTTCTCTCTAATCTTTCTAGATCAGCTTCTAAAATTTCAATAACACTCAAAGGTTCAAAAATAATTTTTCTTTTATTGTATTTAAATGTATAACTATTGCTGGTTGTATTGTGCAAAACATTATTTGTATGAATCCAAGGTTTAGCAAGCAACAAATGACATGCTTGCATAGGCAGTATATCAAAATCTGCACTATCCTTATAAGTACCAATAAAAAAATTGATCCGTGCAATTTGTGTTACCTTAATCTTCTCACAATAATTTACCCATCTAATATAGTATGGATGTGGGTGCGGTTGTGTGGTCAAGCCAAGCTTCTCGACCAACTCGGCACTTGCAATGTTGCGGCTAGTTTCACCATCAATTACAACACGGCAACGTCGATTCATCACAACAAAGAAAGTTTGGAATAAATTATTGACTTGATTTTGCTCCATCTTCTCCATTTGAGAACTCAGTACTCATTGTGCTAGAAAACTCATATCATCACCTGTCATTGTTAGAAGCAAACAAGAAAACACACGAAGTATATTTTCCTATCACTACTATGTATGAATAGTGAAAACTCTCAATATGCAAGTGGAAGCATCTAACCAAGCTCTTACAAGGTTCTTACTATCAACAAGCAAAGGATACCTAGAGAGTGTGAGCCAACAATTGCAAGGGTCAAAACATGTGATTTCAGAAGGATATATGTGGAGTTTGGATAGGCAAAATATAGTAGCAAAAAATTACAAATTTTCAGTTCAGAATTGCAAAACTGAATAATAGTCCCAAGTATGTTAATGTCACCGGGCTAAACTTGTCTCTCACCTAGTTCAAGCAAGCAAGAAGCAATGACTCAACAAAGGACACAAAGGATGCAAGCAACTCTTATTTTTTAATCTTTCTTTTAGGTGCGCCTATTTCTATTCTTTTTTTTTTCAGCACCTCCTTGCCTTTTATTGTTTCTTTTTTTGGCAGTCCTTGCTTATTTCTCTTTTTTTATTACAATAGAATGGTACAAAACTCAATGAATGGATGCACTCACACAACTAAAACAGAAACACTCATCGGCAAGGTTGCAACTAAAGCACCCTGCCTCTAAGCTCAATCAACAATGTTCTGTTCCTTTCCCTTTTTTATTGGTGCGGCTTTTTTATTCCTTTTTTTCGCGGACACAAGCCACAAAACAGGACACTTCTCTCTTTTTTCACGTGACACAAGCCCAAAAAACAAGAATCTTCTTTAAAAACAGGGACAAGCACATCTAAGTTTTGTTTTAATTTTTTTACTGACCCTAGACAATGGACTCAACAAATCACACCTCGAACTAGATAAAAGAGTGAAACAAACTAAGATGACACAATGACAATCCGAAGGACTAGAATTCAGAAAAGCAAACCAAACTGACAATTGCGAGGCACAAAGGTGATATAAGACAACAGATAGACGACGAATAACTATTTTTGTAGGGCAATTTTCTGGAGTTTAGGACGAAACAAAATAACGAGGATAGGGGGAACCTGACAGTGCACCTGAAGCTCTGATTACCACTTGATGTGAACGGGGGTCCCGATCTTTCGAAAGGTTCCAATAAACAATGATTTGGCAGAGGCTTGACACAAATCGATCCGGCTTCCGAACAACACGTTCCGAACCCCGCAATCGCAGCACCACGTCTCCTCTGGTTATCAACCGTGCAAGCACGATTGACCTCGCCAAGAAGGCTAATCCTTGCCTGCGAATGGAAGAACACAAGCAAGAACAAGATAGAACAAACCAAATTGCAAATATATGATTAAACTCACGAGTTGGGGTCTCACAAACTGACAAAATGGCGAAACTATTCTTGACAGAATAATCTAAGCAAAACCCCAAACCCTAACGAAGGGGCGGTGGCTGCTTATGAAGTCCCTAGGGTAGTCCATCCCCCTAGACGCAGCCCTAAGTGGGATCAACAAAATACACGACCCAAAGGCCAAAAGACGGTGGTGCAACACCGGAACAGTTTCTGGACGTCTTGTTATTTCGGCAATTCCCAACGACTCGAGAGGAATTTGGATATGAGACCAGCGCCAATGGAAAGGTCATCAAATTATCTTTCCATCCATATAAAGAATGTCCCAAACGGACTTCGTATGCGACCGGGACTTCCGTTTTGGTGCAGGCCGTTTCTGGACTCTGAAACAGACTTGAAGTCGAGTTTGTTTAGGCGTCCAACTTGACATGGACACCCTTGCTGGCCCTCCACGCCTCCAACCTCCTTCTTAACAATATTATGATCATCTTCATGGTTCCTAACAATAATTAACTCATTAGGTAGTAATATATTCTCAAATATAAATAAAGAGATCATTAGGAATATGCTCACCCGTAAATTCAATTGTAATGCTCTACGTTTTATCCTTGAATTATGTATGTGTATTGGAGGAGTTTTGGTTATATCTGAAGGTGTGATGTCCTCATCACGAAGTCTGCTTCGAGATTACGAGCAGCTTTGTTCTTTCCCGCGCGGCTCACAGAATCTTCATGTACCGAAGATACAACTGGTCCATGGCTTGATATCTTTGCGGTGAACCATTGCATATACGATCGTCTTTGCGATTGAGTTGTTCTTCAGGTTTGCATAGGTGGACTTCTCCACTTCCTCTCCGGCCTTCACCAAATCTTGCATTGAGAACCCAGCTTGTTGGGCGCGACTGACAAATCCCAGCATGTCTAGAGATTGGTCATCATCCTCTTCATCTTGGCTCGATTCTTCGGAGTCACTCCTCACCCAAAACCGAGATCGCCTCCACACTCTTCCACTGCATGGATGTGGGGCTGATCTCCGGACGATGCAGCCACGATGAGCACTCGATCCCTTTCCATCCTTTCCTGATGCAAGATGTGCTGGGCATCTGAGATTCTACCGTTGATCGGCTCCGGCAGGTGCCAGAGCCAACGTCAAGTACTGGACGCGAAGCCTTCCCTACATTACATCATCGATTTTGGTGAGCAATCACCAGATTCGCTGGTGGTAATGGCGGATACACTCATCGCCGAAATCGCCCCCTCTGAAAAAAGCGCGTGCTTAGCAAGGTATCGTTAACAAAATGGTTGAGGACTGTTATCTAGGTACATTTCATATTTGACCCCGCTAAAACTTCTCCTGCCTATTGGAATTCCTGCCTCCCTCTCTCGTGACAGGCGCAATAAGAGAATGGCACCACCGACTTGAGGTACACCGTGACGTATTTTCTAGCAATTTTTCACTAATTGCTGTCACCACATTTTTCTCCACCTCCTCCATTCCCAGCCCATGGTTTACTTTTGTCCTGTCTTCACCAAAACAAGGACTCAAGTACGGAAGGATTGTTGGATGATGGTAGACGGCATCTTTAATTCGGCAGTCTAAATTATTTTTGAATTCATTGTGTGATGCAGTGTTGCAGTTGGCTAATTTCAATCTAATTTCTTATCTTGCTCAATGACTTCAACCACTGGGGGTGTTTGTTTCATTGCACTGGCTTGGATTGGCTTGGATAGGGCTATCCAATCTAGTGTTTGTTTCACCGTCAGCCTGGGTAACATGAACAGGAATCGAAAATATGCTTCAGAGATGCTGGATAAGCATATCCGAGAAATTTGACCGGACAGGGCTTGTCTAAGCATGATCATTAGTCAATAATTAAATATAATTAGTGTATTGTGATATTAATTAGTATACTTTATTGTGATATTAAGATAAATAAACATTTTATATTAATTAATTTGCCAAAATCATGTGGAGTGGAATATAATTAGTGATACCTTGCATGTTTTAGTTTAATTAAGAATTGTTGTAACAAGATTACTTTTTTATAAAATC
Source organism: Chloris gayana (assembly GCA_031894775.1). Classification (NCBI taxonomy): domain Eukaryota; kingdom Viridiplantae; phylum Streptophyta; class Magnoliopsida; order Poales; family Poaceae; genus Chloris; species Chloris gayana. The sequence goes on from JAUNZO010004298.1 coordinate 1,209,377, forward strand.
AAAGTCGGCTAATTAGTGCACGATTAACTAATATTATTTGTAAATAAGATTTAATAACTCTCATTCAATATTTTCTCATTCCTCCAATCGTTACAAACAATTGATGAACCTATCCAGTCAGACAAACAACCTATCCAGTTAGACAAACAATCAATTGGATGATGCGGTCCCAGAAAATATGAAAAGGATGATCCCATCCAACCTTTGATGTCCACCCAAACTCACCCTAAATTTCTTTCGTTGCTCCATTGTTTGTGAAACTATAAAAAAAGGGTTCCCTAGAGATTTCTTATCCCATAGCTCTCTCCAGACTATGTACTGTAATGTACCTTAGATTTGTTTGATACTTTTTGTGGACTATTTGGAAAAATAGCACTATAATTTTGGAGTTTAAAAGCTGCACCAGAAATAGCTAGAACACTAATTTAGGTCCCAGTTTCTCTTGTAATTTACAATTAATACCATAGAATTTGTGTCATAGTGTTGTTATATATTGGATTTAATTTTAATTTCCGAAATGTCATACATATGGAACTTGCACTTTGTGCTGCTGACAATAAATTTTTAGATTCACATGTAATAAAATGAACCGTTACAAAAAGAAAAATCATTGTTGAGGAGCTGTGATGTTGAAAATTGGGACTTAACAATGCAGTAAGATTATATTGTTCAAATATTACTACAGGTAATACACAGAAGGCTATTTCAATTTTGTGTTCCTTGACCAATTTAAAAGATCAGTTTTTTTTTTTCAGAATACTCGAGACGAAATACAGCATGCAGAGTAACGAGCTTTTTTTTTTTGTTCACCAGAAAAGAAGGTGCTGATGGGTAGTCCAGTACTAAGTGTTGGTTCAACAACTAAACTAGAAATTGATGATCATGCTACGAGCAAATTCGTGGCAAATTTCAAGTGTTGTCAATTCATTGTTTCAGGTTGGACTACCAATATCTCGTTTATAATTTCATTTACAAATTTTCACAAGGGTGGAACAACAAACAGATAATTAATACCGTGAAGATGGTTACCAAACATCAAATTTAAAATGCTATCTAACATATTGCGCAAGTATTATGTACTATTCAGTGTCCTTTAGGTAAATTATATCAATGTCTAAGACATGATCCTGTCCATCCAAGGGTCTATATATGAGTGAGAGTGATACTATTTTCCAACCTTCATGCGGCATGGTATGTGACAGCTGGGATACAAAGCCTATGCTCATGAAGCTTCGTTCTGTCTTATATTGTTGATAAATTCATTTGAGCCCTACTACAGAATGCTACTGTAGCAGCGAGCCCAAAAATGGCCTAGCGGCGTGGCCCGAAGCGACCCGCCGCTACAGTACTTGGCTGGGCACCAGGTTAAAGCGGACCGTCGCTATAACCACCTAATAGCGGCGGTTAGCTTTACTAACCGCCGGTACAAATGATATGAATTGTACCGGCGGTTGACAATGTCAGCCGCCGTTAACATACATTTGTACCGGCGGTTGGAAACATGACCCGCCGGTACAAATGACCTGCTATAAATAGGCGCGTTCGGACAGCTTCTCCATTGTAGGCGGTCCGAAAATTCGGGCAAAAATAGAAAAACAAGGGGGTGGGGGGGGGGAGGTTTTGAGTTCGTTTTTCTTGGATAGATTTGTTCCCTGGGGTAAGGGGAATCTATCCCATGTATTATTTCTACCTATCATGTTGGAATCTAATAGAATTTTGGCTTTGTAATTTTCTTTGAATTTTATGTCTATTTGTCACAATTCTCTAGATTTGTAGAGCTATGGTTGGTTTTTATCCATGTATTTGTATCTTGAGTCTTTTACATGGAGAAAAGTTGTATCTCTAGGCCTCTCATGTAGGAAAATTATATATCTAGGTTTCTCATGATAGATGGAGAGCTAGGTTAGGTAAACGGGGAAATTTATATTTTTCGTCAAAATAGTTTACGTATCTAGTTGGTCACTTTATTTGTAGCTCACAAAACTTGATTCTACGAGATATATTGTCCCATGTTTTGTTGAAGTAATTATTATTTTTGATGTGTAGTGCTTAAGGTATGGATAAATCTTGGATGTATGAGGCGTCAAGAGCGGGAAGTTATTTTCGAGGACAAGTCAAAGCATTTGTCATAAAGGTCGCACAACATGCTAAGCGAGAAGGAAGAGATAAAATACATTGTCCGTATCGTGATTGCAAAAATGAGAAACTATGGAAAGATACGGTTATAATCAATTCACACATAATAACGAGAGGTTTTGTTAAGGACTACACCCGGTGGACAAAGCATGGTGAAGACGTGGTGGAGGTAATACCTGAGCAATCTGTTGATGGTGATGTTGACGATGACCTTGATATTCACGATCATGTCAATGTTGAAGATGAGGAGTCTGTTCGAGCCGAGGAAGTAACGGAAGAGTCATGTGATTTTGATGTTGAGGAAATGTTGCAACACGTTGAACCACAAGTGTTACTCAATGGGTTGAGCAACTTTGCATCGCTGGAGAAAGCATCGAAGGATCCACTATACGAGAATCTAAGGGATGTGAAAAATGGTATACTGTGCTACGTACGGTACTCGAGCTGATGAAATTAAAGGCCATCCATGGTTGGTCGGATGCTAGTTTCATGGATTTGTTGGAACTCCTTTCGGACATTCTACCGAAGCCCAACTTGTTGCCAAAAACCACATATTTTGCTAAGAAGCTCATAACCCCACTTTCGTTGGGCGTGCAAAAGATTCACGCGTGCCCAAATCATTGCATATTGTATCGGGGGAATACAAGGATGCCGTGAGATGCCCAAGATGTAAGCGTAGTCGGCACAAGTGCAAGGACGACTATGATGCAGACACATCGGTTGTTAGTGGAAAGAAGAGCAACAGAAATGTGAGGAAGACGAAGAAAAGCATCACCGTTGATGACAGCGAACAAACAAAGATTCCTTCCTTGGTCATGTGGTACCTACCGGTTGTCGATCGGATAAGACGCTTGTTTGCCAACCCCAAGGATGCTGAACCGATGACGTGGCATTCGCGCCCCGAGGACCCAAACAAACTTAATCATCCAGCTGATGGGACCCAGTGGAAAAAGTTTGATTCTAACCATCCAGAATTCTCTGAAGAGACAGGGAACATACGGTTTGCTCCGAGTACAGACGGGATGAATTCTCATGGTCAATTGAGGAACCCGCACAACACTTAGCCAGTTATACAGTCAATATACAACCTTCCACCATGGTTGTGTCACAAGAGAAAGTACTTACTATTGACAATCCTTGTATCTGGTCCGAAAGAACCCGGTAACGACATAGATGTGTTCTTGGAACCATTATTGGAAGACATGCAGAAACTATGGTTAGAAGGGGTTAGTATATGGGATGAGCACCGTAGAGCGCCCTTCTTGCTCAAAGCCATCATTTTTGTGACGATAAGTGATTCCCGGCGCTAAGGGCGCTACCAGGACAGACCAAAGGAAAGTATGGTTGTTTTGTATGCGTTGATGATACATCCCATGTGTATCTTCCATCATCCCGGAAGATAGTGTACACGCGAAACCGTCAAAGAATGTGTACAAGAACCTGCCGGGCGCGATGCGTAAGCTGCACGACTGGTACATGCAGTACATCGAAGCTTGGAGTCGAGGTCATCATATATAAAGTTCCAAAGCACGTGTTCAACGATGAAGCCAACTCGGTTCTTGGATTGTATTTCAACGACATTCACACTATTTTCCGGCTTAGCAAGGTGGAAACAACCTTTATATCCCTCTCGGTGCTTGTAAGTAACCCCATGTTTCTATTTCAGATTTCAAATATCAATCTCGTACATATTCTCATATTTCAAGCATTAATCTCGTTCATTTTTGACTTATGCTTCATTTAGGATCAATTCGGAATTTCAGAAAAAGAAAATCAATAGACCAGATTGGAGGGTCGGGTACCTCAACCCGAACATGATAAATCAATCCGCCATCAACCCGCGGATAAATGAGAAGGACCCAAAATATAAGGACATGAAGCCCGAGTAGCTAGATCAACTCAAGGCCGAGATGACAACCAAAGCTAAATCTAATGTTGCAACCTACATCTATAACTGCTTCATCAAGTGGCAGGACAAATGTTCATTGACTGGTACGTAGTTAATCATCGTACACATCTATAATTCGAAAACGATAGTTTTATCTAACTATACGTTTTTACGATGGAGCAGCGCATACGAGCATTATGTAAAGGCTGGCGGGTCACACAACCCAAGGCGGCTAAAAAATATGTACTTTCGGCACAAATTTCCGGTAAGATACATTCGTCTCACTTCTCTATGCCGTGGTCCTACTATCGCTGTGATTCATAAAATAGTAACTTATTTCCTTTATTTTATTGTATGTTAAATAAGTGAAAGGTAGTGTCCCCTATGGCTACTACACTTGTTTGTACGCCAATAGCTTCTCCAGTTATATGTATGCCATTGTTGAAGAGAATGACCAACATGTGCGTTTTGTTGAGTTTATCACATTCTACTGATTTAAATTATAATTGAAATCTTGTTAATAAAGAAATTCTAATGGCAAAAAATCAAAACGGACAAACAAATATTACAAGAATTTAAGAACAAAGGGTTCCCGCAAGAACCGAAACATCCGACTTCAAACCAAATGTTAATGATCGTGGAGCGGATGTGTTGGTTCTTGCTCAAAGAGGTTATCTCTCCTGCTGACAGGTTCTTCGACGAAGACAATGAGAGCAATAGAGACCATCGTTCTCTCTATGAGTGGTGTGGTTCGACACGACCATTCGTGAACGATGGTAGTGAAGACAATGATGAGTGGATTAGGAAAGTAGTTTGATAGACTTGGTAGTTTCTCATGTAAAGACAATGTATATTGTATATATATATGCAAGTGACTTGTGATTTGTTTTGAGAAGTAAACATTTGGATGATGAATACATGTGAATGTTTTGAGATGTCAATAACTTGTGATTAGTATATGTGTATGTTTTGAGATTTGTTGTATTTCTGGTGTACTGTAATTTAATTTTTCTTCGGTATTCAAATATTAACGGTGGTTGGTGATGAAAACCGCCGTTATAAAGGTCTTATTAATGGCGGCTTATATTTCTGACCGCCGTTAATAATAACCTTATTAACGACGGCTGGCTCGACCAACCGTCGTTAAAAACACTTTTGTAACGGCAGTTGGTAATGGGCCGCCGCTACAAACCTCCATTTATAACTGCGGAGGCGTAGCGGCGGCCTAGCCTACCCGCCGTTATAGGCCCATTTGGCCCGCCGCTACAGTGGATCAGTGTAGTAGTGGAGGTCCTATGAATCTAGATATTTAAATAGGGGTAATAGGGATATTTTTAAACAAACATAATACTATTCATTGGTACTTGAAACTGCCTTTAAATTGTCATGATTTTGATTGAGTGCATATTATAGAAACAAGACTAAATTTTATTTCTGAAGACTATCATGACATATATATTAAAACAGAGAACATATAAAATCTTGGAATATTTTTATGCCGAAGTAAGAAAACATCCAATCCTGCCCTGAGCAGTAGCCTTTTTCAGCAAAGGATGACGTTGTAATACTAGTAACACAAGTAACAACGTGAATTCACTAGAGCATAGGTCTTTTGCCGCGTCCACACAAGAAAGACATGCAAAACTAATTGGGAGCAAAAAGTGCACTAAACTTATTCAATCGTTATTGCAAATGGAACTGAGCTGACGGCGAGAGCACAGAAGAATCATTGTCGACTTGTATTGCACTGTGCTTGATGGTCGAGGCTGTATACAAATTACCAAAGACCAATAGATCAGGAAATATTGCAACAGCATAATCATACATAATCATAGAATTGAAGATACATCACTGAATAACACACGACACCAAATTTTGCTTCTAGCAGGAAGAGAGATTAAGGCATCGACACAATTTATTAGATAATACAAGTTAGACACACGAGGTTTAGAAAGTTTCTGAAAAGTACGTACCAAAAATAATAAACACGACTCTTGACAAATGTGCAACGCCCAATAGGATTTTTTCATTTTTTTTCTGAAACAGATATGGTCAATAGTGACTTTGTCGGTTCTTTAAAAAAAAAATATCATCAATAGTGCCTTTATCTTTTAAACAAATATGACCACTAGTGTGGTGTATATTGTTATTATAAACAATAAGAGAATGTGATCCCTACGTATATATACCCTTCATTTTACACTACCTCATCAATTCCTCACTCACCCACCAACCCACCAGATTTTGTCTTATCCCTAGGTTTATATTGTGGACAAACTTCTGAATGCTCAAATGCTTATATGGTGGAATGAAGGGACTATATTTATTGGTATTCTAAAACAAAAATATTGTTTCTTTTCTTAACCCACCTGATACATGGCATACATTGTAATCGAATACTTAAAAGACACGTTACAGCGTTATCATCTTGATAGATGTCCAAACCACAATTAATTTCACTTTAATGATTTCTAAAGACTAAAATATAGAATAGAATAATCAATATGACAGGTAATTTTACAAAACCAATTACAAAAATGGCCACAAAAATCGAAAACTAGGTGCTAAAATGATGATCCTCTAAATGGAGAGGAATAAAAAGATCCCCTCTTAAAAGTAAGATATTCTCCAAGTGAAGTGATTAGAAGACAAGCGCTATAATATAAATAGTATATTCATTTAAAGATTAAACCATCTTACCACTAGTTGTAGCTCAAATCATTTGGGCCCTAATTTTTAAAATGTCAAATACTCAACTAGTCATCTTTATGAAATGATACAAAAGATAGTTGAAGCATTGAAAGTTCAAGATCTTAATTACCTCTACTTTCAGCTCAAGCCAACACATTTTAGGTTAACACCTGCAAAAAAGAAACAAAACAAAACAACAATAAGATGAAAGCGCTCAAGGACTTGGTAATTTAAAAAGTTAATTGACTTGGTGAACAATCATAAATACAGAGAACAATAAGCAGATCATTTCAATTTTGGACCAACGTGCAAGCGTATAGCTAAATGTCAACTCAAAGGATTTAATTAAATAAGATGACAAAAATATTATTTATTTCTCTAACAAACAATATGAACATTATTTGTAATGAAGTTTGCATTAATGAATCCACATATAGGTGGTAAAAGCAATGGGCATAACTACTGAAGAATCACCAAATGACATTGTAGTGGTAGGAACCAGAAGATATTTAGTTCAAAAAAAAAAAGAGCTCCACAGGGACAACAGTTCCATTTACAACTAGATGAATAAATTAAACCATCAGACAAACACCCGGACACTGTAAACTCATAAATTTTAAACCTGGATCTTTATGTTGTCATTTTATTGCACTCATATTGTATGTTCTAGAAGATTATGCATATAACGATGCAATGAAAATTTATTAAGCAGAGCGTTCTTATTTATCCTTACTCTTGTATAGCTTGAACTATGTGTAGGATGGAAATTTCAATGTGTCAATAGAAACTCACAGCCAGATCTTATAGGAGAACACTGGATGTTAATTTGCTCCAGTGGTATTCCGCAGGCAGTTAAGATCTTCATGATTTCAACAATCATTGCATCAAGCTCTTTACATTGAATTTCAACTATTCTAAGATGGTCTGATACAAATGGTTGTTCGACAAGTTTGCATGTTCCATCTGTTCTCACAGAATTCATTTGTACCTACAGTGTGAAACATATTTTACTAATCAATAATGAATGGTCACTTAAGTAGCAGAGAGAGCTAAAAGTTTAGAAGTAAGTACCTCTGAAAGTTGAAGGGTAAGCTTCTCCAGAATTGGTGAATGTTGGAGCAGCCTAATCAGTCCACTGAAGTCATCAACTACAAACCAATTGTGTAGCACTAATGTCTTTAGATTGGTAAAGGTTGGACAATTTTTGATATCCCTGCAGAAAATAAACTAGGCAAAGGGAAAAATAGCAAAGATGAGATGAGGAACAAGCAAATTATTAGTTTTCAGATGTGTATCCTAGAATATTTTCAATTGTGAACTTTCTCACTAATAAAAAAAGGGTCAATAAGGCATTTTGGTTGGCTGCAAAATTACATTTTCTCAGCAAATCATTACCCATCCCTTGTTCTCCCTTTTTACAAGAAGTCATGAATTCCAGGTGTAAGATTTTAGAAATATCATAGCATGGGGCTTGTGAATTGGCCACTGGTTTTATGGCATCTACAGAAAACATAAGGCTTATACGTGTGAAGTCACAGTGGCATATGTTAGCGTGTAATCATAGAGGAAAGTACCAAGTTACTATAGAATAATAAAGAACTGAATAAATATAGGAGTAAATGGCAATAGTAGATTACCATATCAGGATGACTTGACAACACCAAGTGTTTAGCCTGTGACAAACCCTTCAGAGGCACGCAGGTTTTCTGGTCATTATCTGGCCAGTAAAAATCTTGACATCTCTGGCAGATCTCACTGCTACAACTATGAATGGTAGCATCAATACACCGATCATGGAGACCACAATAACCAAATCTAACAACTGCTGCTGCTAATAGTGGCATTCCTTCCAACAATGGACACCTTCCCACACAATCTGTAAGCTGCAGTGAAACAAGACTTGGTGCACGTATTCGAGTGCGGGTCAACAGAAAGTGACTGCAAGTCACTGTCAGATGCTTCAATGATGGAGACCATACTTCTTCAGAATTGAAGCACGAATCATCAATTGTCAGATCCAGCAGTGCTGGACAGCCGGAAAGGTCTAGGTTGTCCTCAACAGAGATACCAAAGAGATATAAACTCGTCAGATGTTTCGAAACAGGAGTCAGGCTCGGTAGTTCCAAGTGTTCAACACAGTCCCTCCAGTCGAACGAGAACATGTGGACTTGACAATTCAAAGCGCACTGGATCCAGCCGTTCACCATTGTCTCAGTAATAAACACTTCTTTATCATTGAAATCGGAAGGGGAAACATCAATACGACAGTAATCAAGCGGCGCCCCTGCGACTCCTCGATTCCCTGGGGTGTGCTGCCTGGAGAACCTGGTGCCGAGACGACGGAGGCGCAACAGGCGGAACACGAATCTGGAAAACTTGGCGACGCTCCCCCAGCCGTTGATGCGGAGCTCTGGGGATCCCATCCAGAGGTCCCGCCAAGAGCGGGCGAGCACTGTTGTTCGCACGGCCTCGTGCGCCGGGAGGTAGGACAGCACGTGCTCCCGGATGCCGTCCGGTAGGGCACTGATGCGGTCGATCTCGCTCGCCCTGGACGGCGGCGGCGCATCCCTGCCTATGCCGGCCATTCCGTCGCTGCGGGGGACAGCAGACCAGGTGATGAATCAAGCTCAACAGGGAAATCGGAAAAGGGAGATCTGAGAAGGGTTCTTAGGCTATCTCCAACGATGGAGGATACCCAAACTCCAAAATGAGTGTGAATCCATCGTCTTGAGGCTGAAGGGGTGCCACCTAAAAGTGACGGTCTCCAACGACATACCGAAATTGAGAGCCACGGATCTGCCATAGGGCGGCGGCGGGATCCCTGATCTCGGAGGAGATCGGGCAGAGGACGCCTTCCTCCCCCGGCGCCGGCGCGCTGGTCCTTGGCGGGCCCGAGCTCGGCGTCCTTGAGCGCGGCGAGCGCCTCCTCCGCCTCGTCGAAGGCCTGGGCATCGGCGCTCCCCGCGGCGACCGCGGCCACGAGCCACCGCAGCCGCCGCTGCCTCCTCCGCCGATGTGGGCTTCGCCATCCCCGCGCGCGGCTGGCTAACGAAGACACGACCGGTACCACGGGGCCTCGTCACGGCCGGGGGAAGGGTCGGGCCTGTCGCGGCGGGTACCGGTGGGCATGGACGTCGGGGCGGCGTCGAGGAAGGGGAGGAAGGGGGAGGTAACGGTGGAGAGGCAGGGGACACGGAGGCAGGGGACACGGAGGAGCGGAGCTCTGGCAAGGCGGCCGGCGGAGCGGTGATGGGAACGGGCGACGGTGTGCTCGGGCGAGTGCAGGTGATGATGGGGAGCTCCGCATTTGTGGGTGGCTACCTAAGCCTTGCGCAAAATGGGGCTTCGGTATGGGTAGTCCGTTGGAGAGCGTTTTTCACGTTTTCTGACCTATTTTGAAGATAGGTCACCATATAGGTGACCCGTTGGAGATAGCCTTACCGGGGACGTTACGTTAGCCGGCTCGCCGCCGGTGGCAGAGGTTAGAATCGCTTTGGGTTCCGATCCCGAATTTCCGATTCCGACTGGGGCTCTATGGGTGTGATTGGTTCCCTGCTTCCCTTCGGGCCAGGCTCATCACATGCAGCATTCTGTTTGGATACCTGCACTCCTTTTCGGGCCAGACTGAACTCATGCAAACAGTGCCTCCAAGCCAGGCCCAACTGGTACCCCAAATCGGTCGTTCCTACAGAGCTAGGCTGAGAGCATGAGTACGTGCGCTCACGTGACCGTTCGTCTTACCTTCCTTTAGGTTTGCCTAACCTTTTCACCGATCAGATTTCACCGTCGCTGTGACGACGATCTTGCTCTCCGTCGTCAACTCGTCGTTAGAGCCCCACAATGGGGATTCTCCTCGATGCCATCTCTGACAAGCGACGGCGGTGCGATTTGCTATTTGGCTATTCTCCTTGATGCCATCTCCGGCTCCTGCAACGCTGGAGCATGTGACCTCCGCCGCTTCCGACATAGGCTCATGCGTGACCAGGAAGAGACCTCCATGTCCATGTTCACGGTGGGTACCGTGGCTTGCATTGGCTGGGTTGTAATTGTGACGGTGAAGTCACCATTCAATCTGGACATGGTGAGCTTATCATTTTTATGCGGCCATCCAATCACGATCTCGAAGGAGCAGTGTCACTGGAACCTGGCTCCGCTCAGCCAGGCCCAACCACTCAGCCTAGCCACGCGATATGCAAGGAACCAATCACACCCTATATCGGAATGCAAAGGAGTAAGATGTCGTTTACTTTACACTTTCCTGAAAAAACGTACATGTGGAGACAAAATGGGTTTAATTGTTTTATAATAATTTCATAGATTTTATAAATTTTGTAATAAAAGGAATATATGTAGTAAAATTATTCAATTAAAAAATCCGTATGAAAAAAAATTCAGCACCATCAAATGTTTATGACAGATTTTATTTCCCAACAGTGTATTGCGGATAAACATCTTTCAAATGGTATTTCTAAAAGGTGAAATTATTCACCACTCTGACATAATGGTATGTGAGGGAGAAAATTCCTTGTATGACTAAAAAAGATGGCTGTTTATCAGGCCAGAATCGAAGTTCCTTATTAGGCCAGGAAAAAAAATTCTTCCATTAAGGCCAGAAACAAAATTTTGTTTGCTCCGTTAGTTTTAGGCCTAAGGGGTATTTGAAGTTTATTTTAAATTAAGGGTAAATAGTCTTGTTACCCTATACTTAACACCATTAAGACTTAAAACTAACAGAAGGATCACAAAAGGAAACAAAATTTGGTTTACGCGACCATCTTTGTTTAGGCCAAAGAAGGGATTTTCTCCATGTGACGATGGCACTTATCACGCGTGTCGAGTAAAGAGACAAAAGATATATTTTTGAACTTCATAAGGCAAAAGATATTGCAACCATCTTCTATAATATGATAGTTCTTTCTTCAAAGATGTTGATATGCTAATATTTAGTTCTTATGTTTTAGTTAAACATGTATATAGATATTGTACTTTTGAACTAGCTATTCCCTTCGTTCTTAAATTGTTGTCGTTACATTTTACCATTCATCCTATCCAAAAAAAAATACAAAAAAATATTAAAAGTTATAGGCTATATTTCAAGTTTCTTTAGTGATACAACATACTAGGTCAATCACCCTCCGCCCATATATATTGTTACATAGTTTAACAAAAGATGAAGGATATAAGTGCTATTATTGCTGGATTACTATAAACCATAAAATGGATTAGCACAAAGAGATTTTTGTAAAAACGTGCACCCGGCCCATAAAAGAGCAGGCCAGAAGTGGTCCATGAACCGAGCAGGCCAGAATCAGACTGTTCTGATAAAATATATGATGTTTTTCAAAAAATTTGAATGATACGAATGGCAAACTAATGAAATAAAATCAAGGGCCACAACAATTTTGGAACCGAGTTAATGTCATTTCCATATCCCGATATCTAAATTAGACTAATAAGAAACGAGAGTGCCCTTCACCTTATGTTTCCTGAACCAATATATACCCACCAATCTCACCCTTTGATTGAAGTGGGCTCATTTTATCTAACCACATAATTGCTAAATGAAGGAAGGGCTTACTAAAACAACACTTTTTACTCTTGTGTCAACACACCCCCTAATGATGTTCAGATTACTTTCAAAATTACGTCGAGATGAATTCCAAAATAGATTCATGCCCAGATTTATTCCAAAGTCACCAGATTCGTGCCCTCACCTTCGTGTTGTCATTCACCGCCGGGCCTCTCCATTGTGGCCGACCTCGTCGGAGCCTCTACTACCTCAGCCGCTGCCAGCCGATCGTAGCATCCTGGCGCATCCCAAGCTCGCCGATGGCTGGCCGATCGGAGCAACCTGGCGCATCCCAAGCTCGTCACCAACCTGGTTTGGAAAGGCTGACATCTTGTGCCACTGACCTGGGATTGCCGCATTTGCTCACGCCAACCTCACTATCATCGCTGACCAGATCCACTGCACCAAGCCGGCACAGCGTGAGCTCGCCGCCAACTTGGTCATCGCCTAGTCTCCAGCCTCGCCATCACCTCGCCACTAGCCTCGACGATCTGCTTGCCGCTAGCCTCTACGCCATCCTCAGTCTGGTCTAGGAAAAATTTACCGGTTAAAAAAAAATCGGAGGTCTCTCGTAAATCAGATTTTTTTGGAAATATCAGGTAAAAATCAAAAACAAATTTGATTTTCAAAATAAATTTGAAAATTGCAGACTTGATTTTGATAGAATATTGAATAATTTGTTCCTAAAGTATTTGACACCACGAAACAATATAAGGCATATAAAAATGACATGATATCTTGACTTGAAGCGAATTGATGTTGCTTCGGTTATTAGAGCCATGGTATTGCAGCATTATTAGAGCCTGTATTTTTTTAAGCCATGCTCTTCGATGCAATTAATGATCAATGCTTTCGTTTGGATGCACACCGGCTAATTCAGGATTTTTAAATCCACAAATAGCTCTAATACGAAATCTTTACTTTTCCTTTGTTGATCAGACAGAGAGATTTATCGTGGGAGAACACAAATCCCAAACCAACATGCAGACAGATTTTGCCGAAAAACTAACTCTCACAAGCCCATGGTCATCATTGCGAGGAACCACAACCAGACAAAGGAAGGGCTGGAGTGCCTTATACTCGATCGATGATAGTGTCTCTGTCTTTCCATCATCGCCAAGAAACAACAATCTCCATTGCTCCATATCAACGATCTTGATGACGTCTTACGCCGCTGCCAGCTTCGATTGGATCTTTGGAGAAATCTTTGACCTAACAAAATTTTATTAATCTATTACTATAGACTAAGAGGAAGACAAATCCCCACTCCTTTGTTTGAGCAATTAGCCAAGATATCTAGATGTTTGGCAGCCGTGGCGTTCAATGCCAGTTTCAATCTGTTATTTCTCTTTCTCAACCTTTGTTTGTGCGTGGGTTGAGAACTCAGATCCAACACTTGAGGGGTACGCCTTCAAAAAAAAACTTGAGGGGTAATAGCTAAATAGTAATGTTCTTGTTCCACAGGTTCTGGCAGTAAGGGTTGTTGATTGTTGACTTGGAACATCATGATATGGTGTTTGCCTGTTTGGTAGTATGTAATCAATTTTAGCAAACATATTTCCAACGCAGTTGGTAGTGGTAAAAATCTGACAGTTCAGAGCAAGGAAATGGAAAAAATTATGAAACTTTTCCAATTCATAAAAAAATTCCAAAGTAATTTCAATTCTATGTTGATCAAAAAAATTCAAATGTAATTTCAATTCTGTAGTTCTGTTAACCTATCAAAAATATTTACTTCCTCAGTCTTTTTTGGAATTGAGATAAGGCTTGACGCAGTAAGTTATATTACAACAACAGATGTCATTTTGATTTTTAGTTGAAGCCAAGAAGATTAATGATTAATGTATTTTCTACAATATCGTGTGTTTTGCTCTGTTCTCATAGGTGCTAAATGCGGCATGCTAATGACTGCAGTTGAAAGACTCGGATGATAAGGAGGAATGTTACCTAGAGGATAAGAAGCCAGAGATGTCTTCCCAGGATGTGGTTTTATATCCGAGAGTGTTGATTTTGCACAGGTTTGCGACGCCGAGGATCTTTGGTAGATATACTTGGGAATAAGTACTACTAGGAGGCATGTGTGTTATTGGAGCACGGGCTCTATACCTTGATGCTTAGCAGGTCAAGGTCTCTCCAGTTCCTTTTCTTTTAAAACTTTTTTCCATCAAATATCTAACTTTATAGGCTCGTGACCTAAATTGGATTGACTTTTTTGTTTATAGGTCTATGCTTTGGTTTGTCAAATTGTCAAAAGAGCTTTCTGTTGACAACATCAGGTAGTGCATGATTCAACTTTAACATTTTGTATGTGCTTGAAATGTGTCCTTTCAAGGCAACAAAAGCACATAGTATATCCCAAAAATCTGATTACATGTTGATATCTTTATCTAAAAACTCTTGTATGCCTCACACCAGCCATGTATTAAATTGTGGTTGATGGATAGATAAACTTGTGGGTGATGACGTTCATAATTGTGGATTATGCTCAAAAGAAACTGAAAATCAGTGCCTTCTCGATTCATTCATTGTATCAAATATTTTAGAATGTAAAATGAAAATAATATTTGAAAGCAAGATTTATTCTTCATCTTACTCTTACAAGATTGTCATTATGAGAATCTAATTTGGAGCTTTTTCAAATTCACCTTTAATATAGACTATTCTTAAATAATGGGCATTTGTTTTTGAAATTATGCACTCTAATATTACAAATCTTCAATAATACAAGATTAATAAGATAGCTGGCAAATATAACGAGCTCTTGTATCAGCTTGCTATGTTTTATATGACGGGCCACCTGCAGACGATGGCACTCTAGTGGTCCTCCTTGTAACAATATGATTATTTTCGTTTTAGGATATGCGGGTGAGTGACATGTGGTCCACTTTTGCTAAACCAAGAACCATGGGATGTCTCTATTTCTTGAAGTACTACATTATCAATATTTTTAAAGTAGTGTAATAGATCAGACTGGTTTCCATACATTCTTTGGTGCGATGTATATTCATGTAAAGCGATACACCAATGTGACTTCTTGGAGAATATGAACATGGTGTCAGAGTGTTGAGGTATATTGGTAATAGTTCATTTGGGTTCTAAACTGGCAGGTTCTTTTGAGTTCTTGTGCTATGGATTAGTTATTTTATTAATGATTTATATCGTAGTATAGTGCCACACGTGCATAATTACTAGTTAAGTGGTTGAACTATGCTTCTACCACTACGATAAATCAATCACTACTATGATCTGTACTAACTATGCATTGATCACAAGATAATTCTGTTGTCCATGCGGGATGTATCTCTAAAGATTGGTACATCTGATTTGACCGTCAGTCATCAATCTGGTCTTTAGAGCAGATGTTTTGGGCTAGGTGGGGTGGATTGTGATCATTGTACTGGCTCATTTGTAGTGGCAGACTATCAAGTGAGCAGTAGCTAAAAATAATTTTTAATGGTGGTCAGCCCATAACTGTCACTAAAAATGTCTAAACACTATTGCAATGAGGTATTTTTTGACTGCTGATAGACTCATTCTGGAAGCACCATAGTAAAATTTTGTTGTAGTGTCCCGACAACATCGTCCCCTCCACTTCCTTGCTTCGACCCCAGCCCGGTAATATCGTATAATGACGATGACGAAGTCTACTGCGATTGTGATGTCCGTGAAGAGTTCTTCGTGTTGTACATTGTATATTAGAAACCTCTACAGCTGTCGCGACGACCACATAAAATGTGGCACAACAAATAACGTAGGGAAAATAACTTGTATGCCACTGGCTAAAACTAAAATCTCTTGTATGCCATTTTAGACCACAAGTCATTGGCACAACCGGTCCCATATGTCATTGAGACAATGATAGCACCTAAGGTATTAGAAGTTTCCTTGGTAGCATACGTGTGAATTCTCCGACAACGTAGGAATCCTATGTCGCCATATGACACAGCAGTGATTTCCAGGTGGCCCAACTTAGTGCGACTTGCCACCACTCTGGTCCTAGTGGCTAGCAGAGCGGCTTCCCAGCCGTGACAGCCGAGATATGTTAGATGGTCAGTGGCGACCATGCATAGTCCACCCTCAAGCACGTCCAGATCTAGGGTGTCAGCGAAATGTGGACAATAATCACCTGGTCTGGTGGGAGACTGACAATGTTGTTTCTGTTCGGTGAGTACATATGCCGGGTGGATTGTGTGATAGGCACCTTTTTCTGGGATGTTCTAAACCTTGGCGTATTGAACATTATGTACGACACTGAAGATGGTAAATCTTCATCATGTTTGTTGTTGTTTCACCCAGCAGATTTTTAGTTCTACATCAAAACCAAAGCACCATTTTATGGTGGTGCTGCAATTATCTCATGCACAATGGTCAGCAATTCATTTCATGGGTGGAGTATGGGGTTGGAATAAAAGATTACTTCTATAATTGCGCTCGCCAAAAACACGTAATCTTCTGCGACTTCAGGTGCTCGCTCGTATATTATGTCTACACTGTAGATGCGTCTCTTGCATGGATAATGTTTTCATGACTACAACAACATCTGGGAACTGGCCGTTACCATAAATTAAATGCCACTTAGCATTCACCACCTGTTGAAACACATATCACCAACATGACATTTCTGATAGATAGCATACATGTAAAAAAGGAAACATGTTTCTCATCACATGTGACATTATCTGTAGCATCTTCATTGATTAGCTAGTCTGAATTCTGGAACCAAAAACAGATATTATGATGACAAACATTAAGACTTGTCTTCACTAACATATATAGAATCCTCGAGAAAAAAAAAACTCGTATATAGAGAGTCAAGACGAAACTAATAACTGGTGCAATTTACATCATCGAATGTTTTTGAATGAATAAAAGATTTAAGATCAATCAATGGGGTTCTGAATATTCTGACAACTTTTTTGTAACCCCAAAGTAGTGCAAACATAACCGGAACCTGCATGAGAGAAACTTACAAAAAAAATATCAGTACTAAAGGACAGTGTTTAGAAGCATGAATTTTTCTTTAACATGAGGTGGGGTCAAAATATGTAGTTGTTTAATGATCCGCAGACTTTCTTTTTGTTCTTAGTTTCTTACTGTTACCACAATACGCGGAAAGACAAGTATTTTTAGTCCGGACATGCATGCATGCTTTTAAGATATACTTCTTTTGCCTAGAATGCAAATTTAATCTACACATATGATGCAAAAATACTGTATTTGTGTTTTATGTCTAGTGAGTTTTATCTCTAGCCTACCCCACCTTGTTTGGGATGCATGTCTTTTTGTAGTATGACGTAACAATTCTTGTAGGTAAATCTCACTTTTACACTGCCTAGTTTTTACTAAATTTGTAGCAAAGATAATGGACTAGTGTCAATGCTAGCTCATTTTAAAAAGTAACTAGCTTTGTTGCAATAAAATCATGTAGGAAAATGATTGTCCAGCACTAATTTGTGAAGGTGGTCCACTAGTCATCTTGCAAAATACTGCAACTCTTAAAATGTTACGAAAACTAAACTAGTCATGTTTCTAAAATGATACGAAAGATAGTTAAAACCATTAGTCCAGGATCTAAATTACCTTTACATTCAGCTCAAGCTAACACATTTTAAGTCAATCACCTGGAAAAAAGAAGAACAAAACAACAATAAGATGAAGGCACTTAAGGACTTGGTAAATGACAAAGTTCATTGACTTGGTGAACAATCCTAAATGCAGGGAACAGTAAGCAGCACGTTTGGACCATCGTGCAAGCTTGTAGCTAATTGTATCTTTTTTCACTCAACTCAGGAGGGTTTAATGAAATAGGATGACCAAAATATTATTTACTTTGACGAAAATTATGAACATTATTGGTAATGAAGTTTGTATTGATAATGAAACCACATATAAGTTGTAAAAGGAATGTCATACATGGGTAGGACCTGGAAGATATTAAATTCAATAAAACATTAGTTTCACCGGGCACTATAGCATTACTGAAGAATCACCAAGTGGCATTTTAATGGCATACATGGGTAGAAACTGGAAGATATTAAATTCAATAAAACATTAGCTTCATAGGGACAACAGTTCCTTCCACAACTGGACGAATAAACTAAACCGTCAGCTGAACACCCTAACACTGTAAACTCATAAAGTTTAAAGCTCAAACGTTATGTGGTCATCTGATTGCACTGATATTGTATGTTTTCGAACAATTTGCATATAATGATGCAACAGAAATTTATTGAATAGATCATCTCTCCTTACTCTTGTATAGTTTGAACTATATGCATGCGGTGAAAGTTTCATTGTGTCAATAGAAACTCACAGCCAGATCTTGTAGGAGAACACTGGATATTAATTTGCTCCGGTAGTATTCCGCAGGCAGTTAAGATCTTCATGATTTCAGCAACCATCCCACCTAGCTCTTTACATTTAATTTCAACTGTTGTAAGATGGTCTGATACAACTGGCTGTTCCAGAAGTTTGCATATTCCTTCTGCTCTCACAGAATTCGTTTTCACCTAGAGGGCAAGACATTTTACTAATCAATAATGGAGGGTCACTTCAGTACGTAGCAGAGAGAGATAAAAGTCTACAAATAAGTACCTCTGAAAGTTGAAGGGTAAGCTTCTCAAGAATGGGTGAACGTTGGAGAAAACTAATCAGTCCACTAAAGTCATCAGCTACAAACCAATTGTCGAGCACTAACGTTTTCAGATTGCTAAACGTTGGACAATTGTTTATATCCCTGCTAAAAACAAACTAGCCATAGGGAAAAATAGGAAATATCAGGTCAGGAACAAGCAAATTATTAGTTTTCAGATGTGTATCATACAATGATATCAATTGTGAACATTTCTTTCAATCGGAGAATTAAAGACCAAACTAACTGGAAGCTTTGTTAGAACATGCACACTAATGAAAAAATGATTAATGAGGCATTATTGTGAAATTAACATTGCTCAACAAATCATTAGCCATCCCTTGTTCTTCCTTTTTACAAGAAATAATCATAAGTTCCACGTCTAAGCTTTTAGAAATATCATAGAGCATTGGAATCGTGATTTAGCCACTGGTCTTTGCATATATAGAAAACTAAAGGGCTTATATGTATGTGTTATGTCACACTGGCATATATATATGTTAATTAGTGTGTTGTCATAGAGGAGAGTACCAAGTTACTAACTTATTATAGCATAAAGAACTGAATAAATAGAGGAGCGCAAATGGCAAGAGTAGATTACCCAATCGGTACGACTTGACAACTCCAAGTGTTTAGCCTCTGACAAACCCTTGAGAAGCAGACAGCTTTTGTGATCATTATGGGGCCCATAATAATCTGGACAACCCTCGCAGATCTCACTGCTACAACCATGAATGGTACCATTAGCACACCGATCATGGAGGTCACCGTAACGAAATTTAACAGCTGCTGTGGCTAATAGTGGCATTCTTTCCAGCACTGGACACCTTCCCTCACAGTCTGTAAACTCCAGCAATAAAAGACTCGGTACACGTATTCTAGTCCGGATCAACAGAAAGACACTGCAAGTCACTCTCAAATGCTGCACTGATGGAGACCATATTTCATCAGGGGCGAGGCAGGAATCATCAAGTGTGAGGTCCAGCAGTGCTGGACAGCCTGAAAGGTCTAGGTTGTCGTAGATAGCAATACCGGCGAGGTATAAACTCGTCAGATGCTGCGAAACAAGAACTCGGTTGTGTAGTTCCAAGTGTTCATCAAACTGGCTCCAGATGAAGCAGATCATCTCGACTCGGCAACGCAGAGCGCACTGGAACCAGCCGTTCACCATGGCATCAGTGATGTCCACCGAAATCACCAGGGGAAAAATCAAAAGCACAGTAATCAAGCGGCGCCCATGTAACTGGTGGATTCGCCGCGACCATGTGCCGCCTGGGGACCAAGGTGCCGCCACGGATGCGCAGCAGGAGGAACACGAATTCGGAAAACTTGGCGACGGTTCCCCAGCCGGTGATGCGGAGCTCCGGGCATCCCATCCAGAGGTCGCGCCACGAACGGGAGAGAGCTGTCGTCCGCACGGCCTCGTGCGCGGGGAGGAAGGAGAGCACGTGCTCCCGGATCCCGTCCGGCAGGTTACTGATGTGGTCGATCCCGCTCGCCGTGGACGGCGGCGGCGCGTCCTTGCTGGCAATTCCGTCGTCGCTGCGGAGGGCACCAGAAAAGCAGATGAATGAAGCTCAGCAGGGAGATTCGGAAAGGGAGATCTAGGAGGGGTTATTAGTTATTACCGGGGCCGCGACGTTAACGGGCTCGCCGCCGGTGGTGAGGAAGCTCGAATCGTTTCCTGTAGGGCACTGTCGCGATCGATCTCGCTCGCCGTGGACGGCGGCAGCGCGTCGTTGGCGGCCATTCCGCCGCTAGCTGCGCGGGGCACCAGAACAGGTGACGAATGAGGCTCAACAGGCAAATCGGCAAAGAGAGAGATCTAGGAGGGGTTCTTACCGGAGCCGCGCGCGCCGTTATCCGGCTCGCCGCCGGTGGCGAGGAGCTCGAATCGCTTCATGTAGGGCACTGTTGCGGTCGATCTCTGACTGGGGCTCCGACTGGGGCCCTTTTATCAGAAAATGTAGAGGAGCGACTTTCCGAAAAAAGGGGGATTTTTGGAGACAAATGAGGTTTATTCGTTTTAAAAAATGGCGTAGAGTTTTTTATTGCTTTAATCAAAAGAATCCACTGCAAAAAAACCCAGCTGAAGAGTGAAGTTCTCTTTATGGGAGATTTTATTTCTTAACAGTTTATTTGACATAAACAGCTTTCGAATTCTGTTTACAGCAGGCGGCGGACTAACGACGAGATCAAGTGGGCGGCGATACGAGCGCGGACTGCAGCGAGCCAGCGAGTGCGTGGACCAGCTGTTGGGGCTGGCGCCGTGCCTACAGTACGTGCAGGCGCGGGCCGATGCCGGACTGCTGTGGCGGCGTGGGGCAGGCCGCAGGTGCTCGGGAACTGCTCGAAGTGCTTGTGCTTGCTCGTCCGCCGGCTCAAAACTATTTTGCATTGACAAAGACCAAATTACTCCGCGTTGGAAAATCCTAATTAATTAAAATTGATGTGAAATTACTTCCTTAACCTTAATAATCAACGACAGGATTTGTATGTTACCACGATGCTGTTGCAAGTGGTAAAATGCACTGTAAAACAGGTCAGCACATAATAATATATATCTCAACGATAGAGTCGGCAGCAGGCCTGCTCAGGGAGGAGGCGGCGCAGCGGGTGTAACCCCGGCCGGAGGTGAGGTTGGCCACGGACGGTGCAGTGACCATGGTCTGAGCGGCGCGACGGCAGCAGAGGTGACAGCGGCCCCAACCCCGGTACGAGGCATACATATAGCGGCAGCCGCAGCTAGGGTGGGTGCGACACAGGAGGCAGCGGGCCCGGCCTTGGCAGCCTTGTTGGCATGGTGGCAGCTGCATTCGTCAAGGCAGAGGTGACAACGACCCCGACATGTGGCGGCGGGCGGTGGTGTGGTGGCGGCCACACCGGTGGGTATTTTTTTATATATTTTCAGAAATGTTTTCTGGGTGTCTCATTCAGCACTCAGCAAACATCACTTTGGCGGTCTTTTGTTGACGTACGCTATTTGCCGAGTGTTTTCACAGGACACTCCGCGGAGCCGGGTTTCCCATAGTGATTAGATAGATTTATCCGTTAGAGAAATTGTTGTTCCAGTATCTATTTGTTTGATTCTATTACACTTGTTTATAAATAGTTTATTTTGGCACTAGCTCTCTCCTCCATGCCATTTCCTTACCACAATATCTTGGTAAGTGGTTGAACTACGTACGTTGTCTTAAAACAAATTGGTTGAACTACGTGCCACAAATAACATAAAAAAGTACCGCTATTATCATCTATAGTACAAATGAATATGATGAACCAAAGATGTTCCGGCCATTCTCATTGTAAAGTTTAATTGTGTGATTTTCAAGAGTGTCATGTTATCCGATAATTTTGAAATAGTTAAATGAAACTAGGCATTTCATTTCTCAATTTCATATGCTTGGGTACCACCTAAATGTTTCTTCCAAGTGACCAATAGAAATTTTTATTTAATACGTAGAAATGAAACTAAAATTGTCTCAATATAGTTTCATTTTCGTTTCAAAGTTTTGGTAACCATGTAGACCAATTTTCATCTCCATGAAACCCAAGTCTTCTATTTCGTAATCAATTCCATGCCATGTCTCAGTTTTGCCTATGTGGTGTGTTATATAAAGTCACTCTCAGTGGGGGTCACATCATCTAAAAAGCTGACATGGAAGCGTATTTTAATATGAAATAGAGCAAATGAGTTTACTGGAGATGAAACTCATTTGACACCGTTTCATAGGTATGATACTCCTATTGAGAACATAAAGTTTCAACCCAACATGTTTTGACCAATCTCAGTACAACAACTAGATGTTAATTAATGCTATACACTACCGGACTAACCGATCGTAGCGACGGGCCAAACGGGCCTACGGCGGCGGGCAGGCCGGCCCGCCGGTACGTCTCCGTAGCTAAAAAAGAACATATTACCGACGCAAAATCGCACACCACCGCTAAAGAAAACAAGGTAACGGTGGGTGAAAACATCACCCGCCGGTACTATTCCATGGGCAAACAAAAAAAAAGCCCACGGACGGCCCGGGCCGGCCCGTGCAGCCAGCCCCGTCCGCCGGCCTTCCCGCACCGCCGGATCCGCGCCACCGAGAAGAGGGGGCCGCGGACCTCGAGCGCCCTCCAAGCCGCCGGGCCGCGCCGGCGCCGCGTGGTGGGGAGCCGCGGCCCCTGCGCATCGAGCCGTGCCGCGCCGCCGCGGCCCTCGCACGTCGGGCCGCGCCACGCCGCCGCCGCGTGGTGGGGAGCCGCGGCCCCTGCGCATCGGGTCGTGCCGTGCCGCCACAGCCCTCGCGCGTCGGGCCGCGCCGCGCCGCACCACCGTGAGATGAGCCGGCGGCGGAGGGGGAGGGAGGGCGACGCGGGCCCGAGAGAAAGAGGGAGAGGGATGAGTCGGCGGTGGAGGGAGGGAGGGCGGCGCGGGCCCGAGAGAGAGAGAGAGGGAGAGAGATGAGCCGGCGATGGAGGGGAAGGACGGCGCGGGCCCGAGAGAGAGAGAGAGAGAGAGAGAGAGAGAGAGAGAGAGAGAGCTGGTGGGAGGTGGTGGGAGGTGGTGGCTGGTGGGGTGTGAGGGATGAAAACGAGATAGGGTTTCTCTTATATTATAGCGTTTTGGTGGGCTGATTTTTTGGGCTGGTGTAGCAATTGTAACGGCGGGCCAAAACACGGTACATCTTTAAAAATCAATTTTTAACTGCGGCCCATATTGTCACCCGCCGCTAAAAATGACCCGTCGTTAAAAATCAATTTTTAAAGGCAGTATGTATTGTAAACCGCCGTTATAAATCATTTCGGAACTGTAGCGGCAGGTATCTTTTGTTGTGCCGCTACGAAAGTCCGTACAACGCCGCTACGAGTATGTTATTGTTGTAGTGATAACTTATCTATGAAATCGAGAGATTTAATTGTGTACTTGAGAGAGACTATTTCATCAACCAAACTATATCTCTAAATCTGATGTGACACGCTTGGTAAGTGTGAGATGATACTATGCATTGAGACTGATCCAATGCAAATGAAACTAGCCTTGAGAATGACCTAACCAATCCGATCAGGTTGGGAGACAATTGAATGGGAGGAACCAAAGAGTCTACAGCTGGTTTATTATGAAATTGTTTATTGAACAGAAACTCTTTGATTTATTAAAGTGAATGCATTTGATTTATTAAAATGGTTTATTAAGTAAATGCCTTTGATTTATGAAGAAAGTTTATTTTATAAATACTTATGATTTATGAAAATGGTTTGTTATTTAAATGATTAATTTTGTTTAAAGTATTTTACAAAGGTGTTTTCATTACCAAAAAATTTCAACAAATAAAAAGAGTTTTATTATCTTCAATGAATTTGGTGTCGAAACCAAATGATGTTCATACTATCTTTACCTAATTTAAAGAAGATGTAAATTAGGCAATATAATTAATATTATTTGTTGCATTCATGCCGAAATAGTATGCATTAGGATTTTTTTGTGGGGAAAATGTTTTTTAAGTCAGATTAGAGATCAATTTGGTTTATAGTTTATAAATTAGAATAAGAAAAAGAAACAAAAGAAAACCCCAAACTAGCCCGAGCCTAAACCTTCCAGCTAGCCCAGCTTTTTCCTCTTTCTCTCTCACGATCAACCAGCCCACAAAAAAAAAAAAAAAAAAAAAAAAAAAAAAAAGGCCGCAGCAGCAGCAGCAGCAGGCCGCCCAAACGGCCAGCAAACCAAGCCGCAACCCAACCCCACCTTCGTCTTCGTTTCGCCTGTGCGCCGCCACCGGAAAAATAACAAAACAAGCGCCGTCGGATGTTGTTGTGCTTCCTCTCCCCGCCATTCTGCGTCCCTTCACGAACCGCCAGCACGAACGTGACGCCACCGCGTCCACTCCCCCGTTTTGTCCCTTCGTTGGTGAAACTCTGCAGCTTAGTGCGCGTTAATGGTCGCCAAGCCTTAGATGCGGGTGACCTCGAACGGCTCGCCTCCCGTCACCTCAACCCCTATAAAACGACGCCCCGAGCCCCGCCGATTTCTTGCCCCAACCAAGCCTAAGCTTTCACCCTCTCTCCTGCCATGAATCGCTATCGACGCCGGCTCCAGTGAGCTTTGCGGCTGCCCGCTTACAGTTTTCTTTTCTTCTTGTCCCATGTCTCTGAGCTCTACAGGCATCAGAGGAACCTCGTGCGCAGCCTCTTGTCGATCCCCAGCCGTCTCAGAACTCCCTCCGACGAGCTCCGCCTACCACCATCGCCTCTCTCCATCGCAAGACATCTCCGAGCTGTCCTTCAGGCTGCTCACCGTGTGGGTGAGCACAAAAGCCTTCCCTATCCCTCCTAGCAACGCCGCGGTGAGTTTTCAAGCACCGGAGCACCCGCGCACTTCTCCGGCGAGCCCGCCCATGGCGTCGCCACCACCGTCCTGCGTGTCGCCCACAGCCGCTCCCAGCCGTCCATCACAAAACAGACGATCATGATTAGCCACCATATCCCCCTTCGTTCCGGTCCATCACAGAACCTGTGCACCGGTCCTGGTCCACGGAGCCTATGGACCGAGTCCATGGCTTTTTAGATTTAATTTAGTTTCATAAAATCCTGGTAAATAGGTAGATTTGCATTGAAGCCCCTGTAGTTTCTTTAAATAACGATTAGATCCTATTTCTTTTGAAAAATAGCCTTTGTTGTTTTTACGCTTTAGTCCCCGAAACTTCAAACCTTCATAACTTTTCGCTCTAACTCAGATTTAGGCGTTTCTTATGCTCACGGAATCGTAGCGACGTGTATTATCTTTTTAGTAGTGTTTTTATAATCTTTTGGCATGGTGTACTGTTCTGTTTCTTAGTATATTTGATTGCTTTTTTGCATGTTTATTCGACGCGACGTAAATACAAGACGATCAAATCAAGGATATCGAAGAACAAGATATTGAAGACGTAATTAGCAACATACAAGAAAGAGGCAAGTGTCCTTGACGCATTTTGCACCTACTTCTTTCTATCTGCACATGTTTGTTTGCATTGCATGAAATATGAATCCTATTTGTGTCATATCATGTTCCATACCTGTCCTTATCGCCTGGGTGGAATTAGATGTAGATTTGGATACGTCATGCTTCGCTTCGTTAGTTTGGTCGAAGACTTATATTGAAAACCGTGATGATGATCCATGAGAATGCTCGCCTTTGTTAGAAATACTCTTAGATAGGAATCTAAGCGAGTGGTATGTGATGGTTGGCACCGAGGGCACACGGTGGAATGTGGCATGCTTGTTTTAGATTTAAGGACCGGTTTTTGGAGCGATTCACCCAGGACTTTCGTGCCAACACAAGCCTAATATGGGTAGGCTTGACTTGGTAATTAGGGGACTCTCCCGGTATTGTTAGATTTGGTGGGATGGGCGATGAGGAACGAGGGACCGACGGGTTGTCCCTAGACTTGCAAGGCACAAGAGGGGGCCCTTAGGAGGACGTACTTGAGTGGTAGTCTCCTACCGGTGAAACCTTAATGGCCATGTACGATCTGAGTGAAAAGCCTAATGAAATGTCTCCGGTGATCTCCTGGCAGCATACCAAGGAAGTATGCAAGTGGCTAGCTACCATGGCGACATGGAGACTTTAGTCCACCCGACAATAGGGGACGAAATCACTGTCTTGTTTGTAAAGTGGTACAACCTCTGCAGAGTGTAAAACTGTCATGACAACCATGCTCACGGTCAAGAGCGGCCTGGAAATCCTCACTCGATTAGGGGGCATGGATGGGTGGTTATGAGATGGTTTTGTTGGATCGATGACGGATCGGATGGTGATGTTGGATCTATGATTGATCTTGGAGTGAAATTCACACATAGTAAATAGATTGCTTTAATTAATGAACTATACATATGTGCTCTCTATGCAATAAACCTCATGTTAAGCCTTTCTTGAATTAGCCAAACATGTTATGCTTTCCCCACACGCTGAGTACGTAATATACTCAAACATTGTTGCTTCCCCCTTTTGCAAATCTTGATGCCAATCGAAGCCAAGTACAAAGGTGGACTTTGGAGGAAGACAAGAAGTGAAGAGCTAGGCTTGTGGTCTTCCGGCCGATTGCCTGTGGCAGCTGAAGGACGTCGACGCTTAGATTATTCCGCTGCATTGTAATCTTTTCTTTAGACCTACGAGTCCTTGCTGTAACAAAGTTATCGAATTAATAAAGATATTGTTCTTTTACCGTATTGTCATGTGTGCGTGAAACTTGATCCCGGACACGCATACACATGAGTCTTGTTCTGTTCATTGAAACCGGGCATGACATCGCTCGCCTCGAGCTCGACCGCCATCCGAAGGAGCTGCCGCCCGTCGCCTCTCGAGACGCCGCCGCACCTAGGGGCCAAGATCTGTCGGCCACCCACCACCTAATGGTCGGATCCGCCCACCGCCAACCACCCGAGGCCCGGACCCGCCTACCGCCGCTCACACCCGACGTCGAGGAAGATCGCCCCTCTATAGACCCCACCGCCCCTACGCAGATCCCGTTGCCCCGACGGCCTCCACCCTTCCGTAGATCCCGCCGGCCTCGATGGTCACCGACGCAACTCAATGGCCGCCGCCTCGCCTTGCCTCGCCGTCGGTCCATGCCTTAGAAGGTGAGGGCTGAGTGGAGGGGGAGAAGAGGGGAGGCCGGGGAGATAGGGCGCCGGGGATTGAGGGCACCGGCGCCAGGGAGAGAGAGGGTTGTGTCGCGGGAGGAAGCGGGCGGCGGGTGAGTGGAGATGGAGAGGAAGAGAGGAGAATGAGTGTTGGGATTTGGGAAGAGGTTGGTATTATATTGGGAGGAGAACTGGGCCAAAAAAGAGAGATCCACTTGTAGTATGCTCAATAGCCACGGTTGATGTTGTCAATCGTGGCTATAGGCTACTCGTTAGCCGGGGTTGATGTTGTGGACCGTGGCTATTGATGTCCGGCCCAATAGCCGCGATTCACAACATCAACTGCGATTATTGTAGCTTCTACAGCCACGATCCACGAGGCTATTCGAGCTCCCGGATACTACGCATGTGCGTATTCGAGCTCCGCTGCATCCTACTTGAATGTCATCACCCATGAGACCACCGAGGAGGTACGCTAAGATTGCATCTGTTTAATTTATATTCTTTCTGTTTTTTTGTCTATCATGTACCAACTTTTATGTATTTATTGACAGCGAACAAAAAGTCTACAAAAGGCAATGATAACGGACAAAAAGATATTGAATGAAATCTTCAAGACGAGGATTCTCAACGATACGAAAGCATCTAAGTACAAACGACATGTACTATATTGTCGCTAGGATGTGTCGTTTCTTGCTTAGGGAGGTCATCAATCCTCGTGGTCGGTTCTTTGACGACCAAAGTGAAGTGACGAAGGAGTATCGGGCACTTTTCGAGTGGTGCGGCTCGAAACGACCGTACGAGCCCGATGTTGTTGAAGGTTCGTATAGTGTAGACTTAGTTTGAAAAACATTGCATGTTCACATTATTAAATCTTTGATCGATTTTGTAAATATTTGTAAATATTAATGTGATGTAATACTTTAATGTTAATGTCGGTGTTGTGAAACCGGCCGACGGGTAAATTTGTGTTTGGAGGGGATCGACGCTACTATTCGAGATGGGCCTTGGATGTTTTAGGAGAGCGTGGTTTATACTTGGTTCGGGCGATCGAAGCCCTACGTCCGGTTCGAGGATTGTTCGTGTTTTGTCTTGCAAAAAGAGCTACAAATGATGCGAGGGAGGAGGGTTGCTCCAAGCCTCCGTGTGCGATGTGCTCTAGGATGTGTGTGCGATGAGTTCGATTAGCTCAATCCGTGTTGTGTGTCCCCCTTGCGTGTGTGTGGGGTCCCTTTTATAGTCCAAGGGCCGGGCCACTTACGGGTGGGGTCGGAGTTACTACCTATCGTCCCAAGCGGGGTCGGGGCCGTCGTGCACTACCCTGCTCGCATGCGGGCCGCTTTGGGCGCTCCGGTCGTGCGGCGTACGGTTAGTCTTGATTGGCAGCGCCGGAGTCAATGCCACGCTCGTCACCGTGGCGCGCTCGTCACCGTGGCAGCCGTCTCGTCGCATGGCGGTCTCCATCCATCACTCCCGTTCATCATGGCTCCGGCGGAGATGGTGTTGACGCCTCCGTCTTGTCACCGTGCCGGGGTGTCCGGCGACGCGTGAAGATGAGACAAGAGGAGCTGCGCTGATCTCATCCAATCCTCGTGGATTGGTGAGTTCCTAGGGGAGTTATGGCGATCCTCGTTCACCTGTGAGGCTTCGTGAAGAAGCCATTTGCCTCCGAGTCGGGCGAGGCGGGGATCGCCGAGCCCGCCCGAGTCCCGAGTCGGGCGGGGCGGAGGCCGCGGTCCCGGCTTTCGTAGCCTTCGTAGGCCTAGGCGGATGCCGATGGTCGGCCGCGGGACGGAGGCCGGGCTATTGTCCCGTCAATCGCCCGGCCTCCGTCCCGGTCACGAGCCATCATGGGCTTGGTAATGATCACGCTGCTCTGCAGCTGAGCTAGCGCTAGCGTGCGGCGCTGCGGAACGGGACGGTTAGGTACTGCGCCGGTCACATCACGTCATGTTGGTGAAACGAGTTCCCGGGCGCTGTAATTGCGCCTACCGGCCTGCCGCAACTCCTCCCCTATCCGGTGGGTGAGGTCGCTTCTCCGCGAAGCAAAGGCAAACGCGGCGAGGATTGCGGTCCCACCCGACGCCGAGTCGGGCGAGGCGGAGATCATGGGCCCGCCCGACCCGGGGTCGGACGAGGCGGAAGTCGTGGGCCTCGCCCGACTCGGGAGTCGGGCGAGGCGGAAGTTGTGGACCTTGCCCGACTCGGGGTCGGGCGAGGCGGAGGTTTCGGGCCCCACTTCGTATCCTTTACGCGTACAAGACGGAGCTGTTAACCGGATTAAGTACCCGATTAGGGCTCCCTAATCTAGGTACCCGACAGTAGCCCCGAGCCTTGGCGGCGGCCGGGGGCAAATGGTCGCCGTCGAGGCTTTTCCCGACAAGTCCTTAGATTTTTCCGTGCGTTTTTCCGGTGGGTGCGCGCGGCGCACCCGCCGGTGTAGCTCCGAGCCTCGGGGCAAGTAGAATACTTGCGCCGAGGGTTAACGATTTTGAGCGGTTTTATCGTTCATTCGCGAAAGCGAGCCCCGAGTCTTCGCTCGTTGCTCGGATCCGTCCGAGGGCTGTTTCGTCTTTTTATTTCGTTCACACCCGCGCATCTTTGCGATAAGATGAGGCGTGCGGTGAGCGGCCACGTCATTCCTCGATGGTTCGATGCGTGGTGCTCGTTTAAGCTCCAAACGGGAATGTCCGAGTGATGGCCTCGGCTTGCCCTTAGCGGGGATCCGACGGAGACTAGCGGGAGTCGGCCTCATTCATATCCGAGTGCTCGTCTTTTGTGATTTCCGACCCCTTTCGATCGGGGTCGGCGGGCTCGTTGCCCTCCCTTCGTGGGATTCAAGATCACGGCTTTTCAACTCGGACTCGGACGCCGTCGATAGAGGCCCATTGTGCTACGGTGCACGGGTGTTGATCGCTAAGGATCCCTCTCCGACAACCCCTCACTTACTTTTGTCCAAGGGCGGGCGTCCGAACCCTTTCGCTGGGCCGCCCTTCGAACCCCGGGTTGGAAGCGGGCGTCGGGGCGTTTTCATCCCCTAGCCTTATTTACCTGCGGGCCTTATGGGATTCCAAGCCCAATCGGCCCGTCATCGAGCGCCGTCGAAGCGCAACGGTTCGCCTCCCATGACGGCGCGCATCTCGCGGCGGTTCGCTGTAGATGCGAAATTTGCGTTCGCATTATGGCTCCGTGTCGGGCGCGTGCGGCGGCCTCTTCGGTTCCTGCACCCGGTTAAATCGCGGAACGGTAGAGGTGCGGGAGTCGAGGCGCCGCGGGGGCAATTGACATGACCGCTATTTAAAGGAAAGGGAGGACGCATCTCGGTTACCTCTCTCTCACCTTGCGCTCGCAAAAACTCATCCCCTTCCCTTGTTCTCGCGTGCTCCGTCGACTCGCCCTTCTTCGCCGCGTCCGCCGCTCGCCGCCTTCCTCACTTCTCCCCAATCCACCGTCGCGCATCCGATCCGAGCCCTGCCATGGCGGATTGGACCCCGTCCCGCTGCACTGTCGGGTCCCTTGAGGCCCTTGTCGCGCGTGGACTCCTGATGCCGCGCACCGACGCCATGGAGTGGCTGGTGCCGGGGAATGAGGCCCTGCCGGCGCCGCCGGACGGCTACGTCGTCTCTTTCCGCCACTTCCACGAGCGCGGCTTGGGAATGCCGCCTCACCCTTTCTTCCGCGGCATCCTCCACCATTACGGGCTGGAGCTGCAGCACCTCAACCCTAACTCCGTCCGGCACCTCGCCGCCTTCGTGGCGGCTGTGCGAAGGCTTCCGGGGATCGCCCCCACTTCGAGCTGTTCAAGCACTTCTTCGATTGCCGGTTGGTGACGAAGAAGGACACGGCCGGGAACCCTCGCGCCGTCCCCATCGGCGGCGCCGGCTTCCGACTGCGGGGCGGCCGGTCCGAGAAGTACATCTCCATCGCCCTCACCGACTCCAACAAGGGCTGGCACGAGCGAGTGGTTCTACCTCGGGAACACCGCTGCCACACCCCTCCCGAGTTCACCGGCAACCTCATCACTCGCCGCGCCGGAGAAGTGGCACTTCGGGGTGCCCGGCGACGAGAAGAGGGGGATCGTCGCGCTGTTGGAGGCGGTCGAAGCGCTCGACCAGGCCGGCGTGACCGGCGTTGGAGTGATTGGCTCCTACCACTGCGCCGGCTTGCACCGCTGCGAGCCCGGCGTCGGATGATGTCGGAGATGGGAAGTGACTTCGCACTGGGAGGGAACCTGCATGGTGGACCCCGGGCGGACCCTCGGATTTCGCTCCGGGAGTTGAAGGCCCGACTCGCGGAGGCGATGTCGAAGACGGCCGCCGCGTGGGATCGGTTTGATTGGCCGGTTCCCAATCACCCACCAATGCTCCCGGAACGGGGGCGATTTTGTTTGTAAGTTTTTAGTTCTGCCTTCGGTTGAGTCGGTCTTAAGTGCCGACCTCTCTTACTTTTCCGATTTACGTGTTACGAGAGAGGTTTGCAATTTATTCCTTCCCGGCCCCATTGCCCGAGGATGCCGACGTCCGGGCCATCAATCGGGCGCGCGCCGAGGAGCTAAAAGCTCGAAAGGATGCCAAGAAGGCTAGGAAGGCGGAGCGGCAACAGCGGAAAGCGGAGAAGGAGCGCCGGCGCCGTTCGGGCCGGATCGTCATCTCCGAGAGCAGCAGCACCGACTCCGACGACAACGATTGGGGTGACGACGAGGAACTCGTCGACATGTCCTCTCCCATCGGCGAGCTCGCCGAGGAGGAGGACATCGAGCGAGGGCCCGACTCGGCCGGCCCCTCCGGAAGTGGGCCTCGCCGGGACGACGCCGGCACGTCGCTCGCCGGTCCGAGCCGGGAAGGAGCGCCGGGCTCCCCGCAGGCCGAGGCGCATGCCGACGCCGCAGCGCCGACTTCGGCGCCCACCACCACCACAACGCCGACCGCCCCGGCCGCTGTGCCGGGGTCGCGGCCCCGATCTCCGCGATCGTCACCACGCCGTCCCTGCCGCCCTCACGCCGGGTCCCCTTGGCGACGACCATGGCGGGGCGATGATGGCCTCGGCCGCCGCGGTGACGTCGACCGTGGTGACCGTAGCGCCGTGACGGTGACGGGAGGGCTCACCTCGTCGGCGATGGCAGCGACGGCCTCCGCGGCGCCATCGGCGTCCGTCCGAGCGCCGGTGACCGCGCCCGCTGGCGGCCCTGCTCCGGCGGTGGCCGCAACCCCGTCGGGTCCGAGTACGGCCGCGCCGGCCTCCACGACCTCTTCATCTGCGGCGCCGAGTGCCCTCGGGGCGGCTCTTGGCAAGAGGCAGCGTGAGGGCCTTGGGTCGGCGGTCGGTCCACCACCCAAACGACAACCGTACCGGTAAGCGTTGCTTCCTTCTGTCTTTCCTTCTTTCTTGTCTTTCGGTTTGTTGACTTGCGCATCCCGCAGGGGTCCGTTGGCCGGGGCTCGGAAGCGGCTGGCCCTAGGGTCGGGGGCCCCGCTGCGCCATCCCCGGCAGCCCCTCGGCCGGCAAGTACCGTGGGGGCGGCCGAGACGGCGGCGCCAACTACGGCCATGGTGACGGCGGCTGCCGGCTCCGCGCTGTTCCCGCCGCGAGGGACCTCCGCCGAGCTCCTCCGCCACGCCGCACCGGCCGGCGCCGGAGCTGGGGGTCGTGCACGTTGTGGGGCCCCAAGGGCGGACGCACACGTTTGACGAGCCGGCGGAGCGGACCCTTTGGGGCGCGTTCCGCCGCGGCTGCGGCCGGGCCGCCGACGTCTTGGGCGCGGCGCTCCATCTCGTCGGGTCGGCCGGCGGAGCCGGCCGAGGTGAGCGCGAGTTCGTTCCTTCGCGGAATATCGGTCTTTTTCGCTTCGCTCATGATTTTGTCCTCCTTTTCGGACTACGGATATGATGAGCCGGGCCAAGCATGCCCGCATCCGTTTCCAAGAAAGGGAACGGACCCGCCTTGGCCGGGAGGCGCAGAGCGCCACGGAGCGAGGCCCTCGGAGCCGTCCGAGAGGCCGAGGATGCGAAGAAGGAGAGGGCCGAGGCGGCCGGGGTGGCGGCCGAGGCCAACGATGCGCGGAGGACGGCCGAGTCCCGCCTGGCCGAAGCCATCAAGAGGGCCGAGGCGGCGGAAGAAAGGGCCAAGAAGGCCGAGTCCGATGCCGCGAACGCTCGTCGGGTGGCCGAGTCCCGGCGGCCGAGGTCCGAGCGGCGGTGGTGAGGGCGTTGAAGGCGGAGGAGGACGCGGCGAGCGCGCGCGAGGCGACGGACACCGAGCGCAAGCTCAAGGAGGCCGTCTCCCAATCGGTCTCCAAGCTCACTTCCCAACTTTCGACGTTGGAGAGTGAGGTTAACCGTAAGTTTTGTTTCTCATCCCTCCTCCTATTTTGCTTTTGATTGGTGTCATGTCTCATGATTTCTTCTTCCTTTTCATTTTCGGAGTTCAAGACGGACCCGGACGGAGCTGCGGCAGGAAGAAGTTCGGCTCGACCGAATCCGCATCGGTGCCGAGTTCCTCCGCAACGAGCTGGAGGTGCCACGACCGCCGGGACCACCAATTTGGAGCCGCGCCTTCTCTCCATCGCCAACCGCTTTGGTGCTCTGCGGCGTGAGAGTTTTGAAGCCGGGGTCCTGTGGACTGCGGTACTGGAGCGGACACATTTCGAGGACAACCTTGACCTCGACACGCTTGCGCGGCTAGGCATGGTGCCCGGCTTCTCCGAGCGGGAGATCGAGGACATGAAGAGGAAAGCCGCGCCGATCGCCGCCAAGCTTGCCGAGCTCCTCGCCTCGCGCGCCTTCCCGCCGCCGTCGTCGCCGCATGACGAGTAGATGATGAAGTGTGTTAGTTGAGTCGGCCGAGTGGCCGATGAGTCGAGTCGGCCGGGTGGCCAAGATATAAAGAACTCGCTTATTTCGTAAACAAGTTATCTGTTTTAATTTCGTTCGAAATTCACATGTTCCCCTTTCGTGGCTTCCTTCTCATTCGGACCGTCTAGTAGCCTAAGATTCCTCATTCGATTGATCGGTGACTTAGGCCGCTCTTAGCCGCCGGGGCGTCGAGTCCCGAGTCGGCCGGTCGGATCGGCCGAGTAGTCGTTGGCGTTCCAGGTCCTGTCCGAGTTGGACTTGCACTATGGGATTAGACTTCGTTCAAAATTTTAAACTCTTGCCCTTTCGTGGCTCCTTTCTCTTTCAGACCGCCCGATTGCTTTAGATTTTTCATTCGGGTGATCGACAACTCGGGCCGCTCCTAGGCTGTAGAGGCGTCGGAGTCCCGAGCCGACCGGTCGGACCGGCCGAGCCATCGTCGGCGCTTAGGTTCTGTCCAAGTCGGGCCCGCACCGAGGGATTTTCGTGTGAGTTCCGCAGCCGTGGGCACAAGCTGGGACCCGCACACGGCCTCCTTTGCGCACCCGCCGGGTGTAGCCCCCGACTTGGGAGAGTCGGGGCCGGCGGCCGGCAAATTTGGACTTATTCGTTATTTGTCGAAAACAAGAGAAAAAAGAGAAAGGTTTTCTCTTTATATTTTTTTTGCATAGATAACTGAAACAACAAGCTAAGGGTAAAAGCGACGTAGCTGCTCGATGTTCCATGCGTTGGTGAGCACGTTTCCGTTGGCGTCCTTGAGCTTGTACGTGCCGGGTCGGAGCACCTCGGCTACCGTGTAGGGCCCCTCCCATGGCGGGGTTAGCTTGTGCCGGCCTTGATTCCCCTGGAGGAGTCGAAGGACGA
The DNA here is from genome assembly GCA_031894775.1 of Chloris gayana. Classification (NCBI taxonomy): domain Eukaryota; kingdom Viridiplantae; phylum Streptophyta; class Magnoliopsida; order Poales; family Poaceae; genus Chloris; species Chloris gayana. The sequence goes on from JAUNZO010004298.1 coordinate 1,244,620, forward strand.
GATCGCCGGGCTCGAAGGCGCGCTTCTTGACCTTGCGGTGGTGGTAACGGCGGAGTGCTCGTTGGTATCCGGCTGAGTGGAGCGAGTGCGGCTTCCCTTGTTTCGTCGATTTGGTCCAGCGCATCTTCGAGATAACGCTTATTGAGTTCTGGATCGAAAACTTGCACGCGCGGAGCTCCATAATCCAAATCGGTGGGTAGCACGGCCTCGGCCCCGTACACCATGGAGAAGGGAGTATGACCCGTGGCCCGACTCGGCGTCGTCCTCGGGCTCCACAACACCGCACCGAGCTCTTTCGCCCATTTCCCGGCAAATGTTTTGAGTTTGCTGAATATCCGGGGTTTCAGTCCTTGGAGGACCATGCCATTTGCGCGCTCGCATTGCCCGTTCGTTTGGGGGTGTGAGACGGCCGACCGATCAACTCGGATGCCCCGGTGGTCGCAAAAGTTTAGGAACTTTTTCCCGTGAACTGCGTACCGTTGTCGGTGATAATTGTGTTTGGGACTCCAAACCGATGCACTATATCGGTGAAGAATTTTACGGCCCGGTCCGAGTCGATTTTGCTTATCGGCCTCGCCTCAATCCACTTGGAGAACTTGTCCACGGCGACGAGCAAGTGGGTGTAGCCTCCTGGTGCCTTTTTGAACGGGCCGACCAGGTCTAGACCCCACGTGGCAAACGGCCATGTTATGGGGATGGTTTGCGGGGCCTGGGCCGGCTGGTGTGTTTTACGTGCGTAATGTTGACACCCTTCGCAGGTGCGCACGACTCGTTCGGCGTCGGCGATCGCGGTCGGCCAATAGAAGCCATGTCGGAAAGCGTTGCCAACGAGACTTCGTGGTGCGGCGTGATGCCCGCACGTTCCACCATGGATGTCCTGAAGCAGCCATTTGCCCTCGTCGAGAGGGATGCAGCGTTGGAGGACGCCGGTGTGCCCCTTTTGTATAACTCATCGCCGATCACGACAAAGGTTTTGGCGCGTCGAGCGAGTCGGCGCGCCTCCACGACGTCGGAGGGCAATTTTTGCCGCAACGGATAGTCGAGGTAGGGCTGCCGCCGATCATCTGCCGACTCGGGCGTAGCCCCGAGTCCCCTTCGGGTCGGGAGTTGGATCGACCGGACCCGCTGTGTCGTCGTCGGCGCCAAGCTCGGAGACCGGGACCTCCGCGGCCTCGGTCGGAGCCGGCTCTTGTTCTCCCTTTGCGGGGTCGGCCGCCGTTGGCTCCTTGATAGACGGCTCATCCTGGTCGCAAGCAAAAACGCCCTCCGGTGTTGGCAGCCGATTGGATCCCATCTTGGCCAATGAGTCGGCCGTTTCATTGTCCCGCCGAAGGACATGTTTGACTTGGAATCCATCGAACTTTTCTTCAAGACGGCGGATCTCACTGCAATAAGCCGCCATCTTTGGGTTGGTGCAAGTCGATTCGTTCATCACCCGATCCACGACGAGTCGGGAGTCGCCGAAGGCTTCGAGTCTACGGATCCCCGGATCAATCGCTGCCTTCATGCCGTTGAGCAAGGCTTCGTACTCGGCCACGTTGTGAGAGGCCGGAAAGTTAAGTCGGATGACGTATTGCATGCATGCACCTCTCGGCGAGATGAGCTGCCATCCGCTCCCGGCACCCCTCTTTGTGAGGGAGCCGTCAAAGTACAGCCGCCAATGATCCATTTCGTCCGGAACCACGAGCAGCCGGGTCTCCGTCCACTCGGCTATGAAATCTACCGAGTGTGCGATTTTATGGCGGATGGGTGCGTGTATTCTATGCCCTGGTCCATTAATTCTAGCGCCCACTTCGAGATTTTCATCGCTACCTCCGGATTGCCCAAAATTTCAGCAAGCGGGAAAGAGGAGACGACTGTTACCGGATGAGAGTCGAAATAGTGCCGAAGCTTGCGCCGAGTGACGATCGGCGCGTACAACACCTTCCGGATCTTCGGCCACCTCGTCTTGCGGTCGGAGAGGACTTCGCCGACGTAGTAGACCGGCCGTTGCACCTTGAGCGCCTTTCCCGGCTCGTCACGCTCCACCACCAACGCCGTACTCACCACCTGATTTGTTGCCGCTGTGTAGAGCAGCAAAGGCTCCTTCTCGACCGGCGAAGTCGGGGTCGGCGCGCTTGAAAGTTTGGCTTTTAGGTGGTCGAGGGCCTCCTGCGCCTCGGCTGTCCGGACAAAGTTGTCCGACTTCTTGAGCGGACGATAAAGTGGCAGCCCCTTTTCTCCGAGTCGGGAGATGAAACGGCTTAGCGCCGCGAGGCAGCCCGTGAGTTTACGCACGCCCTTTACGTTTTTATCGGCCCCATCTTCGCGATGGCTTCGATTTTCTCGGGATTGGCTTCGATGCCACGTTGCGAGACGCTGTATCCCAAGAGCATTCCCTTCGGGACCCCAAAGACACATTTCTCGGGGTTGAGCTTGACTCAGTTGGCTCTCGGCCGCTGGAACACGGCTTCGAGGTCGGCGACTAGATCGTTGGTCCGAGTGGACTTGACTACGATGTCATCCACATATGCCCGCACAATGCGTCCGATGAGGTCACCGAAGCATTTGATCATGCAGCGTTGGTATGTGGCTCCCGCATTTTTAGCCCGAACGGCATAGTGACGTAACGAGTACGTGCCGAAGGGTGTGATGAACGCGGTGGCCTCTTGATCACCAATCCTTAGCGGAATTTGATGATAACCCGAATAGGCATCTAGGAAACACAGGGTTTCGCACCCCGCGGTCCGATCAACTATCCGGTCTATGCGTGGTAAGGGAAACGGATCCTTGGGACACGCCTTGTTGAGACTTGTGTAGTCAACGCACATTCTCCATTTCCCGGTTTTCTTCCTTACAAGTACGGGGTTGGCAACCCATTCGGGATGGTACACTTCTTTGACGAAGCCGGCGGCGAGGAGCTTCGCTAACTCTTCACCGATTGCCCGGCGTTTCTCCTCGTCGAAGCGGCGGAGTCGTTGCTTGACCGGTTTCGATCCGGCTTGATGTTGAGGGAGTGCTCGGCGATGTTCCTAGGGATTCCCGACATATCCGAGGGCTTCCACGCGAAGATGTCCTTGTTGGCGCGTAGGAACTCGACGAGCGCGCTTTCCTATTTGTCGGAGAGCGCAGACCCGATGATGACCTTCTTCCCCTCGGGGTCGGCGGGGTCGAGGGGCACCATCTTGGTGTCTTTGGCCGGCTCGAAAGAGCCGATCGCCTTCTTTGGGGTCGACGTGTCCTCCGACTCCAAAGTCGCGACCTGTGGGAAGTCGGACTTGTTGATGAGCGCCGCAGCCAGCTCGCAGCACTCCACCTCGCACTCGTAAGCACGCTGAACCGACGTGTTCACGGTGATGATCCCCTTCGGACCCGGCATTTTGAGCTTGAGGTAGATGTAGTTGGGAACGGCCATGAACTTCGCGTAACATGGTCGCCCGAGGATGGCGTGGTACGCGCCGGGAAGTCCACCACGTTGAAGGTGAGGGTCTCGGTGCGGTAGTTGATCGGCGTGCCGAAGGTGACGGGCAAGTCGATTTGCCCAAGCGGCACAGCCCGTCTTTCCGGGCACAACCCCGTGGAAGGGCTCGCCCGATGGCCGGATCCGAGAGCGGCTGATCCCCATGGCATCAAGAGTCTCTCGCATACAAAACATTCGGACCACTACCCCCATCCATCGGTACCTTAGTCGGTCGTTTGTTACCGACGACGGGGTCGACGACGAGCGGGTAGCGTCCGGGTCGGGAACGCGCTCGGGGTGGTCGCTGCGATCGAACGTGATTGCCGCGTCGGACCACTTGAGGTAGGTCGGGGTCGCAGGTTCGGCGGCGTAGACCTCGCGCCGCTCCCGCTTCGGTGTCGCCTGGAGGAGCCGGTCCCCCGCCTCCGAAGATCATGAGGCATCCGGTGGTTTGCGGGAAACCGCCGTCCGCGTCCTTGTCGTCGCCGTCGTCGTTCTTGGGGCTGGGGTTCTTGGGGTCGAACTTCCTCGCCTTCGTGCCCGGGAACTTGAGCATCGGCCCGCAGTCCTTGAGGGCGTGGTTGACGGGTCGGCCGTGGTTGGGACACGGCGCCTCCGAGCATCTTCTCGAAGTGCTGGCCCTTCTGCCGTCGTCGGCGATCGGCTTCTTCGGCTTGCGCTCGGCGGCGGCGACAAAGTTGGTGTCGCGGCGGTACCGGTCGCCACTCTTCCTCCGCTCGCTTCTTGTCATGCGGGGAGGACGGGCCCGCACCGGAACTCTCGTTCCGCTTCGCCCTGCCCTTGGCTCGATGAAGGAGGGCATCCACGGCGTCTTCACCGGAGGCGTGGCTGGTTGCCACGTCGAGTAGCTCCTTGACGGTGCGCGGGTTGTTGCGGCCGAGCTCATGCACCAGCCCCTCGTTGTTGGTGCCGGCGATGAACGCCGAGATCACCTCTGCGTCGGCGAGGTTGGGGAGCGTGTTGCACTTGCGGGAGAAGCGCTTGACGTAGTCCCTCAAGGACTCGTCCGCCCGCTGCCGGCATGTCCCGAGGTCCCACGGGTTCCCGGGCGCGTGTACGTGCCCCGGAAGTTGCCGATGAAGGCCTCCTCCGGGTCCCACCAATCGTGGATCGAGCCCTCCGGGAGGTGCTCGAGCCACATCCTGGCCGAATCGGCCAAGAAGAGTGGTAAGTTGCGGATGATGAACCGCTCGTCGGTGGCGCCGCCGGCTTGGCATGCCGGGCGGTAATCCTCCAGCCATAATGCGGGGTTCGTCTCCCCGTTGTATTTGGTGATGCTGCTTGGGGGCCGGAATCGTCGGGGCACCGGAACCCGCCGAATGGCGGGCCCAAAGGCCTTGGGCCCCGTCATAACCGGAGGTTTGTCCTCCTCCGGGTCGAATCGTCCTCCGCGCCGGGGCGTACCCGTGGTCCTCGGCTTCGCGCCTTGGAGCGCGGTTTTGTTCCCGACGCCGGGCGGTCGGGGTATCGCGTGCGTCGCGCGACTCGCCCATCCGCCGCCGAACCGACGGCGAGTTCCGGTTCCGCTTTGCTCGGCGGTTGGGTGGGCTGAACCGTTCGGTCCCCGGGCCGGCTTGGCGTGTGGTAGGAGGCACCGGCCTCTTTCCGCCGCGCGGCGGAGCTTTGCTCACGCTCGGCCTGTTGGACGGCCGCTAAGTCCAGGAGGTTTCGACCTCCTCTTGGATCCTCCGCTGGTCCTCGTCGACCGGTTGCGGAAGCGCGCGGATCGGTGTCGCGGCCGCAGCCACGTTCCGGCCGGGCCTCTCGTACCTGGAAGCGAGGTGGTTTGCCTCGTCCGGGATCCTTCTTTGGGCTTCGCGCCCACGCCGGCGAGCGAGTTCGCGCTGCGCCCGGCGCCGCGCCACCTCGCACTCGAGGCGTTCGCGCTCCTCCTTTACGCCGCTCGGTCTCTGCGACCTCGCGTCGGCGTCGGAGCAGCTGCTCTAGGTCGTCCTCCTCCCGGGGCTCGGGGCTTCCCGGAGGGGTTTGTCGTTGTGGCACCGCGGCGTGCGGCTGTGCGTTCCCTGCACCGCCGGCGTTTGCCGCCGCGGACGGCGGCGCTACCCCAGCCGGGAGTCCGGCGGCCGCCGGGGCCGCACGGCCCGTGTCGTTGATGCCGTCGGTGTCGCTGGTGTCCCCGTCCTCCACCATCATACACTCCCGCGAGGGTGGTGGCTGCCGGTATCGGATCCACCGCCGAGTCCGCCATGCCCGCGAGCTCCGCGCCGGCGGACACGGCGGGAAAGTGGTGTGGAGACCGGGAGGTCGGCGGGAGAACGCGCGACGGGCTCCCGGCTCCGGTCACGATGAACTCCGGGCTCCCGAAGGTCACGAGGGCGCCTCGGAGTCCGATCGACGGTGTGGCTCGCCATCTTCAAGATCGTCGAACGCGTCGAGGTCCCCTACCGGCGCGCCAACCGTCGGTGTTGTGAAACCGGCCGACGGGTAAATTTGTGTTTGGAGGGGATCGACGCTACTATTCAGATGGGCCTTGGATGTTTTAGGAGAGCGTGGTTTATACTCGGTTCGGGCGATCGAAGCCCTACGTCCGGTTCGAGGATTGTTCGTGTTTTGTCTTGCAAAAAGAGCTACAAATGATGCGAGGGAGGAGGGTTGCTCCAAGCCTCCGTGTGCGGTGTGCTCTAGGATGTGTGTGCGATGAGTTCGATTAGCTCAATCCGTGTTGTGTGTCCCCCTTGCGTGTGTGTGGGGTCCCTTTTATAGTCCAAGGGCCAGGCCACTTACGGGTGGGGTCGGAGTTACTACCTATCGTCCCAAGCGGGGTCGGGGCCGTCGTGCACTACCCTGCTCGCATGCGGGCCGCTTTGGGCGCTCCGGTCGTGCGGCGTACGGTTAGTCTTGATTGGCAGCGCCGGAGTCAATGCCACGCTCGTCACCGTGGCGCGCTCGTCACCGTGGCAGCCGTCTGTCGCATGGCGGTCTCCATCCATCACTCCCGTTCATCATGGCTCCGGCAGAGATGGTGTTGACGCCTCCGTCTTGTCACCGTGCCGGGGTGTCCGGCGACGCGTGAAGATGAGACAAGAGGAGCTGCGCTGATCTCATCCAATCCTCGTGGATTGGTGAGTTCCCGAGGGGAGTTATGGCGATCCCTGTTCACCTGTGAGGCTTCGTGAAGAAGCCATTTGCCTCCGAGTCGGGCGAGGCGGGGATCGCCGAGCCCGCCCGAGTCCCGAGTCGGGCGGGGCGGAGGCCGCGGTCCCGGCTTTCGTAGCCTTCGTAGGCCTAGGCGGATGCTGATGGTCGGCCGCGGGACGGAGGCCGGGCTATTGTCCCGTCAATCGCCCGGCCTCCGTCCCGGTCCTGAGCCATCATGGGCTTGGTAATGATCACGCTGCTCTGCAGCTGAGCTAGCGCTAGCGTGCGGCGCTGCGGAACGGGACGGTTAGGTACTCGCGCCGGTCACATCACGTCATGTTGGTGAAACGAGTTCCCGGGCGCTGTAATTGCGCCTACCGGCCTGCCGCAACTCCTCCCCTATCCGGTGGGTGAGGTCGCTTCTCCGCGAAGCAAAGGCAAACGCGGCAGGGATTGCGGTCCCACCCGACGCCGAGTCGGGCGAGGCGGAGATCGTGGGCCCGCCCGACCCAGGGTCGGACGAGGCGGAAGTCGTGGGCCTCGCCCGACTCGGGAGTCGGGCGAGGCGGAAGTTGTGGACCTTGCCCGACTCGGGGTCGGGCGAGGCGGAGGTTTCGGGCCCCACTTCGTATCCTTTACGCGTACAAGACGGAGCTGTTAACCAGATTAAGTACCACGATTAGGGCTCCCTAATCTAGGTACCCGACAGATTAATTTGATGTAATTATGGTTAATGTTATGTTAATTGTAATTTATTATTTCTAATGCATATTTATTTATTTTTATTGTTAAAAAAGTAAATAGCCACGGTTCACTTTGGCAACCGTGGCTATAGTGGTGTCCACTATAGCCACGGTTGATTTAAAGAACCGTGGCTATAGTATTCCACTATAGCCACGGTCTACGTGGCGAACCGTGGCTATAGTGTCCTTCTATAGCCACGGTTGGCTATGTAAACCGTGGCTATAGTGGCATACTATAGCCACGGGTGTTCTGTTTCGGTTGGGCTGACCGTGGCTGTAGAGCCCCCTAACCGTGGCTATAGTGAGTTTTTGCTATAGTGAAGCACTGTAGCTCAACCTCCACTGTAGCCGCGACCCGTTTTGTCTGTCGTAGCTACAAGTTTTTGGGAGCTGATGAACTAAACCCAGTAATTGTCGTCTGGCGTATGGTTTGAGTGGACGACAAGAAGAAGACAAATCTAATTTGAGGAACTCAATAAGACCCCAACTGTACACATATGCTATTAAATTATCATGGACAACTAGTAAACAAGCTATATTACAATCATGACTGAACAGACTATCCAGTGGACTAATTTAGTAATGAACCAAGTACCTGTCCCCGGAACTTGGCTAAAACAGGAAATCATCCACTGCCATCGCCATATAGGGTAACCTACCCAAACCCTATAGAACGTCTTGCTTTTCTGTCCAACGTGATTTTTGTGTCGGTGATCTTACCATGCCTTCTTGTGAGGAATTGTCGCAGTTGAGAGCTGTCCACCTTCCGTGGCAGATTGCCAACATAAATAGTGAAACGAGGCCTGGAGTGTTTGGCTTCATGGACCTTTTCTCTGATTTCCTGCTAACAGTGGAAAAAGAAAGGTAATTAAACAATTTCCAATACTATTTATTCAGAAAAAGACACATTATTAAACTCGGTAGAAACTATGACGTGTTGGTAAATTTTGTTGTTCTCTTAAAAGAATTATATAAATGTGGCCAGGATTTCGAATTTTTTACCTCGTTTGATGCAATGGCAGGTTCGGGCGTGAGCCACATGCAGGCGACATCCCGCCACCGGGGAGGTAGCTGCTCCACCATCTCCGACCTGTCATCACAGAAGCTATACTTGTATATACGGCACCGCTCCAGGGGCCACTTTCTCTGCACCCCATGGTAGAGCAGCGTCCTGTCCAGGAAGTACGCGCAGCCGGTCATGTCGTAACGAGCTGCATCCACGGCAAAGCTACCTCGCTGGCCCAGAAAGAGGACGCGGTCGGTTAAGCCGTGGCTGTCCCGCACCACCCACTGCGTCTCTCCTCCTTCATACCGTATCGCATATACCGACACCACCAGAGCTTCCAGCAGGGCGTGGAGGTCGCCAACATGATTATCCAACAAGTCCTCGTAGTATGCACTATCGGTCTTTACTTGAATGAAGACCCACAGCAGCTCGCCGCGAGACTCGACGAAGTAGCTCGACAGAAGTTGATTGCCCTTGAATTCCATGCCATCGATTTCCCCAGACACACTGTGACTGCTGACCTTAGTGGACATGACAGTTCACATCTTCCCATACCAAGGGCCCCCTCACATAGTAGTACAATCTTGCCCTTATGGTATACGATGCTGTAGCGATCCATGTGGCATCTAGATAGGTAGAGATCGTTGTTCGTTTCCACAATCGTCCAATGTGTGTCACCAGGATGCAGTAGTGCCACGAAGATGGGCAACTCTGTTTCCTCGACGAGGCCCAGGGCATGAAGAAACACGGTGCCGTCACCGGAGACTCTAACAGTTGCGCGCTTCACCCATGGCTTCATCTCCTCCGGGTACGGAGTCAGGGCAACTGGAGATACACGTCCGGCCAGAGGGTCAACAAAACCATAAGAATTATCTGGACCTGAGGTGAAGAGGCGGCAGGCGGCGGTGCCATCATTGGCGGTGATCGCCCATCCCTGGTCCCGAATGTATAAACCATTGGAGGTGGCGCAGCGGCTGGATCTGGAGGAAAAGATGCAGCGAGCATTGCGGTGGCCTGTGTCGTCTCGCCGAGTGACGAGCCATGGCAGTAACTTTGGGCGGCAGGATTCTGCCGCAAGCGTGCCTCGCCAGGACTTGCAGACGGCATGGAATCGGACGTAGTCGGCGGAGGCGTGAAGGCGGAAGGAGATGTCAAGGAGGAGATCGATGGGGAGGTCGGTCCAGCGAGGGGACACCGCCATGGCTTCCGCCGGCTTTGCAGACACGATGGATCAGATCGCGATGTCGCCTGGCCCAGGATTTGTTATAGGAACGGCGAGAGAGACTATATTGGTGAAAGCAGGCTCGATCTTAAAGCCCGGGCGCAGTCCTGTCAGTGGCATACTAGGCCTAACCTACTTATATATAAAAGATGCAACCCACTAGCACGTCTTAATGGCTATTTCTCTCAATCCACGTTGCGCCATGTCATCATAATTAATTTGAACCATTTAGAAAAAGAATGGATGTTAGAGATTAACACAATTAGTTCAGGATTATAATTTTAAAGTTAATATCTTTTAGTCCTGCTGCAACGCGCGGGGTTATCAACTAGTAATAATCAAAGGAGAGCCCGCAATACCTCCTTGGGATACTCCTCCTGCACGGCGATAGAAGCTCACAGTGAAATTTGTATATTTGCCTCAAAAGAAGTTGAATTTATAAATAGTTTTTTTTACAAGTGAAATTTGTCTATCGAATTATTTTCCATCGACCACGATTGTTGACAACTGTAAATATAATAATTGTTTTCTGTACCACAAATTGAATGTGCAACTTAGGAGGACAAAAATCCCTTACAACCATATTCAAATCAAGAATTCTTAGAATAAAACTACAATGCACAAGTACGGCAGTTCTCCTTTGATGCATTTGTTTTACAATCTCAGGTTTCAATAATTTTTATACAGACATGGCTTTTTTGTTTACCCTCGCGTCGGTGCTATCTGAGTATATATGTAATCCATGATTATATAATTTTACACGTACATGCCTTTTCCACGTCCGTGCTGCCTCCCTGTATTGATTTTGAGCTATGGGGATTTGAATTGATTGATTTTGCAGATATGGTTCTGATTATATGGTTCAGTTTCAATAATAGCGTCAGATCATCAGATTTGTGCTACTTCACTGATTTTTCATTGACGTGTTTGACACTCTGAGTGTTCTCCAACTCCGATCCACTCGTGCTCAGTGGCTTATGCTTTGAGTGCTGTTGCCCCACAGCTTTATGCGGGACAAGACAATTTATAATAGAGTAAATTTCGTAAAACCCTAGGTTTTATGGTCGTTGTGTCACAAAACCCCAGGTATTATAGTCGGTGTCACATAACCCCAGTTTTTTTGGTCATATTGTTTCATATAACCCCACCCCTATCAAAGTAGTATGAATATTATAGGGATATCTAACTTTTATGTGAGAAGATATATTTGTCATATATTCAAGTTGATGATTTTATTGATTAATTCGATCAGAACACATATGTCATGCAAGCAAAAGTTAGAATCCATAAATTATATTCACAGTCAATTCTTGATAGAGGTGGGGTTTTGTGAAACAGTATGACCATAAAACTTGTGGTTATGTGACACAAGCCATAATATCCGGGGTTTTGTGACAAAAGGACCACAAAACCTGGGGTTTTATGAAATTTACTCTTTATAATATCACAAATAAAAAACTAGGCAGTAATTTTTCAAAATTAACTTTGATCTAAAGTTATAGATCTGGTATATGAAATAACTTCGTGCGCCGGTGCTCCCGGAGGCCGTCCGATAGGGCACCGACGGCGGCGGCGCATCCTTGCTGGCCATTCCGTCGCTGCGTGGGGCACGATAATAGGTGATCAATGAAGCAACGACAGAGTGGAGAGAGACGGGAAGAGAGGAGAATGAGTGTTAGGGTTTGGGAAGAGGTTGATTTTATATTAGGAGGAGAACTGCCCCCCCCCCCCCAAAAAAAAAAGAGAAATCCTACTGTAGTCCACGAGCACCGTAGCTCACCCCCACTGCAGCCGCGGCCCGTTTTCCCTGTCGTGGCTACAAGGTTTTGGGAAGTATGGCTATAGTGCGCGATTGGTATAGTGCACGGCGGATGAACGAAACCCAATAATTGTTGTCTGGCCTATGGTTTGAGTGGACGACAAGAAGACGACGAAACAATTTTGAGGAACTCAGTATGACCACATATTGGCCAGTATTCTGTAACCGTCCCAAGGAACAGGCGTCCATTATTACACACATGCAAATAGTTTATCATGAACTAATGTACAAGTTATAAAGGAAGAGTCATGGCTGAACAAACTTCCCAGTGGGCTAATTTAGTAATGAACCAAGTACCTGCCCCGGAACTTGGCTAAAATAGTGGAGAATTCATTATCCACTGCCGTCGCCATAGGTAACCTACCCAAACCCTATACAACGTCTTGTTTTTCTGTCCAACCTGATTTTTGTGTCGGTGATCTTACCATGCCTGCTGATGAGGAACTGTCGCACTTGAGATCTGTCCACCTTCCGTGGCAGATTGCCCACATAAATAGTGAAACCAGACCTGGAGTGTTTAGCTGCATGGACCTTTTCTCTGATTTCCTGCTCACGGATGAAAAACAAATTAAGGTAATTTAACAATATGCAACACTATTTATTCAGGAAAGAGACAATAGTAAACTAGGTAGAAAATATCACGTGTTGGCAAATTTTTTTGTTCTCTCAAACAATTAGATGAGATCAGGATTTCAAACTGTTTACCTCGTTTGATGCAATGGCAGGTTCAGGCGTGAGCCACATGCAGGTGGCTTCTTGCCACCGGCGAGGCAGCTGCTCCACCATCTCTGACCTGTCATCACAGAAGCTATACTTGAAGACACGGCACCGCTCCAGGGGCCACTTTCGCCCGTCGTAGAGCCACGACCTGTCGATGAAGTATGCGCAGCCGCTCATGTCATACCGAGCAGCATCGACGGCAAAGCTACCTTGCTGCCCCAGAAAAAGGACGCGGTCGGTTAAGCTCCGGCTGTCCACCGCCACCCACCTTGGCTCACGGCCTTCATACTGCATCGCATATACCGACACCACCAGAGCTTCCAACACGGTGTGGAGGTGGTGGGCACCATAAAAGTTGGACCAGTTGTTGTAGTAGTACCGTCTGTCAGCCCTAATATGAACGAAGACCCACAGCAGCTCGCCACGAGACTCGACGAAATAGCTCGACTGAAGTTCCTTATAATTTAATTCCCTACCATTGCTGGGCCGAATCACTCTGTGACCGCCGAGCTTAGTGGATATGACGGTCCACAAGTTCCCAAACGACGACGTTCCCTCGCATAGGACAATCTTGCCGTTATGGTACGCTATGCTGTAGCGATCCATGGCGCTTCTAGATACCTCGAGATCGTCCGTTTCCACAAGCGTCCAATCTGTGTCACCGGGACGCAGAAGTGCAACGAAGACGGGTACAGAATAGGGCATTGTTTCCTCAACGAGGCCCAGGGCATGAAGAAAGATGGTGCCGTCACCGGAGACCGTACCGGTTGCACGCTTCACCCATGGCTTCATCTGGTCCGGGAACGGAGGCAGCGCAATGGAAGAGGCAAATGCGGCTACAGGGTCAACAAAACCATAAGAATTCTCAGGACATGAGGTGAAGAGGCGGCAGGCGGCGGTGCCATCGTCGGCGGTGATGGCCCATCCCTCGTCCCGAATAGATAACCCACTGGCGGTGGCGCAGCGGCTGGACCTGGAAGAAAACATGGAGTGAGCACTGCGGTGACCGGTGTCGTCTCGCCGGGTGACAAGCCATGGCAATAACTTTGGGCGGCTGGACGTTGCAGCAAGCGTGCCACGCCAGGACTTGCAGATGGCTTGGAATCGGACATAGTCGGCGGAGGCGCGAAGGCGGAACGAGATGTCAAGGAGGAGATCCAAAGGGAGGTCGGACCAGCGGGGGACGCCGCCATGGCCTCCGCTGACTTTGCAGACACGATCGATCAGATCGCGATGCCGCCTGGCCTATAGGATTTGCAACAGAAACAGCGAAACTATATTGATGAAAGCAGGCTCTCGATCTTAAAGGCCCACTATGGTCGGTTCCACACTAGGCCTAATAATCAAAGGATAGCCCGAAATACCTCCTGCTCCACCGCCATAGGAGCTCACAGTTAAATTTGTATAGGGATCTGAAAAAAAAACGTGAAATTTGCATATCGCATTATTTTCCATCCACCACGATCGTTCACAATCACAGCTCAAGATAAATATACTATTTTTTATATACCACGGATTTAATGTGCAACTTACTAATACAAAAATCTCTTTATGTACCACAAATCAGGAAGTAATGTAAATGATATCATGATTTTCAATGATCACATTAATCATTTGGACTTGGTGGAAATCACCTTTCAAGGAAGGACATATTTATGGAGTAACATGCAAGATATTCCTTTGCTAGAATATTTGGATTGGTTGTTTACTTGAGTTTGGAGTCTGCAGTATATATCCAGTATCCAGACAGAACAGTTGTCCTTTATCTAGGCCTATCTCTGATCACATTCCATATCTGATTAAAACGGCACTCAGATTCCTGAGGCTTATTTATTTCGTTTTGACAAGTACTGGATGCATTATGGAAGATTTTCTTCTGGTGGGGTGTATAGTGTGTATAGGTGTGTGCTTTTGATAGGGAAAATCTCTCTGAAAGAGAAAATAAGAGTTGAAAAGGAAGTGAGTTTTGCAGCTTGTGTGGAACACTTGGAAAATTACTTTTCGGTGGGGTCTAACTTAACAATTTTTCTTTCACTACAAACTTTGACATTTTGACTTGCACTACTATAATAAAGATCCATAGTAACGGACACCATTTTTACCTTAGTCAAAATCAAGTCCGCTACTATGCCCACTTGTGTGTATAGGTGTGTGCTTTTGATAGGGAAAATCTCTCTGAAAGAGAAAATAAGAGTTGAAAAGGAAGTGAGTTTTGCAGCTTGTGTGGAACACTTGGAAAATTACTTTTCGGTGGGGTCTAACTTAACAATTTTTCTTTCACTACAAACTTTGACATTTTGACTTGCACTACTATAATAAAGATCCATAGTAACGGACACCATTTTTACCTTAGTCAAAATCAAGTCCGCTACTATGCCCACTTTTAGCCCATCGCTGTAGAGCTTAATTCTAGTAGTGTTGATAGGTCCAGAAGAAAAGGGTTGCTGTTAACATTGATGATATCAATACCTGGGAATACTTATTAAAGCAAACGTTAATATTTCACAAAAACACAATAAGAGCCTTTGCGTTATTGCATGTTTGTCTCGGAAACGTCGAGTTGTCCCACTCCACTCACACCATAATCTATTTTCCAGCCATCACCGACGACACTGACAAGAAGGCAGGCCTTTAATGGAACCGACTAAGGCCCTGTTCGTTTCTGTCATCTAAAATTTAGCACTGTCACATCAAAGAGAATCTTACTATTTAAAAATATTTCGATCAATTTAATGACAAAAACCCTTTTGACAGATTGGTGCTAATTTTTTAGATGAATCTAATGAACTTAATTAATCTATATTTTATTAAAGTGGTGCTACAGATAACTGCCTTCTAATCACGACTTAATTAACCTCATTAGATTAGTTTAGGAGCATGTAATTTATTTTATAATTAAATTTTATTTAGCACTCCTAAATAGTAGGATTTCTTTTGATGTGACAGCTATAAATTTTAGACCCCACGAAAAGAACACACCCTAATACCTAATTCTTTTGACACGTGGGGTTTGAGCCGATGACACATGGAGAAGACTCAAATTGTGACAGACCCGCCTCACGGAGAGGCGTTTCCGTCTCCAGGATCATCATGGGTGGCATCACACGCTGTGGTGTCCGATATTACAACATACAAACATAAGCATGGCACAATGAATATAAGTACAAGTCTCTTACATTCATCCCAAGTACATTAGTATATCGAGTCTCATGAGCATCGAAGCTAATAAGTTCGAAAAATAACTAAACAACGGAAGCATCAAAATATAATCGCTCTCCTAGCGATACATCACGGGCACCGGCAGAGACAGATGTTCTTGCCCTAGAACATCTTACCGGCACATCAACTCCTCTACTCATCCGGACCGCACCACTCCCAAGTGTAGTGGCCTCCGTCCGAAGTCCGAGTCCTGCCGGACGTCATCTCCAAGCATCTAAGTCCTGTCCGACGGGGTCCTCTCGAAAACCACATAGAGCAAAGCCCCGAGCAACTAGAGCTCAGCAAGACCGACCCGTCAAAGTGGCCATCTACAACCGACTCCTAGACATGCAAAAGCCGGGGGATAGGATACATTTACGCACTAAGCTGGCCTACAAGTGTATCCTTACTTTCAACTTTTAGCGGTTTAATTAAGTTGCAAGAGAGAGTAAATTTAATTTGCACTAAGCTACGGCATTACATGTTTCCAAACAAGCAATTAAGCAATACAGCAAATTAATCATAATCATCCACATCAATGTTTCTCTTCTTACTACGTTCCGGCGGACGGGATAAGTGGTACTCAGTTCATCGTGAGGGGCAACGATTCGAATCGATTTACATCCTGCAGGAGAAACCCGATTGCACGTCACATACGCGCTTCCCGAAGCCGCATGAGACAACCTTTCGCTTCGATCACCACTCGGCCGACTCAAATCCACCTCCTACGAGCAAGGGTCCCTCAACGCGAGCCGTCCCGGACGTCAACCGTGAGCGGATGGCTCCCTTCCCGCACTCTCCCGGCCTCCACCGGAGATGGGTACTGTTCGACCTTGCGGCTCCCGTCGCTACATCGGTTCATCGGGCCCATAAACACCAGCATGCAAACGAGTACGTTCAAAC
Source organism: Chloris gayana (assembly GCA_031894775.1). Taxonomy (NCBI): domain Eukaryota; kingdom Viridiplantae; phylum Streptophyta; class Magnoliopsida; order Poales; family Poaceae; genus Chloris; species Chloris gayana. The sequence continues at coordinate 1,260,790 of JAUNZO010004298.1, forward strand.
TTATCCACATGGACCGGACACGACGCGGTCCTTGTGTGCACGTGACAGGGCTACAACCTTGAAGACTCTTTCAGTCCTTCACTTTCCACCTAAGTAGCTCGTCCGGCCTCCAATTTTCCATTCTCATCTTGATACTCAGCATCATGTCCCAAAAAGGTGATTGTCCTATCTACGAGTGGTCTCCATACCACTCGACGAATCATCGCCCTAATTAAGCAAGCATCTAGCGTAGGGTGATCGAACTAGGGTAAATAGAATCCTCTCGCATGCTAGGGTTTTCATCACAACTCCTGTAGACCTAATGCACAATACGAGACCTACAAGCATAGTGATGAAAATAAAATACTTAAACTAAAAGGTTGTGCACTGGGCTTGCCTTGAGCTTGACCCTGAACAGCTGGGTCAACGAGTAGCAGCAGCTTCGGCTCCTCGCCGGTTATCACGTTCACCACCGCAGACTACATGATGCAAAGGTGATGTGTAACTTTTGATGAAAATATGACATTGAAATTTTTACGGAATACGTGCGGATTTCATCAATTACATATAATTCATGAGTATAAATTAACTTGGTGTCCAGCGAGGTGAAAATGATTTAAGGTGATTATTTAATTTAATCTTCTTCATCAACTCCCATGAAGCATTTAAATTATTATCGCATGTGCAAGAAATTAATTCAATAACTCTAGCAAAACTAGAAAAAAAATAGCAATTAAATTGCCTCTTGTCCTTAAGCACATGCCATGGATAATAATTAAACTAAGCTTCATAATTTGGGGCAATTAAACAATTAACTAAGCATTTAACTTAAGTCTCTTAAGAAGAATTTAACCTGAATAAATTGCTTCTGGTTATGCCAAACTAAATGCATTATAAAATGGTACATGTCTCAAGGAGTCCAACGAAATTTAGTTTGCAATTTTTCGAGGTCCAGAGCTCTAGATATGAATTTTTGAAGTTTGTATGAATTTCTGGCATTTTATTGAAATCCCAGGAAAAGAAAAAGGATTTAAATGGCACATGGGCCGACTTGGCTGAGGTGGCCCAGGGGCGCTGCGGCCCAGCCGCGTGCGTGCGGCCCAGCCATGGGGCGCGGCCCAGGAGCAGGACACGCAGCACAGGCGTGCACGCACGGGCAGGACGAGCTGCCTCTCTGCGACGGTGGCCGGAGGGTCGCCGGAGCTGCGGAAGTTCGCCGGAACGGGGTCAAACGACCACTAAAGATTGAGATAAAAATACCAGCATGTTACAGAGCTCGACGCGCATCCATTCGAAGAGATCCCAAGGTCAGGTGCTCACCGGAAGAAGGCCGGCGACAAAGCACGCTTGAGCTCGGGGTTGGACGACGTTCGGCGAGGCCGTGCGCTTGGCACAGCCCACCAAATCGAGCACCGTTTCTTCTCACAGCATCAGTGGACCATGGCGAAGAGCGGCATGAGGTTGGTTTCCGCTTGGGCTCGTCCGACATGGCCCGCGCCGTGGAGGCCAAAAGGACCGGCGGACGGTGGTTGGGGAGAAGTCAAAATCCGGCCTGCTCGATGGGATAGCCGAAAGGGAAAGAGGTCAAAGACATGCAGAACGGTTGCGCTCACGCACTGGAAAAGGATTCAAGTGACATAACTCACCGTGCAAGAAGAATTTTGGGTTGAAGCTCGAACTGGCCGGCAATGGCGTCCGGGTGGGATTTCCTTCGATTCGTCGCGTGTGCTCTAGGAAACGGGGCGTGGCTTCTAGGTCGAGCAAGTGAGGGGCGTGCGCATCCGTTGGGGGCTTCGGTTCGGCCTGGGGCGCCGCGAGGTGGCCGGGCGACGGGCTAGCAGGGGGCACGGCCATGGAGCTGCTCTCTGCTCGCTTCTTTTTGCTGCTGCTGCGTTTGGAGAGAAGGGAGAGGGAGCAGCAGAGAGTGTGTGAGAGAGAGGAGGCCAGGTAGTGGGCGCTGGGTGGGATGAGGTTCAGAGGGAGCGTGCCACGCGGGGCACAGGTGGCAACTGCCTCCTGCCATGGTCGGGCGTGAGGGACAGAGCAGAGAGAAAAGAAGGAGATGAGGGGGATGACACGCGGGACCCACGGGAATATTCCAAGCATCTTTTCGATTTTCTTTCCTAGCAAAAGTAGAGGCCTAAATAAAATACTTCCCTTGCTCAAACATTCCAAAACAAAATATCCTTTTGTAGTGCTCAATTTGGATTAGACATGCACGAAAAGTGTGAGTCGAAAATCCCTCTGGTTTAATTTTTATAAATCACCAAAAAGGGGTAAAACTTAAGCTTGTCGAATTTCTCTAGGACGTTCTACTGATCCAAATGACATGGGACTTGTTCCCAGATTTTTCTGCTGACTTCCTCTACAACATATATTTTTGCCAGGGGCAATTGTTATAGGAAAATGTTGACTTGTAGTTCAACCCAATATGAATTTGAATGAATTTGAAATTCAAATCACTATGCATGTCACCAAAAATTTTATATTGGGATTCTACATGGTCAGAACATAATGGTAGAATTTTGCATTTTTATCTTCGTGACACTGGGGTGTCACACAAATCATTTTGGAACGATCCGATCTGACATAGTCAAAATCAGTTGAATTATTCATAACAATAGTGATTGCAGGGATTGTACAATGCATTGTGCTGTATACCTACTGAAGTTTAAATACATCTTCTTCTATATGTCCTCTCACGTTGGTTGTCCTGAGCAATGGCTGGTCTTGGTGTGATCCACATACATGCCCCGTCATCCCATTCTGTAGGAAGGTGCTCAATGAATTCTGACTTGCCATGGCGGAAGCTATACTTGAACAACATGCATGGCTTGGGATAGCGGCTCCGATACTGTTGAATGGGCATTCTCTTGATGACAAAGTAGGCACACCCATCGGCCATGTTGTCGAACCGGGCCGTGTGCACGGTGAAGCTACACGGCTGCCCAAGGAATAGGATTTTGTCGGCACAAGTCCGTCCATCCTTCTTCACCCACCACAGCTCGCCGCCGACACTAGCTTCGCCTGCTTTCTGCAGTGCATATACCGACACTGACAGTAACTTTGCCAGCTTGTCACCCGAGACATAGCGATCATCCAAGAGTTCCTGTCTCTTAATTTCAACAATGCAGCTCACCATGAGACTCTAGAACGTAGCTAGATTCGTAATGAATGGGCTCACACGGCACTGGCATCCACGACCAAAGATACTCGTGGTCGGCGAGGAGGTAGTTCGACTGCGCGGTCAAGATGCACCAGCAACCCCTGCCCTTGCAGAGTAGGATCTTGCCTTCACTGTACGCGATGCTGCAGCGGTTCTCGGTTCACTGGAACTGATTCTCAGGTACGTTATCAGGGATGTCCATTGTCTGTCACCCGGATGCAGAAGGAAAAAGGAAAAATTGAACCAGTACCTATCACAAGTACCCATCGTCTGGCCGGGAGACAAGAGGCAAAGAACAATGGTGCCGTCGCTAGATACGGTGCCAATCGGATGATCTGTCCACCACTTCAGCTCCTCGCCGGTGAAAGGTGGTAGTAGCTTGGTGGCCCCGGCAGATCCGGCGAGCGGATCGATGATGGAGTTAGGAGAACCTGAGAGCAGCGTGGCGGCGGTGCCACCATCCGCCATGATAACCCATCTCCTATCTTGAACTCGTGTCCCAGTCCTAGGGCGGGTACTACCCCAGCGGCACAATTTTGAGGAAAAGACACAGCAAGCCGTCCGGTGGCCGCTGGCATCGCGCGGCGTGAGGATCCAAGGCAGGAACGGAGGATGGCACTCCGGCGGTTGAAGCGTGTTGCGCCAGTGCTTGCAGACGGCGTGGAAGCGAACGTACTCCTTGGCCGTGTGGAGGCGCTGTGAGACGTCGAGGAGGAGGTCGAACGAGATCAGCCCAATACGACGTTGCCTCGTGTGTTACCGTAGGGTACGTTGCCTCGTGTGTTACCGTAGGGTTCATGGTATTCCTACAGTCCTACCGGGTGAGTTCCTATCGTGGCCCTAGCCTTTTTGTGCGTGGGGATCGTCTGTTTGTAATTGGAAAAGGTCTCCATGTTCGATGGCAGCAAAGGATTAATATCTAGGGTGAATCCCTGTATACCATTGCAATTTTCGCCAAACTATTATTTGCCATTGCAAAACTGCATATTCCGTCTACGCCATTGAGTTACAAATTGTTGCCCTCGTATGTCATCGCCGCTTATTTCCTTGTTGTTTGAGCATGGCAGACTACGTGAAATGACTAATATACCCCTGATGCAGTTTGTAATCGAAATTGTAATCCCTTTTATGCCATTCTGATATGTGTTGTGTGAGTAAAAGTGGCCAATTAAAAACGGGAAAGTTTATGGTCGTCATTTTTATTTCAATAGTAATAATAATATGAACATAATTAAACCGTAAAAAATTGGTTGTCAATTTAAAATTCAATTTAAAACTTTTTGACATCCAAGGCGGCGAAGATATTGGGGAAGAGGTGGCCGCAGGGCGACGCTCGTGCGTGGGGTAGGGTAGGGCCGGGCTTGACGCAACAGGAAGGGCTGGGTGGTACTTGCGCGAGGGGTAGGGTGGGGCGGCGCTCCACGGGCAGGCAGGGCGAAGCGGGCGGGGTAGGGTAGGGCAGCGCTCGCGCGCGGGTAGGTCGGGTGCGTCGACGGCACTTGATGCGTGGGCAGGGTGGTGTGGCGCTCAATGCGCGGGCAGGCGGTGTGAGCGCGATGTGCCTTGGTGATGTGAGCGCATGAAATTTTGGGAGAGGGGGGGGGGATAAGGCTAGATCTATTTTTGACATAAAGGTCCCACCAGTATGAAGCAGCAAGACACAGGGGCACTCTAGGCATTTTGAAAAATATTTAACGATTGTTGTTCAAAGACTAGACGGTGATGGCTTTGCAACTCAATGGCATAGACGGGATATGCAGTTTTGCAATGGCATACAAGGGATTAGCGTGATTTGCAATGGCAAACAAGGAATTAAGCCTAATATCTAACCGACTTCTTTTTTTGGACCATCCTTGGGTCAAGTTGTTAATTTTTGTGGTAACAATTCCAGATGACCATCTACACATGGTCAAAATTTATGGTTTACAATTCCAGATGCCCTCCTGAACAACATACTTTTTGCCTCCATCACCCAGATTGTTCATAACAACATGCATGGCTCCATCCCCTATGATTTCTCTTCTTGCTGCGAATCAGTCATGCTAAATATATCTGATTAGTACCATATCACTACCACAGATCTGGGATATAGAGAGATGCACTTAGCGGCAACTAAGTGACCGCTATCTACAAAAACTTAGAGTGATGTGTCCCAAGAAACGTGACACTACTATTTGGCTAAAGTGCACACTAATACCGAAGTACTTTATAATGACATCTTCAGCAAAATATCAGAGCCCTTGCATGCATTTGTGTTGACGTCAAAAAGTCGCCAACACACCGTTGTCCGGAGAGTCCACCGAAACCCCGGCTGACGCAGGGCCCTGTGCTCCCAACGGACCGGCTCAGCTCGCCGATGTTCGTGTGCGCTGGTGCGTGCCGGATGGTTTTCCTGCAAACCAACAAAGACAATAAAAGGTGTAAAATTCCGGGTCATCGGCCCGGATAGACCGATGTGCAGTCATGGCCGATTATAGCGTAAGATAAACAGAATCGGCCATCGACGAGGGAACAGCACGGCCCATCCATTTATGTATTAAATGCCGAGCGAACGAACCGTGATACGAACGATACGGAATCGGCGACGCTATAACATGCAATCGGTGGCTAGCAGCCGATTTCGTCGATAGCGATCAAATCATTAAGACTTTGCAGGGATGCATTATCGAATGAAATGTAAACAAGGTAATTATTAATAGGATGTAATTCGTTTGATAGCAAGAAGATGGTTTAATCGTCAATCGGATCCGTGAATCGGCCGATCGGGTATTCGGCCGATTCTGCCATTGATTATAGCGAGTGAATTATTTAGATCTATCTAAATGTATAATGATGATCAACAAAATCATACTAATAACTCAGATTCAAAAGCAGCTTTAACAGATTTGGCACTAATTAAACATAAAACAGCTAATGAACGTGATCAGCAATCGGCTAAACACTCCGAAAGAACGAGTAAGACAAATACAACCACGCAGATCCCAAATCGACCGGTCGCTCCAACAGGACAAGTCAACCGATGGCACGCGATCGGACCAGGTCTAACGGCCGCGTACGCTCGGCCGATTCAGGACAAGCACAATCATAAACGCCTTAACTATGAAAGTAAATCTACACCCTAGCCAATCGGCTGCATGCGCCTAGGACAAGTCAACTATCGCAAAGGCAAACACGGGACACGTCAACTGAATCTGCACGATCGAATCGGCCAAGATGTAAAAGAATTCTCATAGTGGCTACCGTGACTCGAACGACCAGATCCGAGCCAATCGGCGTTGTAAACAAAGGCTGGAACGGGGAGGCGGGACAAGTCAAACTACCTCCACCACGAGCCCGGACCGGGTCAACTTGACTCATCCCGGCCGATACTCACTACGCCGATCGAGAACAGATCTAGTCGCCGGATAACTAGCAATTAAGCCATCTAATTACGAACAATGCGCCGAGAACTAGACAACATAATTACCTTGTCAAGCCAACTTGTTGTCGACCGGAGCCCCGAAGATCCCGCGCGAAAACAGTAAAGACTTGACAGAAAATTAGGGTTTGGCGATGCGCCGAAAGTTGTATTGGATGTGAATCGAGTTTACATGTTACATCCGAGTATGTATTCATACTCGGCACAAAGAATCCTACTCGGACCCTCTTCGGGCCGATTTCCTAACTGACTAGGATCTTTTTTCCAAAATTAAACTATTATTTCTAATTTTACGACGTGGGCCAGGCCCATCAATGTTATGCTCTTCTGTTGGCGTCCGCGCACGATTCCCGGGAGGGACGCGCATTTTACTCGCCCAAGCGGCCGTCGGCCTTACGCCCACCGGCCCTCTTTTGACCTATAGTCGCCGACAATGGGTCCATTGGTCAAAAACCGGCGTCAACACATGTCCCCCGATCCGGGGTATGCAACGCTTGTGTCGGACTGATTTATCCTCTTTTCTTGCGCCGGTTTTACTGCCCGTCACTTCTCCATAAAACCCGGGGCCACCCCGGTCATTTCCCATCTGTTTCTTCTCCTTGGCTTTCATCTTCCCCTGTTCTAGCGACCTTTGCCTTCTCGAGCCTTTTCAACTTCTCACCGCGCCGCCGCCGTTTTTTTCTTCTCCGGCGACCATGAATCCTGCTCATTGCTTGCTGCTGCTGGCTGCTGCCTGCCGGCCGCGTCGTCGCCACCACCAACGCCGTTCCGGAGGTAATGTACATTCGAGCATCCCTCTTTTCTACCTTTGCAATTTTCTTCGTGTTCTTGTTCTTGTTCATTTTCACAATTTATTTCTGTTCCGCTTCTCATTTTAGCCCTATTCCTTGTTTTTAGGAGATCCGGAACCAAGTTGTTATTCCATCCAATATCCCAACTCATTTCTTCTTGGGTCCTATGGGCGATCCCGACCCCACGAGATCTCATCCGTGCCGAAACGAACCGAGTTCCGTTTCGGCAACGATCTCCTCTATCGGCCGAGTGGGCCAACGGCTTTCGGTCATGGCCGACTCCCGTTGCGGGATGGCGCGATTGGTATAACCGGGTATCGGCCGTCCATCCGCAAGGTTGGTCTAACATCGGCATCGCCCACGCCATCAAACTTTCTCTGGCCGATCACCACAAGAATGAACCGTTGCTGGCGGCAGCTTCTTATCTCCGGTCGGATGCCCTGAGCTGCTTCATGTTCGGCCACGGCCGGCTACCATGACCCTCCCGGACACGGTCATGTTGGCCGATTTGAATATCACGGCGGAGGCCACCCCGGATGCCATCCGCATTAAGTCCTCCCATCGGATCAACCCTAAGGACACCGGGGGTTGGAAGGTCTACATCCGGACCTACAACAAGGGGCACGGCACGGTCGATCGCCGCGAGCACGTTGCCTTCCTCAACATGTGGCTTGACCACTTCTTCTTTTGTGGGGTCAGCGTGAGCCCCACAAACAATTTTCTGCCGATAGCCGATAGGGCTGGCCGACGACTATGCCCTTCCCATGGGCAAGTATCTTCCGGGATCGGCGTACCTCCTTCTTCACCAGGTTTCGGTGGAGTTGCGCTCCGGCCGATCAGTCAAGAACCCGGGAGGTCCTTGGTGGTTCATCCAAATGTGGTTGTCCCTTCATACCACCAAGGCCATCGATCCGGACCTCGGCGTCCTCACCTTCCCCGGTAACTATGCCGAATCGGCCACGCCCGATCCAGCCGATGTATCTCTTTCGGGGAAGCGTTATCCATGGCACCGGGGGCGGCCATGTCGGATGACAACTCTGGCGTATTGGTTCGCCGCCCTCTACAAGGGCCTCAACAACGAAAGTACGGATTGGTACCCGTACATCGATTTCTTCGAGAAGGGGTATGACACTCCTTTTCCGATCGACCCCACCTTCCCAACGGCCGACGGGGAGGCGGTCAAGATCTTCACCACCTGCCTCCGCCCTCGTCTGCTGCCGACGGGACTCATTGCTCGGGAGCAAGGCTTTCGCTCCTATGAGTTCTACCACCCGTCGGTGGCGGCCCGCCAACTCGGCTTCGGCCGGTTGCCCCCGACCTCTTCTATGTGGGGCAAATAAAGGCGCGGGCTACCGTCGACAACGCCATTCGGTGGAATTGGCTCGTCGGCCGCACCGCCGATGTCGTCACCGGCGACTTAGCCGGATTTTCCCGGCGCCCGGAGTGCCCGCCTTTTGACCGTTGGTGGGGCGAGTGGAACCGGCACCTCCGCGGCCGGAACACCGCCTCCTTCTTCTCCGGCTTAGTCCCGAGAGAAGCTTTCACCGAGGTACGTGTAGCCGATTTATTTTATAAGGCCGATTTTGTAAATGAAATCGGCCACTCCAAATGCTCACCCTTGTATATTTTTTCGATCGGACACGGAGGAGCCGCCGACCCGGAGTATCGGTGGCCGGCCGATTGCATACTTAATGCCGAGCCCAATTGCTCCAAATATCGGCTTCACCGATCGCACTCCTGCCCAAGCTTTTGCGGCGATGAGTCGAGGGCACCGGCTGCCCGCAAGTCCAAGACTAAAACAGCCGCCCTCGGAAAGAGGAAGGCTAATGTGCCAGCTGCAGGGCCGACTCAAGCCCCGAAGCGACACCGCGCGCTGCTAAAGCAGCTCGTGCGCCCGTCCGACCCGGACTACTTCGATGAACCATCTCCGCCGCGTCGAGTTATTATTGCATGATCGCCGATTCCTTTTCACTTTACATGCTTGTCTAACTATGAGTTCTTGGCAGGAATCGGCGGTTCTTCCTCCTCGGTGACCCGTTGACGTAGCCGCTAATATACAATGCCTTGAGATGCAAATGATCGAGTTGATCGGCTTATCAAATACCGCCGATTCCGACGTCCAAAGAATCTCTCGAAGTCTCCCCAATCGGTTCTTCTTCAGCCGACTTTTCATCGGCCGATCCGACAATCCTGGGCATCGGGGACATCATATTCACCGCGGCTTTAGCTCGGACCACCCGAGACTGCACTTTCGGCCTCCATTCCTTCTTGGGCTTGGGCTCATCATCTTGGTCATCTCTATGATGCCGTCCACCCTTGATTTCTCGACAACGCATTCTTTGAAGCCTTCTCTTTTGGGTTTTGTTGAGCAAACCACTGGGCACCACTTGTCCTTCGTTCTCGGTTTGATCACCTCTCGAATCTTCATGGTATTGGTAATCAAACTCTTCTTCATCATTGATTGGCCCCGACCGATTGTGAACGGAGGTTCTCTTTGGCACTACGTATCTTCGTTCATCATATCCGTGATCATAGCCGATTGCTCTTCCGGGGGCCGATTGTTGTGATTCGTAGTTGCGACCAATCGGCCGTCCCCGGTAACTTGATGACCCGCCATCACGATACTCTTTCCGGCCGGTGCACTGCGGGCAGTTCTCGATAGATGGAAGCTTCATGTTTTGGTCCCAGCGATGCTGAAAGAAAGGACAATCCCGGTGTGGGTCAAAATCTTCTCGGCGGATCACGTCTTGCTCGTACTCGCTGACTTTGACCGATAGATTCCTGTTCATGTGCCATCTGATCTCTTTCTTCCCTTTCTCTCTTCCTCTCATATCGGCGTATGAAACCAGCTGATCCACCGCCGATGGTATTGATGTACATCGTATTAGCCGGGAAAGGGTGCCCATCAACTTTCATCTTCTTCTTTACATCGACTGCTCGCAATACCCCATCATCAACCGCCTTCGGATCTCATCTCTCATAGCATAACAATCAACGGTGTTATGATGTGAATTTCCATGCCACTTGCACCACTTAGCCATTTTCTTCAATTCCTCCGGCGTAGGAATTTTGTGATGAGGGAAAGCTGGATTTTCTTTTCCCGCAGCGGTGATCAAATATCTCGTCGGCCTTGGATAAATCAAAATCATATTTTCTCTCCTTAGGATTGACATGTGGAGAAAATATCGGCCGTTTGTTATTAGTCTACTCAACTGCATTAATTCCCTCTTCATCATCTTCACTGTCGAAATCAGCATAAGCTACCCGATACCGCCGATTCCTGGTGAGCTGGAGATTCTCTTCTTGGCCGACCGCTCTGCGTGTCAGCTGTGCCAGCCCATCAAACTCATGTGGGGTAAACTTTTCTTTGATGTTGGAGAATAGCCCCGTGTAAGCGATCTCGGCCAAGCTGCTGCTCTGTCGGGTTCGGATTGTAGCATCGTCCCCTCGAGTCCTGAACCTCCGTATATAATCGGTCACCGATTCCCAGATTTCTGTTTCATCGCCATTAAATCGGACAAACTAAGCTCGGTAATGCCCGTGAAGAAGTACGAGTGAAACCTTTTCTCCAGATCGGCCCAACTCGAATAGAACCAGGTGACAGTGAAGCAAACCATGAAAAGGCCGATCCGGACAATGACAGGTGGGAATAGCCGAACCCGTAAAGCCTCCCGAGTAGACGCCTCACCAAGCTGTGCGTCATACCGGCTGATGTGCTCCATAGTTGATGTGTTATCTTGCCCAGAAAACTTGGAAAACTCGGGAATTTTATACTTATTGGGTAAAGCCACGGAATCCATCCGGTCGGGGTAAGGTCGCCGATACAATGCACTCTTCTCCTTAGGCTTCAAATCGAACCGATCTTTCATCATATCGGCGATCTTAGCCATGAGGCTATCCATATCATTGGGTCCAACGAGTTGTTGATCCGGTCCCCGTCATATAAGCTGTATTGGGCTGTCCCCCGATCGGGTGTATCAAGCTGGCCGTTCCCGGAAATCCCAGTGCCAATAGCCGGGAATAGTGCACTGCGGAGCGATTCCATAATTCATGGCCGATTGGATCGGCTGTCCGATCATGAATCCCTGTCCCCCGGCCGATGCGGTTGGTCGTGGAATACCGGATATCGGCCGTACTATAGTGGGTGAGTTCTCAATTCTACTTGGGCCGGTATTTGGTACGTAGAAGAAATTGGGCTGTCTGTGCCATCCGCGGGGCCGCTGCCACATTGGTTGCTGCCCCTAACTCGGAAGTCGGCTGATGTACATCTTGTCCGTCGCCTTCTTCCGTTACCGACTTCTTGGGGCCACTTGTCATCCTCTTTGCCTGGCTGGGTTGCACTGGTATTTGCATTTGCACTTGTCCTTGCCTGGCCATAGGTGAGGTGGCATGCCGTACTGGGGCTGAAACCCCGCTGCGGTGTGGTATTCCGGAGGCTAACTCCCCGATTCGACCGTACAGGAGTGCCGAGAGGCTGAGTGTATGCAGGTCCGAATATCCTTCGATGAACAGCCTGCCATCAACTGTGTCCTTGATCAAATTCCCGATGGTGTTGGTCAACACGCCCGATTGATTGATTAGGGCCCGATGAACGGACGAGTTGACCATATCATCGAGTTGGTTGGCATCCGGCGATCTCCGGGCTTTGATTTGGTCTAGTTCTTCCGGATGCAGAATCCGAGGGAAGTCTCCTTTTGTAGCCACTCGCCACGTGTCACCGTCGGGGCTTGAAAGTACTTTTTCATTGCTTCGGCCAGGTATTCCCGGTACTGCAGCTTTTGTTCTGTCGTCATCTTTCCCCGGGCCGAAATCCCGTTATCATCGAAACTTCTCCATGCCCTTTGCCATCCGTCCCGAGAGGTACTGGAACCAAAATCGGCCGATTTTCAGCATCGACCATTGGTGTTCCGTCCTCCCCGACAGCCTGTATGTATGACATCTTGATCTTGGTTGCTCCGGTCCCACTGGGCGTGCCAAAAAGTGTGTTGACGTCAAAAAGTCGCCAACACACCGTTGTCCGGAGAGTCCACCGAAACCCCGGCCGACGCAGGGCCCCGTGCTCCCAACGGACCGGCTCGGCTCGCCGATGTTCGTGTGCGCCGGTGCGTGCCGGATGGTTTTCCTGCAAACCAACAAAGACAATAAAAGGTGTAAAATTCCGGGTCATCGGCCCGGATAGACCGATGTGCGGTCATGGCCGATTATAGCGTAAGATAAACAGAATCGGCCATCGACAGGGAACAGCACGGCCCATCCATTTATGTATTAAATGCCAGGTGAACGAACCGTGATACGAACGATACGGAATCGGCCGACGCTATAACATGCAATCGGTGGCTAGCAGCCGATTTCGTCGGTAAGCGATCAAATCATTAAGACTTTGCAGGGATGCATTATCGAATGAAATGTAAACAAGGTAATTATTAATAGGATGTAATTCGTTTGATAGCAAGAAGATGGTTTAATCGTCAATCAGATCCGTGAATCGGCCGATCGGGTATTCGGCCGATTCTGCCATTGATTATAGCAGTGAATTATTTAGATCTATCTAAATGTATAATGATGATCAACAAAATCATACTAATAACTCAGATTCAAAAGCAGCTTTAACAGATTTGGCACTAATTAAACATAAAACAGCTAATGAACGTGATCAGCAATCGGCTAAACACTCCGAAAGAACGAGTAAGACAAATACAACCACGCAGATCCCAAATCGACCGGTCGCTCCAACGGGACAAGTCAAGCGATGGCACGCGGTCGGACCAGATCTAACGGCCGCGTACGCACGGCCGATTCGGGACAAGCACAATCATAAACGCCTTAACTATGAAAGTAAATCTACACCCTAGCCAATCGGCTGCATGCGCCTAGGACAAGTCAACTATCGCAAAGGCAAACACAGGACACGTCAAGCGAATCCGCACGATCGAATCGGCCAAGATGTAAAAGAATTCTCATAGTGGCTACTGTGACTCGAACGACCGGATCCGAGCCAATCGGCGTTGTAAACAAAGGCTGGAACGGGGAGGCGGGACAAGTCAAACTACCTCCACCACGAGCCCGGACCAGGTCAACTTGACTCATCCCGCCGATACTCACTACGCCGATCGAGGAACAGATCTAGTCGCCGGATAACTAGCAATTAAGCCATCTAATTACGAACAATACGCCGAGAACTAGACAACATAATTACCTTGTCAAGCCAACTTGTTGTCGGCCGGAGCCCCGAAGATCCCGCGCGAAAACGAGTAAAGACTTGACAGAAAATTAGGGTTTGGCGATGCGCCGAAAGTTGTATTGGATGTGAATAGAGTTTACATGTTACATCCGAGTATGTATTCATACTCGGCACAAAGAATCCTACTCGGACCCTCTTCGGGCCGATTTCCTAACTCGACTAGGATCTTTTTTCCAAAATTAAACTATTATTTCTAATTTTACGACGTGGGCCAGGCCCATCAATGTTATGCTCTTCTGTTGGCGTCCGCGCACGATTCCCGGGAGGGACGCGCATTTTACTCGCCCAAGCGGCCGTCGGCCTTACGCCCACCGGCCCTCTTTTGACCTATAGTCGCCGACAATGGGTCCCTTGGTCAAAAACCGGCGTCAACAATTTGATGCATGAGTTTGTGAAAACAAAATGTGGATATGGATCAGTAAGTAATATAACCCACGCTAAACACAGTTGATCGATTGGCAAGAGAATTTTGAATAAGGTTTTAAAATTATTAATTTAATAATATTCTGCCACATTTGAAACATAAATAAACTCTTGTACAAATTATACCTATTGAAAATATTACTTCGACACACGAATTGTGCTCTGTGTTATGTGCACAAGCAAATGATATTATTGCATTTAAATTCAAATTACAACTTTTTTAGAAAGACCGAGTTCTCTCTGCAAGTAGTGATGCACAAACAAATAAAGGGTGTGTTCGTTTCCTGAAATCTAAATTTTATAGCTGTCACGTCAAAAAGAATCTTACTATTTAGGAGTACTAAATAAAGTTAAATTATAAAATAAATTACAGGTCCCTAGACTAATTTACGAGACGAATCTAATGATGTTAATTAAGTCGTGATTAGAAAATAGTTACTGCAGCATCACTTTAGCAAAACATAGAATAATTAAGCTCATTAGATTCATCTCAAAAATTAGCGTCAATCTATCAAAAGGGTTTTGTCATTAAATTGATCAAAATATAAGATTCTCTTTGATGTGACAGATGCTTAAATTTTAGAGGAAGGAAACGAACGGGCCAAAAATGAAGTAGGGACCCCATAGACCCGAACAACAACCGAAACAGGACCAGAATGGTCATATTCTATTGTTGGCAGGTTTACTTGTTCCGATGCTCAATTGCGGATGGCCCGTTACTCAAATACGACAATGAGGATCCACAGCTTGCGACCGTTTCTCCTGATCCTGATCCTAATCTGCCAGCTTCACTTGCAGGGGATGCCCTTCTAAAGTCTGGAAATCAAAATAATTCGGCAAAGCTGATGACATCTCTTTCCTTTATTTTATCCACCAATTAATTAAGCACAGATCCAATACCTGTCCATGTTGCTTGGCACCACCGAATTTTTGTTTGAACCCTGGATCCTTTCTTTGATTTCCTGCATGTGAATGATCGCAAAATTCAGGTTACATACATACATCCTATAGATTTATTTTTTTTGTCGACATAATGCTATGATCACTATAGTTTCGAACTAATAACAAGGTCCTAGAGTCAACCTTTTCCATGAGAGGTATTAATAAACGTTTGATTACTAGATGAATACAATGTTAGAACTAAACTTAATTAATTACTTAAACAGGATCTCATAGTCGAAACAAATAGATCACATCTAGAACATTAACTAATGCGGAAAAGAACGGTTCGGCGTATACCGGCGGTGGTGTTGTCCATTGTCGTCGGTGTAGCGGGGATGAAGTCGATGGCGAAGGCGTTGTCGGGGATGTAGCGGAGTCTCTCCTTCAGCGTCTTCTTGGGGTAGCGAAAGCCTTCTAGACGGTACCGGATTTGCCCCGGTCGAGGACGTCGAGCTTCGCACCTTCTAGCGTTCTTAGCGAATCCCGGGGGCGACCCCTCCGTTTATATAGCGCTGTAGGTGCGGGACCGGGTCCGTTATCTCTTAGGTTTAGCCTCCCGATCAAGGCTAATAACGAATCCGAGTCGGTTTTAACCAAAAACGAATCCACGCTATTTTCGGTTGTTCTGTTGACCTTGCGGTCAAAACAGATCTAAAACCAACATTCTCCCCCTCACCAGAAGGTCAACAACTTAAACTTACTCTTAACTTTTTCTAAAGCTCTTCCTCAGAAAATCAGCAAGTACTAGACCAATGCGTCGTCGGTAGCACCACGGCATACTCGGACAACATTACCCACAGTCGTACACAGAAACTTTGTTAGAACTCTTATTCTTATTTGGGGAAATTAGTGGCCCTAAAATCAGGACTGATCAAGGACTACTCACCAGGCCCATGCCTAGGACATGTGTCCGAAAAAGAGTTGGTGGTAGACCTTTTGTGAGCGGATCTGCTATATTAGCCTTAGTACTTATGTGCTCAATCTTAAGTGTTTGGTCCTGATTTCTTTCTTTCACGATACGATATTTAAGATCAATGTGTTTGGAAGCACCACTTAGTTTATTGTTAGCGGAAAAGAAAACTGCGGCTTGATTATCGCAGTGCATTGTGATAGGTCTCGAGATACTATCAACAACTTTTAATCCGGGAATGAAATTCTTAAGCCATAGTGCCTGTCCCGTGGCATCATAACACGATACAAACTCAGCTTGCATCGTAGATCCAGCTGTTACGCTTTGTTTTCAACTCCCCCACGATATCGCTCCCCCTGCTAGCATGAATACATATCCGGAAGTGGATTTTAATTCATCTTGATCACCAGCAAGGTCGGCGTCGGTGTAACATTCAACCTCAAGGTTGTTTGATCTCCTATATGTGAGCATATAGTCCTTAGTGCCTTGACAATATCTTAATGCCTTCTTAACGGCAATCCAGTGAGCCTATCCTGGATTAGACTGATATCTACTAAGCATTACGGTTGTAAATGCCAAGTCCGGACGCGTACGGACTTGAGCGTACATCAAGCTTCCAACAGCTGATGCATAGGAAACATCCTTCATCTTATCTTCTTCTAATTTATTCTTAGGGCATAACTTTTGACTTAACTTATCGCCCTTATGAAATGGAACAGGTGATGTTCCACATTTATTCATCTTATATCTCTTAAGAATCTTCTCAATATAAGCTTTCCGAGATAATCCTAGTATTCCTTGGGCTCTGTCTCGGTATATCTCAATGTCCAAGCACATAAGAGGCAGCGCCGAGATCCTTCATATCAAAATGAGATGAAAGGAAATTCTTAGTCTCATACAACATGTTCTTATCGTTGCATGCTAATAGTATGTCATCCACATACGAGTACTAGGATTATTAATTTTCCACCCTTATCTTTGATATAGATACAACTATCTACATCATTCTCTTTAAATCCGAATCTCTTAATAACTTCATCGAATTTAAAGTTCCATTGTCCGGACGCTTGCTTAAGTTCATAGATTGATTTTCTTAATCTACATCCCATGTGCTCCTTACCCTTAATAGCAAAACCTTCCGGTTGAGCCATATAAATGGTTTCATCTAAATCACCATATAGAAATGCAATCTTAACATCCATCCGATGTAACTCCATATCAAAATGAGCTACAAGTGCCATGACGATTCTCAAAGAATCTTTGGTAGACACAGGAGAGAAGGTCTCATTATAATCGATCCTTTCTCTCTGCGTAAACCCTTTAGCTACAAGTCTTGCTTTGAATCTTTCGACTTTCTCTTTGGAATCACATTTCGTCTTGTAGACCCATTTACAGCCCTACTGTCTTGACTCCATCAGAAATTTCTACTAAATCCCAAACCTGATTAGAACTCATAGACTTAAGCTCTTCTTCCATGGCTTCAATCCATTTAGTGGAATTCTCACTCTCAACTGCCTGTCTAAAATTGGCAGGGTCACTTATTTTCCCGACACCATAAAGATCCTCACTTAAATATGTCTCATAAATGTCGTGGAGTGCCCGTTTCCTTTCCCGATGTGACCTTCTTAATGGTTGGTCCACAGCTGGTTCAGGATCAGGCCGAGACGTAGGTTGTGCTCGAGCGTTTGCCGCCGGAGCTAGAACATCACCTGCTGGAGCATCGGCTCCAACGGCCGGGGCTCGAGCTCCGGTGATCGGCGCCTGTGGCTCCTGCATATGAGTGGCTGCCATGGTGCTACTTACTTGAGGAATAACTGGCGGTACAAACCGGTATACCTCGGTAGGCTCTAGGAAATCCAGATTAGAAAGATTAACCCATAATTCTTCGAGACTTATATCCCTCTTAGGAAAACTTCCACCGATTCATGAGTCCTCTAGAAATATAGCTTGTCTTGTCTCAACGAGTAGTAGAATCGGTATCCCTTAGACTTATCTCGGGTATTCGATAAAATGACAGCTCACTGTCTTAGAGTCTAATTTCTTATGCTGTGGATCGAACAACTTAGCCTTAGCTGGACAGCCCCACACTTTTAAATAATTAAGTGACGGTTTCTTCCCATTCCACAGCTCAAAAGGTGTCTTGGGAACGGACTTAGAAGGAACCCGATTAAGAATGTGAGCACATGTCTTTAAATCTTCCATCCACAGCTCCACCGGCAAGTTAGAATGATCGAGCATGCTACGTACCGTATCCAATAACGTATGATTGCGCCGCTCGGCCACTCCATTTTGTTGTGGTTCTCCGGGCATGGAGTATTGCGCTCTTATGCCATTTTCTTCTAAATACTTAGCAAAAGGTCCCTTAATTTGACCATATGTTGCATGTTTCCCGTAGTATTCTCCACCCCGATATGATCTTACTACTTTAATGGAAGTCTTATGCTGTTTCTCAACCTCCAACTTATAAATCTTAAATATTTCTAGCGCATCCGAACGCCTTTTAATTGGGTAGATATGTCCATAGTGGGAATAATCATCGGTAAACGTTATAAAAGAATCATAGCCGTCTACCGATGTTACGGAGAGCGGGCCACATATATCTGTGTGAATTATTTCTAAAACGCCCGTACTCCTAGTGGCTCCTTTCTTAATAGTCTTACCTTGACGGGGACCCGCAATTCGGTGCTAATCCGAGGGGGATAGTAGGGGGATCGAGGCGGCAGCTCACCCGGAAGCTCGTGCTGGTCTCGGACGAGGCGGAGGAGGACGGGCGACGACGAGTGGTGAAGGGTGGCGGCGGCGGAACGACGAGCGCGTATGGGTGGGGGAGGTGACCACGCGACTCACCGTTCCCAAGCTTCAAGGCAGCAAACAGCATGGGGGTCGGTGCCATAGGGGGGGGGGGACGAAGGACAACGACGAACACTAGACGAGCGAGGAGTGAGGCTCACCGGTGGCAACGAGCGACATCAATGGAGGCGGTGGCTCCAATCTTCTCACGGCCCGCTCGTCTTCCCTGGTGCGCAAAAGGGGAAACGGTCGGCACATGGGCATCGGCGGCGAAAGGAGACCAAGGAATGGGCGACGCGGCTCACCCGAGCGACGGGCTGCTCCGGCGGTCACGAGGGTGTTGAACGGCGGTGGCTAGGGTTTGGGCGCTAGCGGGGTTTAAAACAGAGGGAAGCGCTCACGAGGTGGCAGGGAAGCTCGCTAGAAACCAGGCGAAGCGGTTGAGGTGGGGTCGAGCGGCGGAAGACGACGAGCGTCCGACGTGGTGCTCACGGACGTGCGCGTACGGTGAGGGGGAGGACGAAAAACAGTAGTGGCTGGGATGGGCTTGGTGTTGTGCCGCGCGAGGGAAGGGAGAAGGAGCTGGGCCGCGGCGAATGAAACGGCCCACGCGCGAGAATTCAAACGAAAATCGATTTCAAATTTTTAAACTACTCAACTCAACCAAAGTCAAACCAATCTTTGCCAAACTTTGAATTCGAACAAACACACTTTATTTCTTTTTTTACACAGGCTGTTACAACTATTTTGACGGATCAGTCTTGTTGAACTTAGTGGCTGAGGGCGTAGGTCTTTGTGGTTTTTCAGGTGAGCAAGAGGAATCCGCGGTTGATGGCTGGAACTTCTCATGGTGTCCTGGCAAGACACCTGGCTTCGCTGGATATGCCTGCTTGTCATATCTCGGAGAGTAGTGTAATATCTGGCTGTAATCGTTGATAACTCTCTTATCTTAACTAAATGCTTCCGCTGCGTATTTTCAAACTCTGGTTTGTAAACTTAAATTCTATTTATAAAGACTATCTATGTAATCACTATGTTGAGCATGTTGTACTGTTAGGCATCACACCGCGTCATGTCACTATGCCAGCCGAGCTGGATCTTGGGCGGACAGTTCTGACTCTTCGTCTTCGGAGGCGGGTCTATCACAGCCCAATAGCTTTGCAAGATGCTCTGTCTCACCTAAGCCTTCAATGCAGTCGTCAGAAGTCACGAATACTAGACCGGACCGAAATAAGCCCAGCATCCTAGCACATCCCGGCCTTTTGTGTTTTGTTTCTATGCTCCCTCTACTTGCATATCTTAAGGGCAACGGAACTGACACGAACTAAAAAAAACATGACTGATTCGGTCTGCACGGCAACTTGTAGTAACTTTAATTTGTCACATACATTGAAAAACCTGTGACAGCTTCGATACGAGACATGGAGCCGCAACTCTACTGCCAATAAATGCGCACGTACCTAAAATCTTCTTTTTTTTGACAGAGTCAAAACTACCAAAAGCAACACGACTAACTCCAACTAGAAAAACACGACTAATTAACTCGGCCGGCACGACAACTTGTAATTTATTACACAAGATAAAAACAGTTAGTAGCATCTTCGTACATCTAGTTGGACATCAAAAAAACTTGTGACGGATTCCTTGGAACACTTGGACCACGTAAATCAACGCGACTACGCCAAACAAACACCTAACAACAAATGCATCGTAATCATTTTCCTCACAGAATCAAAATGATTAGGGCCTATTTGGATCATCCAATTTTTGATAATCTAGTTTTGCCAAGCTGGAGGGCCTTCAAATCGACCAGTGTATATAAAAATCTGTTTACGGATGTTTGAGAAAAATTGGATCCACTAAGATTTATTAGAAACTTGTTTATGAAGATGGTTTCTATAAACAGATTTACAATAAAAACTAGGTGCTTCTGGAGACCAATTTATAAATAGGTGGTTTATGAAGTAGTTTCTATAAAAAGGTAGTTTCTACCATTGTTACAGGGTAAATAGTAGTTTAGTTAGCCATAAATCGGTTTTAGTTGTGGTGCAGTACATCTCCAAAGAGAGGCTCAAAACCTCTCCCTAAATCAAGTAATAGGAGAATTAGTCTAAAAATCCAGCTCCTACAGTCTCCCAAAATCATCCCTATATTTTGTTCCCCCTAAACCTCCCCAGTTGTAGCTCGAAACAGGTGCAGAATTGAGGGGCCCAATCCTTCTATTTTCAAGGGAATTAATGTCATTCTGGCCCCAAGAGCTGGCGTAGCCCAATCAAAAATATTTTTGATCACTTTTTAGGGGGAACTGTTGGAGAAGGAGGAGAAGCTTGACCCCATTATTTTTTGGGCTTCTCCCAAAAAGAGATTTTTGGGATATATTTTTTGCGAGCCTTTGGAGTTGCTCTTAATATGTTGGCAATCACTATAAGAAAATGGTACTATAGCCACGCCTCTCAAAACCTAATAGCCACGGCAAGCAAAATAGGCCGTGACTATAGTAGGAGAAGAAACTAACCGTGGCTATAGTGCCTTCTATAGCCACGGTTGAAGAAGTGAGCCGTGGCTATTGAGGCCTTTGACAATAGCCACGGTCCACTTCTTCAACCGCGGCTATTGAGGCCACAATAGCCACGGTTGAAGAAGTCAACCGTGGCTATAGTGGCGAAGCGCGCCATAGGCTCACTCCCCTATATAAATCAAGCAAACCCTAACTCCCACTCCCCTCCTCACTTCCGCTATCTAGTCGCCGCCTCCTCACTAACTCTCTCTCTATCTATCTCTCTCTTTCTCTCTCTCTCTCTCTCTCTCTCTCTCTCTCTCTCTCCACCAACCAGCCGCGCGCCTACCTCCTCCGCCACCGGCCGGCCGGCCTCCCCGAACGCTCCTACTCCACGACCCGCGTGCCCTCCTCCGTCGGCCTCCCTGCACGGCGCGTGGGGCCGGGAGGAGGGGCATCGACCTTTGCTCTTCGATGGGGTCCTTCCTCATCCCTCTCCGGCGATGACCGATGCCCTCCCTCACGGTCGGCTCTCCGGCGACCCCGGGCGACGACAAGGGTGGTCCGATCCGGGGCTGCCCCTCTCCGACGGGCCATGGACTATGGCGGGGCGGTCGAATCCGGGGCCACCCTCTCTCGGCGGGCCATGGGCGACGGAGAGGCGGTCGGATCCGAGGCCGACCGCTCTTTGGCGGGCCATGGGCGGCGGCGAGGCGGCCGGATCCGGGGCTGCCCCCACTCCGGCGGCCGGGTGGCGGCAATGGGCGTCGGATTCACTGTCTCCCCTCTCTTGTCCTAGTAGCGCGTGGAGGCTCCTTAGCGAGCGGCGCGGATGGGGCCGGAATGGGCAGGCGAGGCGGGTCACGCAGGCCCGTTCGGCCCGTCCGGTGCTTTTTTTTTCTTTTTTAATTTTCACTTTAGGGGCGGTTGAAGACTTCGACCGTGGCTATAGTTGTAGCACTATAGCCACGGTTGACAATGTCAACCGTGGCTATAGTGACACACTATAACCACGGTTGGTCTTGTTTGCGAGGCTATAGATAATTATCTATAGTCTCGCAAACATAGCCACGGTTGGGTTGACCCGCGGATATAGAGGTCTCCCAACTGTGGCTATAGTGCTTTATTGTTATTGTGAATCTAGTTTACATAAACTGAAAAAAACTAACTTTTTGGGAAGCCACCAGCTTATTAAATCTGGCTTATTATAAACTTGGTGAATCTAAATAGGACCTTAATCATTTTTCCTGCCAGAAAAAAATGCTTCATCACTAGACAGTGACATTTTCTCTAAGAAAATACTAGATAGTGACAAATTGAAGTTGATAGAATAACCCCTTCATTTTCATCAATATGCAGTACAAGAATCACTAGGAATCACTCTAATTTGTAGACACATGGTCAAACAATCGTTAGGTGGTGGGTATGCAGTACACAATTGCATCTTGCTTAATAATGGTGGGTATGATGCAGCAGCTTTCATACGAGACATGGACGTCGCAAGTCTACAACCAATAATGCGCACCTAGATAGTGACATTTTCCCTAAGAAAATAGCTAGATAGTGACAAATTGAAGTTCATACAATAACCCCTTCATTTTCATCAATATGCAGTACAAGAATCATTAGGAATCACTCTAATTTATAGACACATAGTCAAGCAATCGTTAGGTGGTGGGTATGCCGTACACAAGTGCATCTTGCTTAATAATGGTGGGTATGATGCAGCAGCTTTCATACGACACTTGGACCTCCGAAGTCTACGACCAATAATGTGCACCTAGATAGTGACATTTTGCCTAAGAAAATGCCTAGATATAGTGACAGATTGACGTTGATACAATAACCCCTTCATTTTCATCAATGTGCAGTACAAGAATCATTAGGAATCACTCTAATTTATAGACACATAGTCAAGCAATCGTTAGGTGGTGGGTATGCAGTAAACAATTGCATCTTGCTTAATAATTGTGGGTATGATGCGGCAGCTTTCATACGAGACTTGGACCTCCCAACTCTACGACCAATAATGCGCACCTAACCAAAATATTAATCATCAAGGCACTTTAGCCTAGTGGTTACAAGAGTCCAGTAGCACTTGAGGTTATGGGTTCAACTCCCAGTGGGAGTAAAGTTTATAGGATTTAACAGCGAAGCGTTTATGGTGATTTCGTGAATCTCGAGATAAAGCCGGTTCAGTCTTTCGAAGGTGCTCATAGGGGTAGGGTGTGTGTGCGTGTGTTCGTAGAGGTGAGTACTCATACGTGTATATGAGTGCATGGGGTGAGTACTCATACGTGTATATGAGTGCATGTGTCTGTACTGTGTTCAATTCAAAAAAATCTTAATCATTTTCTTGACATAATCAAAACTGCCAACACAACACAACTAATTCAAACTAAAAGGATACGACTAACTTTCTCGGCTCAAATAAATAGATAGTAACTACCACTACTACAAAAAGAGCCAGCAATAACATCTCAGATTTTCCAAGTAATAGCGGGTACAAAGATTTTCGCTATTACAGTTTGTAGTCGCTGACGTCATCGTGGGCGACGCTATTACAGGGTCCACTATAATAGCGGGCGGTGATGACATCATCGACATACGATATTGAAAATGGCCAGTAATAGAGGGCACGATGACGTCATAGTTGACCGATATTGAAAAAAAGTCATTAATAGCGGGCACAATGACGTCATCTTGGGCCGATAGTGAAAAAAGGCCAGTAACAGCGAGCAAGCCGACATCACTTTAGGCCCGATATTATTGTACCTCTCTCCCCGCGTGGCCCCGCCCCTTCCGGGCGCTCGTGGATCCCCGATGGCCCCCTTCTCGCTGACCTCCCCGGCGACCCCCTTCTTGGTGATCTCCCCAACACGACCCTCCCCGACGACCCCTTCTCGGTAATCCTCCCCGACGCGACACTCCCCGACCGGCCACGACGGCCGCCTCTCCCCGCCTTCCGCGCCGCCCCGCCCCTCCCCGATCGGCCACGACGGCCACCCCTCCCGGCCGTCCGTGCCGCGCCGCGTCGCCCCTCTCCGGCGCTCGGATCCGGCAAGGAGGCAACCGGATCCAGCGAGGAGGAGGCCGGATCGATGAGGTGACGTCGCGCACCTCCCTAGATCCGGCGTTGGCGGCAGGGGGATGCGGGATGGCGGCGGGCCGGGCTTGGCTCGAGCTTGAGGCCATGCGTACTTTTTTTAATTTTTTTATATGCCTATAGTATCGGGCGCCTTGACCGATACCAAAAATCCATGCCTGTAATAACGCGGATGTAGTATCGATCGGATTGACCGATGCTACGGTATCGAAGGTTTCTTTTCTAGTAGTGCACTCCATCACATCCAATTGGACATTCAAAAATCTTATGACAGCTTCGTTACAAGACTTAGCCTAGTACACACCTAACAAAATTCACGGTAGTCATTTTCATGATAAATCAAAATGCTGGTTGTTATAATCATGACCCAACTCCAACTAAAAAAAGGAGATGACTGACCCGGTCTACGCACAACTTATAGAGTTTTTTTTCTTATTTAAGACCCACTCGATGGGCTCCAACAATTTCACTTAGTCAGGATTGACCTCGCCAAAATAACGCTTATTTCATTGACGTTGATTTCCATATGTTTTCCCCTTTTCCCTAAATTTATATTATCCTTTTTCTCACACATGCCACGTGAAATGACCACCATACCGTCATGTCTCCTTCCATCTAAGGCCCCCTTTGTTTGCCCTCCAGATTATGGAATCCGGATTCTATAATCCAAAAGCTGAAACAAAGGTCTGGATTTTGATTCTAGATTCTATAATATGAGCATCCAGATTCCATAATTTGGCAATCCGGCAACACCCAGATTTTGCTGGATTATGTCACAAATATTTACTGCTTTGCCATCGTGACCCACTGCAAGTGATCGTAGTTGGATTGTGGAATCCGGACAAACAAACATCCCTCGATTTTAAGACTTACATTCTTACAATCCCGGATTCTACAATCTATAATCCATAATCTAAAATCCACAATCTAAAGCCGAAACAAAGCGGGCCTAACTGTTCGTTCACCATATCTCACGCGGCTAGCCTGGCCTATTGAAACTTTCATCGATATAGTTTCATCGAAGTGTGGAGGCCATGATATAATATCTAAGTACTAGTAAGGCTGCCGTAACATGTGCATGATTTTGTGTAATTGACCAGAAAGTTATTTTTCTCTTTCAAATGAGTAAGCTGGCCAAAGTTATTGATTCAAAAGAGAAAAATTGGGTTATAGTTTCACCATCATTCGTTGATCTTGAAGAATTGGACCTTGCTTGCCGGTATGGTGTTCTAGGGCAAAACACCTATCTATATCGGAATGTCCCCGCATGTATCACTATCATATACTTGCCTTATGGGTATACAGATGATAAAGGAATGGATACTTAAAGACACGGTAACAAATCAATGAAGATAAAGCTGGTAGAGAGAAACCAACAGACCGGTCCCCGACTAGCCCGGAATAACAGAAGATTCTATATACCGGTATGGAGATAAGGCGGGTATCAAGACCGACGTATGATGACTTGAGAAACAAGTAAAGGAGCAATTTGTAATCTATTAGGACTCGAACTAATAAGGAAAGCTAGAGATAGAGTCTTCGCATATGTAATCCATGTAATCGACTAAGACTCGCATGTAACCCTAGCTCCCCAGGTATATAAGGCGGAGCAGGAACCCCCAAAACGGTATGAGATCTTGCAATTAGCAATCTGCTAAAGGCAATATATAACACACAAGACGTAGGGTATTACTCTCCATCGAGAGGCCCGAACCTGTCTAAAATCGTGTGGTCTTGTGTGTTCCTTGTGTTGCACCATCGAATTCCATGCTCGTGAGGGACCGGGTAGTTCTAGTGCCGAGTTTAAGACTCGACATTTGGTGCGCCAGGAAGGGGTCCCGGCGAGTTCCCAGCGAGTTCGATGGCTTCTTCGTTTGATGTCGACTTCGCACCCGGCTTCAAGATCCGCTTCGGGTCCCTCGACTTTGAAGCTCATTCCGCCGTAAAGCTATGCTTGATGAATCCGACTTGTGGCCGGGCCGTAGCTTCGAAGCGCGATCACCCGTCACGATCGACACCTCACGCTTGAAACCTTGCGGATCCGACACAGCTTTAGCCATAATCATCGGATCGCTTACGTCTCGGACCGGTACCCGATCTGCGACGATGAGTAGCTCTTTCGAGCCCGATAATGACTTCGAGGAAGGATCTCCAGCCTTTTTCCAAGTATTCATGACGGGTCGAGTTCTTCAAGAACTCACTCCCAAGGAAGCCGCCGCTAAAGAGGCTAGGATGGCGAGAGACGAAGCTAATCGCCGCCGGCGCGAAACAAACGGAGCGGATGGGGAAGATCCACCTCCGCAACCTTCGACCGCAAATTATCGCGCAAACGTCGTTGGCACTAGTCGGGCGGGAGGAAGTGTTCCAGCAACCGCTACACCCGCTACTAGGCCATCGGCGGAGCGATCCGAAGACCCAACGGAAACATCGCCAGGATATAACGGACGACGTGAATGCCATAGTGGAAGACGCCATCGCTCTTCGAGTAGGGCATTGGATTTGAGCTCCATAGAGGTCGAATTAAATGGTGCCCGAGTTTTCACATCGCCGATCCACAACATTGTGGGGGTAAAACAAATTCTCGAGACAATACCGGAGAAAGTCTTCAACTCAACGTCGGGGCTACAACGCGCTTTGAGTTTGGTGGACGCGGCTGCTTTACAAACAAATCAGCTCGTCCATGACAGAGCTGAATCCTCCGGTCATTCGCGTTCTCACTCGGAGCGGCCTGCAAGAGCCCGGTCCGAAGGAGCTTCTTCCGGAGGAAGGCTTGGGCCTCGACATACTCCGATCGCCGACGAGCACGAACGAGCTCTTGACCAAGATTTACGCATACCGCTCAACGGTAATCGTGATGCTCGTAATGTGCTTATCGACCGTCATGTAGAGAGGGCGGAAGAACGCAGAAGACAAGAAGAAGATGAGCGGCGACGGACCAGTCACATTGATGATCGTCCGCGGGATCCTGCCCCACCCCGCCCACATGTAACTAATTCGCCTAGACATGGGCCGGCTGCTTCAGCGCCGCTGCAAGGCGCAAATCCTCCGCGCAATGACCACCAAGGGCATGGCGGTCGACATGCTCATCATGACGACCGGTCGAGAAGAGATGATCGACGTGATAACGAGAGATCGAAGAGGACGAGACAATAGAGATAGGGATGGGGAGCCCCGACGAAATGATAACGACCGTCGGGCGGCGCCTCCGCCTCCGCCTCCTCCTCCACCTCATCCTACACAACCTACGGAGCAAGAGAACAACGATCGCCGGGATGGTTCGGAAACGGACATCGGGACGATCGCTACTATGATTACTCCGATGATGACAGGGGTCATAACTTCCGACACTACCCTCGCCGGCGCTCTCCGTCACCGGTCTGGACCGGTCCGGAAGACGATGAGTACTCCGTAATGCCGGCCTTCACGCGGGATAAGCGCATTTGCAAATACCCCAAGGGATTTAAGCCCGGGTCCATCGACAAATATGATGGCAAAGCGCCTCCTGCTGAATGGCTTCGCATGTATACTACTACCATCCGATCAACGAGGAGGGGATACTTTTGTGCTAGCTAATTTTCTCCCCATGTGCATGGAGCAGGCTGGACGCTTGTGGTTGCAGTCCCTACCCGAGAGATCTATCTGTTCTTGGGGCGACCTCACAAAAAAGTTGGTGGAGAATTTTTAGGTGACTTGTGAGAAACCAAGGAACTACTTCGACCTCAACGAGGCTAAAGCGAAGCCTGACGAGACCCTTACGGAGTTCATCGGGCATTTCACGTAACAAGAAGGCCTTAGTCCCCAATGTTCCCGACCAGTAGATAATTGCGGCGTTTCAAGCTGGCGCCCGAGTGAAGCATTAGTTCACAAGATTGGGAGGCGTAATCGAAACCTTACCATGACGGCGTCGGAGTGCTTCAAGATAGCAGATGACTATGCTGCTCGGTGAATCAAACATGGTCAATTTGCGCAGGAACAAAGGGAAGGAGCCGAAGCACGACCAAGGCAACCCGTCCGGATCAAAGAATAAGAACAAGCGCAAGGCTGATCACCTTGTTGCAGCTGTCAACCGGTCTCATGGAGGAGATCGGCCGACACCTCCTAAGAGAGGTCCGAGAGAACGACTTTCGTTCGAAACGCTCATCGGAAGGCCCTTGCATGATTCATAATGGGAATCATAAAGCCAAGGAGTGTTTCTTGTTAAGACCATTCGCTCAATTTGCTTTAAACGTAGCACCCTAGTCTACACATCGGAACCGGAGGGAAGACAAGGGCGAGGATAAGGAGAGTGCTGATAATGAAAACGACGAAGGTTTCCAGGAGCCGGTAAGGGAGGTGAACTTCATCCACGGAGGCCCGGACGCGTACGAGTCGAAGCGAAAGCGAAGTTGGCGCTCGGAGACGTCAACGCCATTGCTCCCGCCACTCATGAATACCTATTATGGTCGGAGGTGCCGATCACGTTCAGCAGGGCTGATCATCCGGAAGTACTTCCAAAAGCTGGAAGATATCCGCTTATTCCAGCTCCCATTGTTTAGAAGGTACGATTGAAGAGAACTTTCATTGATGGTGGAAGTTGCTTGGACATCCTTTTAGCTAAAACTCTGCTGGAGCTTGGCCTCTCCGTGGCTGACTAGGATCACGAGTGTTTCACCGTTTCATGGTATAATACCCGGTCGAAACAGACCATCCTTTGGGGCAGATTTCTCGCCGGTGACTTTTGGGACAAAGGAGAATTACGGAAGGGAGAATATTATCTTCCGGTAGCTGACATCGACTTAGCATATCACGCGATAGTTGGAAGACCGGCTCCGACGAAGTTTATGACCATCCCCAATTATCGGTATTTGATGCTAGAGATGCCAGGACCAAATGGGGTCTTATCGTTCCGGTCCGATATCAAGACCGCTTACGCCTGTGAAGTACATAGCACCGAACCGGCCTCTCGGGTCAATTCGGAGGAAGAATGACGAGAAATCGGAGAAGCAACCGAAACTCTAGAACTGCAGGCATGGTTGGAAGATGAAGTTCCAGCCAAGAAGATGGCCACGGAGAAGCTGAAAACCGATGCGGTTGTTTCCAAGACTATTCGGCTTGATAAGTCGGACCCCTCCAAGGTCACCCATATAGGGGCTAACTTGGGGGACAAATAGGAAAGCGCGCTCATTCTTTTCCTCCAGGAAAATAGGGATATCTTTGCATGGCAGCCTTTTAACATGCCGGGTGTTCCTAGGAAGAAGATTGAGCACGCACCGCTAGTGCGTCCCGATGCGAAGCCGATTAAGCGAAGCTCCGGAGGTTTGCTCAAGGCCGCAAGGAGGCCATTAAGAAAGAGTTAACTAGATTGTTAGCAGCTAAGTTCATTAGGGAGGTGTACCATCCAGATTGGCTTGCCAATCCCGTCCTTGTACCAAAAAAGAATACTAAAGAATTAAGAATGTGTGTCGATTATACTCGATCTCAACAAAGCTTGCCCCAAAGACCCTTTCGCGCTGCCTCGGATTTACCAAGTTGTTGATTCGACCGCTGGCTGCAAGCGTCTTTGCTTCCTCGATGCTTATTCAGGGTACCATCAAATCCCCTTGAAAGTTGAGGATCAAATAAAGACCGCGTTTATCACCCCCTTTGGAGTGTACTCGCTATACGACAATGCTGTTTGGATTAAAAAATGCAGGTGCTACGTATCGGCGTGGCATACAACGTTGTCTACATTCGCAATTGGGAAGGAACACAGAGGCTTATGTTGATGACATAGTGGTGAAATCTCGAAAACCGAGGATCTTCTCTCTAACCTAGCAGAGACCTTCGATGATCTGCGGAGTTTTTCCATGAAGCTCAATCCTGGAAAGTGCGTGTTTAGGGTTCGATCCGGAAAATTGCTGGGATATCCGGTATCGTGGTGAGATATCGAAGCCAACCCGAAAAGATTCGGACAATTGTTGACATGAAACCCTCAAGCTGCTTGAAGGATGTTCAAAAGTTGACGAGCGGTATGGCTGCGCTTAGCCGTTTTATTTCGAGACCGGGGTCAAGGGACTTCCGTTCTTCAAGTTGCTCAAGAAACAAGACAAGTTCGAATGGACGAATGAGGCACTGGACCGCATTTGACCAGCTCAAGGAATACCTTAGTAACCCTCCGGTATTGGTACCTCCGAACCTAATGAGACCATTCAGTTATATATCTCTCGCAACTACTTATGTGGTGAGCACGGTATTGGCGGTCGACCGGAAGGAAGAAGGACATCTGCAATTGGTACAACATCCGGTATACTTTGTAAGTGTAAGTCCTTACCGAGTCTTGGATGCGATATCTCCGATTCGTGAAGTTAATATATGCTGTAGTGATAACCTCTCGAAAGTTGAAACACTATTTTCAAGCATATCGCATTGAAGTTAAGACTGGGTTTGCTATTGGGGATATTGTACGAAATCGATAGGCAGTTGGCCAAGTTGCCAAATGGGCAATAGAACTTGGGCAATATGAGATTACCTTTTCTTCGCGAACAACTATTAAAGGATAGGCCTTAGCTGATTTCATTATCGAATGGATGGAGACACAAGTCCCGCAAGTAATTCAGACTTTGGAGTATTGGGAGATGTTTTTTGATGGGTCCCTGCAGCTTTTAGGCGCGGGGGCTGGGGTCGTACTTCTTACCCCACAAAAAGAGCCACTCGGATATGTGTTGCAAATGCATTTCGAGTGCTTCGAATAATACCGTAGAGTATGAAGCTCTGCTTCATGGACTCCGGGTAGTCTGTTTCATTGGGAGTCGGGCGATTAGACATATACGGTGATTCGATGCTTGTAATCAGTCAAGTTAACAAGGTATGGGATGCTCATGCAGATCATATGATTACCTATCGTTAGGAAGTCGGGAAGCTTGAAGACAAATTCGATGGCCTGCGATTTTCTCATGTACTGCATGGAAATAATTCTGCTGCAGATGAGATAGCCGGACCGGGAGCATCGAGACAAGCGATTCCGCCTCGGTGTTTTCCTTTAAGTACCGAATAAGCCATCTATTAAGATGGAGCACAAAGCCACTATTACGGAACTAGCGACATGAGCGGACTTAGAGGCCAAGGCCGAGGAAGCGGTCTTAGAGGCCAAGGCCGAGGAAGCGGTCTTGGAGGACAAGGCTGAGGAAGCGATTATGCGACAAGACACTCGATCACTTGAGGTTATGATTATTGACTCCGATTGGCGTACCCCTTACCTTGAGTATTTACAATCTAGTAATACTCCAAAACATAAGGTCGAGAAGCAAAGACTAAAGGTCCGGCACGCATGTCGTATACTTACCTTATGGATATACGAGATGATAAAGAAATGGATATACAAAGACACGGTTACAAATCAAAGAAGATAAAGCTGGCAGGGATAGTCAACAGATTGGTTCCTAACCGGTCCGGAATAACCGAGGATTCCATATACCCGTATGAATATATGGCGGGTATCAAGACCGACGTATGTTAGATTGAGAAACAAGTAAAGGAGTAATTTGTAGTTTATTAGGACTCCGAATCAATAAGGAAAAATAGAGATAGAGTTCCCATATATGTAATCCGTGTAATCGACTAGGACTCGCATGTAACCCTAGCTCCCCAGGATATATAAGGCGGAGTAGTGACCCCCGAAAACTCTCTCGAGATCCGACAATTAGCAATCTGCTAAAGGCAATACATAACACATAGGACGTAGGGTATTACTCTCCATCGAGAGGCCCGAACCTATCTAAAATCGCGAGTTCTTGTGTGTTTCGTGTGTTCCACCATCGAATTCCACGCTCGTAAGGGACCGGGTAGTTCCGACGAATCTAACTCGTAGCCGGGCCGCAGCTTTCGAAGCGCGATCACCTACCACGGTCGACACCTCTTGTTCGAAACCTTGCGGATCCGACGCAGCTTTAGCGCAAATCAACGGACCGATCACGTCTCGGACCGACACCCGGTCTACGATGACAAGCTGCTCTCGCGAGCCCGGTAGTGAGTTCGAGGAAGGGTCTCTAGCCTTCTTCCAAGTGTTCATGGCGGGTCCAGTTCTTCAAGAACTCATTCCCGAGGAAGCCGCCGCCGAAGAAGCTAGGATGGCGGAAGACCAAGCTAACCGCTGCCAACGCGAGACAAGCAAAGCGAGACGGAGATGAACAACATCCGCAACCTTCGGCCGCGAATCATCACGCAAACGTGCCGGCACTAGTCGGGCGGGAGGAAGCATTCTCGCGACCGCCACGCCCGCTACTGGTCCGTTGCCGGAGCGATCCGGAGACCCGAAAGAAACATCCCCGAGGATATAACAGCCGACGTGGGTGCCGCAGTGGAAGGCTCCATCGTTCTTCGAGCGAGCATTAGATTTGAGCTCTATGGAGGTGGAATTAAATGGCGCCCGAGTCTTCACGTCACCGAGTCCACAACATTGTGGGGGTAAAGCAAATTCTCGAAACAATACCGGAGGAAGTCTTCAACGCGACGCCGGGGCTACAACGCGCCTTGAATTTGGTAGATGCGGCTGCTCTACAAACCGTGACGGACCCACCTCACGAAGAGGCGTTTCCATCTCTTGGATCATCATGGGTGGCATCACGCGCTATGATACCCGATATTACAACATACAAACATAAGCATAGCACAATGAATATAAGTACAAGTCTCTTACATTCATCCCAAGTACCTTAGTACATCGAGTCTCATGAGCATCGGAAGCTAATAAGTTTGGAAAATAATTAAACAATGGAAGCGAATAAGATACAATCGCACTCTCGGCGAAACATCACGGGCATCCGGTAGAGACAGATGTTCTTGCCCTAGAACACCTTACCGGCACATCAACTCCTCTATTTATCCGGGCCGCACCACTCCCAAGTGTAGTGGCCGTCACCCGAGTCCGATCCTGCGCGTACGTCATCGCCGACGTCGAAGTCGTGTCCCATGGGGTCCTCTCGAAAACCACATAGAGCAAAGCCCCGAGCAACTAGAGCTCGAGCAAGATCGACCCGTCAAAGTGGCCATCTACAGACCAACTCCTAGACATGCAAAGACTAGGGGGATAGGATAAATATTAAGCACTAAGCTGGCCTACAAGTGAATCCTTACTTTCAACTTTTAGCAGTTTAATGAAGTGCAAGAAATAATAAACTTAATTTGCACTAAGCTACTGCATTACATGTTTCCAAACAAGTAATTAAGCAATACAGCAAATTAATCATAATCATCATCATCATCATCAATGTTTCTCTTCTTACTACGTTCGGTCGACGGGACAAGTGGTACTCGTTATCGTGAGGGGCAGCGATTCGAATCGATTTACATCCTGCAGGAGAAACCTGATCGCACGTCACATACGCGCTTCCCGAAGCTGCATGAGACAACCTTTCCCAGCTCGGCACTCGTAGTGTTAGTCGGGCCTAGCTCCCCGAGAAGGGTCTCCCATGCGATGCCGTCCCGGACGTCATCCATAAGTAGAGTGCTCCCTTCTCTCCTCCCAAATTCCTGCCAAGTAACCAAGGGAGTAGGGTATCTCTCTAACATACGACCACCATCGGTACGTCGGTTTGTCGGGCCCATCAACACCAGCATGCAAGCAGATACGTTCAAACTTATCCACATGGGCCGGACACGACGCGGTCCTTGTGTGCACGTACAGGGCTACAATCTTGAAGACTCTTTCAGTCCTTCACTTTCCACCTAGTTGCCCGTCCGGCCTCCAATTTCCATTCTCTTCACAATACTTAGCATCGTGTCCAAAACTGATTGTCCTATCTACGAGTGGTCTCCGTACCACTCGACGGATCATCGCCCTAATTAAGCAAGCATCTAGCGTAGGGTGATCGAACCAGGATAGATAGGGTCCTACTGCATGCTAGGGTTTCATCACAACTCCCGTAGACCTAATGCACAGTACGGACCTACAAACACAAGTGATGAAAATAAAATACTTAAACTAAAAGGTCGTGCACCGGGCTTGCCTTGAGCTTGACCCCGAGGAGCTGGGTCAGTAGTAGCTGCAGCTTCCGGCTCCTCCTCGCCGGTTACCACGTTCACCACCGCAACTACATGATGCAAAGTGTTGTGTAAATTTTTTGATGAAAACATGATATGGAATATTTTACCGAATACGTGCGGATTTCATCAATTACATGTAATTCATGAGTATAAATTAACTTGGTGTCCAGCGAGGTGAAAACGATTTAAGGTGATTATTTAATTTAATCTCCTTCATCAACTCCCATGAAGCATTTAAATCATTATCACATGTGCAAGAAAGATAATTCAAAAATCCTAGCAAAACTAGGTAAAATAGCAATTAAATTGCTCCTGGTCCTTAGGCACATGTGATAGATAATAATTAACTTAAGCTTCATAATTTGGGGCAATTAATTAATTAACTAAGCATTTAACTTAAGTCTCCTAAAAAGAATTTATCCTACACAAATTGCTTCTGATAATGCTAAACTAAATTTACCATAAAATAGTGCGTGTCTCAATGAGTTCAACAAAATTTAGTTTGCAATTTTTGGAGGTCTAGAACTCTAGATATGAATTTTCTAAGTTTAAATGAATTTCGAACTAATTACGAAAATGCCATTCGAGATTTAAATTTAAATCTCCGCGCTCGCGCCACACCGCGGACCACGGGGTTCTGGATCCGTGTGTGGCTATGGCCACACGGGATCCCCGGCCGTGTGGCCCGCCTCGTGGCCTCGCCGGCGCATGGCCGGGAGGCGGCGGCGCGGTGGTCGGAACGACGCCGGCGTGTCGCGCGCGGCACGTCGGGGGCTCAAGGAGTGCCGCGCAACGAGGCGAGCTCAACGGAGTGCTCCAAGCGGCCGGAGGCTCACCGGAGGGCGGCGCGACGGCGGGTGGCGGAGGGAGGTGGTTCGGCGGGGGTGCTCGTCACGGAGGAGGCACGAGAGGGGAGGCGGCTTGGCCGTGCAGCTTCCCCGGAGCACGAGCTTCGCCGGCACATCCTCCGTTGAGGATGAGCACGACCCGAGATGGCCGTCGGCGTGGAGGTGGTGGCAGCCGGAGCTCCGCGGCCGGGAAAAATGGAAAATCCGGCAACCTCGTTGTAACAAACTCACAGACAATAAAATGCATTTCATGGCATTCATGAGCATGTCATCACATTTCATTTATGAAATTATTAAGCATAGTGTGAAGAAATTGCACATAAAATATCAAGTTAGCTAAAGAATAAAGGAAGTGTTAAAAAGAAATAAAATGAGAAGAAAATTCAAGTTTAACATTTTCTATAGCTTAATTATCACAAATAAAGATTTTTGAAAATGTCCTGAAAAGATTTTGATTTATGGAAAATATTTACAAGAAATAAACAAAGCCTCTTTTATTAATTTAGCTATGAAATTTTAACCCAAAAATGATTTGGAGTTTTACCCTGGACTTAATAGGAAATAGGCCCAAAATCTTCTCAATTACACCCCTGAATTTTCGTAGAATTTTTGGAGCACCGGAAAGCCACTTTTTAATTACGTGGAAGTCCGGGGTGTTTTTGTAAAATTTCCGGGATCGGCCCAGCGGCCGACCTCTTCTCCTCTCCCCTCCCTCACCGCGTCTCACCGCCGCCCGTGGGGAACCGCCTCCCGGCGGTGCAGCCACGCAGCTGCTTGCGCAGCTGCCGCTCGGTGCCGCACCGCCTCTCCGGCCGACTAAAGGCCCCGCCCGCCTTATCTTCTTTCCCCTCGCTCTCATTTCTTTCCCCACCATACCGCCCTGAGCTCCCCTCTGCTCTCGCCGTCGCCAGGACGCTCCGGCACCCCTCCATCCAAACCACCGTCGCTACAAGTTTCGCCCGGACCTTGTGAAGCCCCTCTAACCTTGCAATCGACTTGAGCACCGTCGCTCCGTCGAGACGAGCTCGTTTTTCTCCACGGCGTTTCACCGTCGTTCCTCCGCTGCACACGGGAATTGGAGCTCTCCGGTGAGCCATCGTCCTCCATTCTTCCACCAAGTGTTGCGCAATTCATTTCGTTAGCTTCGGAGCGCTTGCTTATCTAGTTTCCGTCGCAGGTTGCCGCGGATTTGGCTATCTTCCGGAGTCCGGTTCACCGCCGCCGCACTAACCACGGTGAGCTCCACCCTCCAATAGTGCGCATGCTCCCTAGACCTTTTGCCGTTGTTGTGCATGTGCCGTAGAAGCTCCCCGCGCCATTTGTTTTGAGTTTCGAGCTCTCCGGCGAGCCTCGCACCGTGTCGAAGGCACCGTCATGTCCGGACCTCGCCGCCGGCATGCCTAGAGGCGAGCTCATGCAAGTCGGTCACCACGGTTGTGTTCGTCTTGTAGAGTAGAGCATGATGGTGTCGTCGCGGCGAGCTTTGACTCAACGGTGACCAGCTCCGGCGGCCGCGCCGCCGCTGGCTCGCGCCGCGGTGGTTCCACACCGCGGGCCACACGCGGGTGGGATCGCGTGTGGCCACGGCGGATCTCGTGCGCTAACCCCGTGGCCCTCCGTGTGGCACGAATTGAAATTAAATTTCCAAAATTCGTAGAAAATTCATTAAAAATCAGAAAAATGTCAAACCAACTTTATTAGACTTAGAAAAATGAGATCTATTTATTTGTGAAATAAAATATTTATTTTGAGTAAATTTATTTTATAGTTAGTAATTAATCACTTTCTTGATTAGAGAAAAGCTATTATTTTATGTAAATAAAATGTTTAATTATGAAAAATAATTTTAAATTGATAAAGGAGATACTTGCAGACTGAAATTAATGATGAAATTTATTTGCCAAATTTAATCTTAAACTGTACTATTTTATATGATCCCAATCTATTAACCTTTAATCACTTAATGTAATTATTTATTTATTGCCTAATAAATCAGAATATTTTATTAATTATTAAATCTAAGTAATTAGTGAACTTAATTAAGTAAATAAGGAAACATAACTAATTATTAATGATTTTTCTTAAACATTTATTGATCAGCATAATTAATTGTTAATTAATACTTAATGAACATACTTATCCATAATTTGTTAATTAACTAAGGTGATTAAGCACTAATTGTTAATTATTGCTTATTGGATGTAATTAATGAATCCTTGCATACTTTCATCATACGCATTCATGCATACATGATTGTGATTCGCGACGCATTGTCTGGTCGACTAGGTTCGAAGTGATCGAGGTTCCACCCGAGGAGAACCAGGAGCCGGGAATCTCGACGTCGACCCAGCCGCCGAGGACGCTAACTTCGAACGGACTCAAGGCAAGCCCCGGTGCATCCTACCTATGTTTTTAAATATTTTACTTTATCACATAGTACAGTTATGCTTGTGCATTAGGTGTTAGGGAATGGTTGATACCCTAGATGCATTATGGTAGGTTTCCGTTTGTTTATTCTATACTTGGTACATGTAGCTCAATAGAGGCTAAGCTTAATGCATAGTGGCAACGGTAGATGGTTAGGGCACTTAAAGCATGGAGGCTTTAAGGGTTTTGTGTTGATACTAAAGATGAAGAGAGTGTTAATGAAGTTGAGACCGGACGGGCCCCGTAGGAGAAAGGGCAAGACGAAGATGAGGTCTTGCAAGGTGGTAGCCCCGTCTCGTGTCGGTCAAGGACCGTACCGTTGTCGGCTTAGTTGAACAAGTTTGAACGTACCATACTACATGCTGGTATCATGTGCCCGAGCAAGCTGATGTACCCTATCGCCCCGGAGATGTAGCGTAGCCGGCTCTCTTTATCGGTCGTTAGTGAGAGGATAGTCTCACGGGAGGGAGATGGGTCGACTACGAGGGAAGTCGTGGCTTCGCCATACTCCCGGGGAGTTGGAAATGGCTAGTCCGCTATCGGTGCTAGCGGGAAAGGTTGTCGTATACGATCGGTGTGATGCGTATACGTCGTGTAGTCGGGTTTTGCCAGCTGGTATAAATCGATTCGAATCGCTGTCCCTCGCGATGAATGAGTACCGCTTGTTTACTCGTCACATCGTAGTAAATCTTATGGAAGATGAAGATGAGAGATGGAAGGGTTAAGATCTATTTTATCTTGATTGCGAACTTGGTTGAAATAGTGATAGGCTGCAAACACCAAGGCTAATGAACTTAACTCGAGCTAAAATACTGAAAGTAAGGACCCACCCTTAAATGCTGTTTTTTTCGCAAAGGAGTAAACCCCACGACCGGAAAGCCTTTACATACTAGGCGTCGGCCTTAGCGTGCCATGTTGACGGGTCGGTCTTGCTGAGTATTAGAATACTCGGGATTTGTTCGTTACCTTTCAGGGAACGAGTCGTACTTCCACGACTAGTATGGCAGCTTCCCGAAGAGGAGCAATGTCCGGAGGGAGGTTCCCTTCGGTGGGAACGTATCCCCACGCCGTGAAGCGAGAGAGGACCGTGATGTACGAAAGGCTCGGTGCATCACGTTGTTTCGTTGAAGTCTTTTGAGTTGTACAATAGAACAAGCTTCCGCTGAATACTCGTAGGATGTTAAACATCAATAATGTTATATTCCGCTGCAAGAATGTTTGTTTTCGAAAACCTGGTTGTATTATACCATGATGTATATATTCTGGCTTGTATGAGATGATGTTTCTGTTGTAACTCGCTTCGTCGAGTGTCCCTCTATTCCGATTCCTGGGTGTCCCGGAGGCGATGTCACAGCTGGTATCGGAGCGGTTCGGAGGCAACAAGCACATCATTACAAGTCTATTTTCAAAACTTAACACGTTCATACGATAGACACCGAGAGAGTACGGAGCCTATAAGGAAATAGAATAGTTAGATTTTTACTAACCGTTCGATGTTTGGGTTTTTGGGAAGTGCTAACTATTCGTCGTAGTTTTCTTACTATGGTACGTGTAGTTAGTTCACGAGCATGCATCATGTCATATTATACACTAAATAAATATTTGGGTATGTACTTAGCTAGTTCATAGTACTCTATGGGTTGTTCCGTTCGTTTTCTTCTGTGGAAAGAAGTGTTTAACTTGTTTAAACATGTTCCCTGTAGATGCCGGTCACTCGTGGTAGGAAGCGCGCCCGGGAGGAGGAGGACGCACGAGCTGCACGTGTCGCCGAGGCTGGAGCAGCAGCTCCACGGCCTGGAGTTGAGGACGCAGAGTCGGGACCGACGGTTGGGTGCTTGGAAGCACCGCTGTCGAGTGGACTGTCGGGAGGTTCGGAGGTCCCACGCCAGGATCGCCGAGCTGGAGGAACAGCTAGTGGAGGTGACCCGTGCGCGGGATGAGTACCGTGAGGCGATCATCGCCTTTGACGAGCAGTTGACCACGGTCACCGAGGAGCGAGACGCCGCTCGCGCGGCGGACGACACTCACGAGCTACGGTTGGAGCTGGTGACGGCACAGGCGGAACCACTTAGTGGAGATCCTGGTCGCGAGAGAGGTCGAGCTGGGTCAGCTGGAGGGACGAGTACAACGGATCGGCCGAGGCACACCACGCACCGCTCCACGACCACGACGACCTGGTTGAGCGGTTCGAGCGAGTTGCAGCAGCAGGGTCCACCGAGAGGACGCCGAGGTGGTCTCCGGGATGGACTACGAGCCACCACCCGCTTCACCAGCCGTGGACGTCGAGTCGGACGGTGACGATCCACGCGCCGTCGGCCTAGTTGGGTTGTGTTTCCACCGATGTAGGGGGTAGCCACATTTTGCCGACGTAGGTCGGATGTAGATAAGGTACTAGCAGGTGTTTCGGGCAGCTAGGAGTGTATGAAAAGTGGGTTGAGTTGTACCAACAATAACTAATGGAAAGGAAGTGGTAGTAATATATATGCAGTTGTTAGAATAAAAAGATTTGCTGAAATATTAGGATTAGTTTATACTTGTATCCGAGACTCTTACCTCCTCACAGAGAAGGACAGCACAAGTACGGGTGTGAGTGAAGTAAGAGGAGCAAGGGAGGATGTTCGTGTAGTCGAGCTGGAGAGACAGCTGCAGGAAAAGGAGGAGTTGTTAGCACTTAGAGAGGCGCAGTTGCTAAACAAGGAGCAGCATATTCAATTTAAGGATCAGCAACTAGCAAATGCGCATGCACCGATCACTCGGTTAGAGCAAGATCTACTGCAAGCACACAATGCAATAATGAATGAAGCAATAGGACAACAACCTCCAGGAGATGAACCGATGAGTGCAGGAAAATCCTATGGAGGCTGAATCGAAGAAGAAGAGGAGGATCCTGAAGAGATAATGGACGTGGATTCAGTCATCGACTTCACGGAGATTCCACGACTAGAGGATGCAGAATCCGAGACAGGCAGTTCCATATGCCAGGAGGTGACATCCAAGCGTCGCGAAGAGTAGTAGAGTGCTAGCTAGTAGCAAGTGAGAAAACTAGTATGTAAAATAGGCGCTAGTTAAATAACGAGCGTGATGTAACCACGCATGAGTGTATCATAGGAATCATTGTAACGTGGATGTATAAACATGTGTTACTTGGATTTGGTGGTGCCTTAATAAAGATGGATTGTTGCATAAGACTCGGAGTTCTCATCTACGTATTCCTATTTCTTCCATTATTATGTTGGAATGAAGATGTCTAACGTAAACTTTTCTTGGACAGAATGGTTGGAACAAGGAGACGCGATGAGCCCGAGAGTTCTCGAGCACGGGGCGGGAACCCCACCACCACCCCCGACCTTGGCACGAGCCATCGCTGCAGTGCTGGATTCTCGTGCGGAGCAGCGAGAATTGTTGGAGCAATTGGTCCGTAACACTGCTCCACAGGAACGTCACCGGGGCCGCAATGCACCGGAAGAAAGGGTGACCTTCTCGGACTTCTTATCGGTTCGCCCCGGTCTTCTCGGATGCGGGTGAGCCCTTGGAAGGCGACAACCGGCTACGCACTATCGAGTCGAAGGCTGGAGCTGTTCCCATGCACGGATCATCGGAAGACCCTCTTCGCTTCTCGAGCAATTGCAAGGGTTTGCTTGGAGCTTGGTGGACAAATTACAAAGCAATGTTTCCTCCAGGGACATCAAGTTTCATGGGCAGAGTTCACTAAAGCCTTCGAGAGAGCATCATATCCCGGAAGGCTTAATGAATCGGAAGAGGAAGGAGTTCTTATCATCGAAGCAAGGGGATATGAATGTGCACACCTACTCCAAGGTATTTAACCACCTTGCTCGGTACGCGCTCGAACATGTGGACACCGATGCCAAGAAGAAGAATCTATTCAAAGAGGGAATGAGTACCAAGCTACGGTCTCGTTTGGTGTTGAACAAGACCGACGGCTTCACCGACTTTGTGAGTGACACTATCGCACTGGAAGACTCTATCCATCTTCATCGGAAGGAGAAGAACAAGAAGAGGCCGGCTACGGGACAAGGAAGTGGGGGACCACCAAAGTACAGAGCTGGTCTACACCGCACCATCGAGTCAGCGTTATCAGCATACACCCTCTCGTCCCAATTTCTACCGGCAGAATCAATCACCCCAGCGAGTCTCAGCGACAGGGGTCGAATCGATATCGTCCGCCTTACCAATAGCGAGAATGCTCGGAATCCCAGACCAGTGGGCCAAGCACCGCAACAGTATGGACCGCCATGTTTCAATTGTGGCCGTTCGGGACATTATTACCGCAGTTGTCCGTATCCTCAAAAGGCACCATATGCACCCGGACCTCAAGGACAGCCGCAGAACCAACCGAGAGCACCAGCCAAGAATACACAAGTGAAGATCGGCCGTGCCAACTTTACTACGGCTGAGGAGCTACCCGAAGGAGGACAAATCTTAGCGGGTATGTTTTCTATCGCTGATCACCCTGCTATGGTTTTATTTGATTCGGGAGCTACGCATCATCTATTGCTAAGCATTGCATCACAGACATCTAAGTTGACATGGACACATATTATCTCAACACCAGGGGGTAAGATTCTTACCAATGAAGCAGTTGCCAATATGCCATTAAGATTGGGTAGCAAGGTTTATCCTACCTCATTAATCATATTGGATGGGCAAGGGTTAGATGCAATTATTGGCATGCAATGGATGAATTTCCATAAGGCGAGTATCGGATATAGCATCTCGAGCCGTATATCCGAACTCCCCTGTTCATGGTCGGGATTGCTTGCTCTTAGCTTTTCCTCAAGCTATGCTGCCAATGGTCAATAAGGTTGTAGGTAAGAGTCTGGAGGATATACCCATAGTCCGTGAGTATCCGGATGTCTTTCCGGATGACTTGTCGGGACTACCGCTGAACCGAGCGGTAGAGTTTAAGATAGAGTTACGACTGGAACAAGCACCAATATCAAGAAGGCCGTATCGGATGCCGCCGAATGAGCTGGCAGAATTGAAAGTGCAACTAAAGGAATTATTGGACAAAGGATATATACGTCCAAGCTCATCACCATGGGGATGCCCAGCCTTGTTCGTAAAGAAGAAAGACAAGACATTGAGGCTATGTGTGGATTATAGGCCTCCGAATTCGGTTACCATCAAGAATAAGTATCCTCTTCCGAGGATTGATATCTTGTTTGATCAAGCGATGGGAGCTAAAGTCTTCTCCAAGATAGATCTTCGCTCGGGATACCATCGGATTAAGATCGGAGTCGAAGATATATCGAAGACTGCATTTTCCACAAGATATGGACTTTATGAGTATCCGGTGATGTCATTTGGATTGACCAACGCACCAGCACATTTCATGTATCTCATGAATTCGGTATTCATGCCTGAGCTGGACAAGTTTG
Organism: Chloris gayana; assembly: GCA_031894775.1. NCBI lineage: Eukaryota > Viridiplantae > Streptophyta > Magnoliopsida > Poales > Poaceae > Chloris > Chloris gayana. The sequence goes on from JAUNZO010004298.1 coordinate 1,303,726, forward strand.
TCGTGGTATTCATTGACGACATCTTGATCTACTCTAAGTCGGAAGAGGAACATGCCAATCACTTAAGAGTGGTGTTGCAACGACTAAGGGATCATCGACTTTATGCTAAGTTCAGCAAGTGTGAATTTTGGCTAAAAGAAGTACTGTTCCTAGGTCACGTGATATCAGCCGAAGGAGTGGCCGTTGACCCCGGCAAAGTTCAAGAAGTGTTGGATTGGGAATCACCGAAGTCTGTCTCACGGATCGGGAGTTTCTTGGGAGTAGCTGGTTATTATAGAAGGTTTATCCCAAACTTCTCAAAGATCACCAAGCCAATGACTAAGCTATTGGAAAAGGATAAGAAGTACGTATGGAGCAAAGAATGTGAAGAAGCTTTTCAAACGTTGAAGAAGTTGTTGACCACAGCTCCCGTACTTGCTCGACCGGATCCGACGAAACCTTTTGATGTGTATTGTGATGCATCGAGAACAGGACTCGGATGTGTTCTAATGCAGGAAGGTTGAGTAATTGCCTATGCTTCTCGAGAACTAAGGCGTCATGAGGAACACTATCCTACGCATGATCCGGAACTAGCAGCGGTGGTACTCGCATTGAAAGGTTGGAGACACTATCTCTTGGGTAACTTGATACGTTTATACACGGACCACAAGAGTCTCAAGTACATCTTCACTCAAGCAGATCTGAATATGCGACAGCGAAGATGGTTAGAACCGATCAAGGATTATGAGCTGGAAATTCACTACCACCCGGGGAAAGCAAATGTGGTAGCCGATGCATTAAGTCACAAGGCCCATTGCAATAATCTCACGGCTCAACTTATGATTCAAGCACAACCATCGGATGGTGAGGAGCCAAACCTTAGGATCATTCCATATGGAACCTTGACTAATTTGGCTCGATTCCTAGCATTCGTGAAGAAGTGGTAGCAGCTCAACAGAGAAGCGTTGGTATAGGACACATAAGGAGACGACTCGGGAAGGGTGAAGTTAAATGCTTCGGGAGGACGAAGCAGGAGTTATTTGGTTCAAGGAGCGATTGGTAGTACCAAAAGATCTACCATTTCGCAAGAAGATAATGGATGAAGCTCATATGTCCAAATATTCTATTCATCCTGGAACCAATAAGATGTATCAAGATCCGAAGCAAAGATTTTGGTGGACGCGCATGAAGCGAGAAATAGCCAAGTATGTCAATGAATGTGATGTCCGTCGACGGGTCAAAGCCGAACACTTGAAGCAAGCGGGACCCTTACAACCTCCGAGTATTCCTGAATGGAAGTGGGAAGCCGTCGGCATGGATTTTATCGTGGGATTACCACTAAGTCCACAGAAACATGACTCTATCCGGGTTATTGTGGACCGGTTGATGAAGTCTGCTCACTTTATACCGGTATATACTCGGTACATCTGTCGGGAAGTTTGCGGAACTCTACATTGCTCGAATCCTCTGTTTGCATGGAGTGCCGAAGACCATTATATCGGACGAGAGGAACACAATTTGTCTCCGATTCTAGGAACAAGCTGCAAGAATCCTTGGGAACGAAGTTGATACGAAGCTCGAGCATATCATCCTCAAACGGATGGGCGGACGTAAAGGATCAATCAATATCTCGAGGATATGCTTCGAGCATGTGTCTTGACCTATGGTAACGATTGGGAGAAATGTTTACCTTTGGCGAGTTCTCCTACAATAACAGCTATCAAGAGAGTGCCGAAATGTCACCGTTCCAAGCTCTATATGGGCGTAGTTGCCGTACACCCTTGAATTGGTCCGAGAGTGGAGAAAGAGTAATCTTCGGACCAGATTTAGTAAGAGACGTAGAAGAACAAGTATGTCTCATCCAACGAGAACCTCAAGAGGGCTAAATCTCGACGGATCGGTTATACCGACAAAAGACGACGAGAGTTAGTATTTCGGGTTGGAGATCAAGTCTACCTTCGGGTATCTCCTACCAAAGGCGTTCAAAGATTTGGAATCAAAGGCAAGTTAGCGCCACGATACATCGGACCTTTTCCAATCCTGGAAAGATGTGGAGCCGTGGCATATCGACTGGAATTGCCATCCCACTTGGCAGGTATCCATAACATATTTCATATATCTCAACCGAAGTAAAACCACCCATGGATATACCGACAACAGTAGAGGTGGAACGATTCATGACCGGACTTGACATATGACGAACGACCGGTTAAAGTTCTCGATACCAAGGATAGAGTGACTCGTCATCGGACCATTAAGTTCTACAAAGTCCAATGGAGTAATCACTCGGAAGCTGAAGCTACTTGGTAACAAGAAGAGTTTCTTCGATCGAACTACCCCGAGTTCTTTAGCACTATCGCCTAGTCGTTTCGATCGTGAATCTCGGGACGAGATTCCTGTAAGGGGGAGGGCTGTAACAACTCACATCAATAAAATGCATTTCATGGCATTCATGAGCATGTCATCACATTTCATTTATGAAATTATTAAGCATAGTGTGAAGAAATTGCACATAAAATATCAAGTTAGCTAAAGAATAAAGGAAGCTGTTAAAAAGAAATAAAATGAGAAGAAAATTCAAGTTTAACATTTTCTATAGCTTAATTATCACAAATAAAGATTTTTGAAAATGTCCTGAAAAGATTTTGATTTATGGAAAATATTTACAAGAAATAAACAAAGCCTCTTTTATTAATTTAGCTATGAAATTTTAACCCAAAAACGATTTGGAGTTTTACCCTGGACTTAATAGGAAATAGGCCTAAAATCTTCTCAATTACACCCCTGAATTTTCGTAGAATTTTTGGAGCACCGGAAAGCCACTTTTTAATTACGTGGAAGTTCGGGGTGTTTTTGTAAAATTTCCGGAGCGGCCCGGCGGCCGGCCTCTTCTCCTCTCCCCCTCCCTCACCGCGTCTCACCGCCGCCCGTGGGGAACCGCCTCCGGCGGTGCAGCCACGCAGCTGCTTGCGCAGCTGCACGCCTGGTGCCGCACCGCCTCTCGGGCCGACTAAAGGCCCTGCCCGCCTTATCTTCTTTCCCCTCGCTCTCATTTCTTTCCCCACCATACCGCCTCGAGCTCCCCTCTGCTCTCGCCGTCGCCGGGACGCTCCGGCACCCCTCCATCCAAACCACCGCCGCTACAAGCTTCTCCCGGACCTTGTGAAGCCCCTCCAACCTTGCAATCGACTTGAGCACCGTCGCTCCGTCGAGACGAGCTCGTTTTTTCTCCACGGCGTTTCACCGTCGTTCCTCCGCCGCACACGGGAATTGGAGCTCTCCGGTGAGCCATCGTCCTCCATTCTTCCACCAAGTGTTGCGCAATTCATTTCGTAGCTTCGGAGCGCTTGCTTATCTAGTTTCCGTCGCAGGTTGCCGCGGATTTGGCTATCTTCCGGAGTCCGGTTCACCGCCGCCGCACTAACCACGGTGAGCTCCACCCTCCAATAGTGCGCATGCTCCCTAGACCTTTTGCCGTTGTTGTGCATGTGCCGTAGAAGCTCCCCGCGCCATTTGTTTTGAGTTTCGAGCTCTCGGCGAGCCTCGCACCGTGTCGAAGGCACCGTCATGTCCGGACCTCGCCGCCGACATGCCTAGAGGTGAGCACATGCAAGTCGGTCACCACGGTTGTGTTCGTCTTGTAGAGTAGAGCATGATGGTGTCGTCGCGGCGAGCTTTGACTCAACGGCGACCGGCTCCGGTGGCCGCGCCGCCGCTGGCTCTGCCGCCGCGGTGGTGCCACACCGCGGGCCACACGCGGGTGGGATCGCGTGTGGCCACGGCGGATGTCGTGCGCCAACCCCGTGGCCCTCCGTGTGGCACGAAATTGAAATTAAATTTCCAAAATTCGTAGAAAATTCATTAAAAATCGGAAAAATGCCAAACCAATTTTGTTAGACTCGGAAAAATGAGATCTATTTATTTGTGAAATAAAATATTTATTTTGAGTAAATTTTTTTTATAGTTAGTAATTAATCACTTTCTTGATTAGAGAAAGGCTATTATTTTATGTAAATAAAATGTTTAATTATGAAAAATAATTTTAAATTGATAAAGGAGATACTTGCAGATGAAATTAATGATGAAATTTATTTGCCAAATTTAAACTTAAACTGTACTATTTTATATGATCCCAATCTATTAACCTTTAATCACTTAGGGTAATTATTTATTTATTGCCTAATAAATCAGAATATTTTATTAATTAATTAAGTAAATAAGGAAACTGAACTAATTAATAATGATTTTGCTTAAACATTTATTAATCAGCATAATTAATTGTTAATTAATACTTAATGAACATACTTATCCATAATTTGTTAATTAACTAAGGTGATTAAGCACTAATTGTTAATTATTGCTTATTGGATGTAATTAATGAATCCTTGCATACTTTCATCATACGCATTCATGCATACATGATTGTGATTCGCGACGCATTGCTGGTCGACTAGGTTCGAAGTGATCGAGGTTCCACCGAGGAGAACCAGGAGCCGAGAATCTCGACGTCGACCCAGTCGCAGAGGACGCTAACTTCGAACGGACTCAAGGCAAGCCCGGTGCATCCTACCTATGTTTTTAAATATTTTACTTTATCACATAGTACGAGTTATTCTTGTGCATTAGGTGTTAGGGAATGGTTGACACCCTAGATGCATTATGGTAGGTTTCCGTTTGTTTATTCTATCTTGGTACGAGTAGCTCAATAGAGGCTAAGCTTAATGTATAGTGGCAACGGTAGATGGTTAGGGCACTTAAAGCATGGAGGCTTTAAGGGTTTTGTGTTGATACTAAAGATGAAGAGAGTGTTAATGAAGTTGAGACCGGACGGGCCCCGTAGGAGAAAGGGCAAGATGAAGATGAGGTCTTGCAAGGTGGTAGCCCAGTCTGTGTCGGTCAAGGACCGTACCATTGTCGGCTTAGTTGAACAAGTTTGAACGTACCGTACTACATGCTTGGTATCATGGGCCCAGCAAGCTGATGTACCCTATCGCCCCGGAGATGTAGCGTAGCCGGCTCTCTTTTATCGGCTGTTAGTGAGAGGATAGTCTCACGGGAGGGAGATGGGTCGACCACGAGGGAAGTCGTGGCTTCGCCATACTCTCGGGGAGTTGGAAATGGCTAGTCTGTCGTCAGGTGCTAGCGGGAAAGGTTGTTGTATACGATCGGTGTGATGCGTATACTTTGGCCCGAGCTGTGGCGGCCGGAGACGGCGGGCGGCGAACTCCTAGGGCGGCGGCCAAGGCGGGCGGGAGTGGAGAGCAAGGGAGGGGGAGAGGAAATGGGGGAGAGGGGGGGGTGTTCGACCGGGGATGTCTCCTCTTTGTCCCTCCGACCAGGTGGGGTCGAGCCGGAGGGCGGTCGCCACGCGGCGCCGGCGTATGGCGCCGGTCGGGCGCGGGGCGCGGCACCGGGCCACTGCCGGGTGGGGCCCGCGGTATATTCCCCGGCATCTTTTCCTTTTTCCCGAATTTCCAACTGTGGTCTGATTCGATTTTGAAAAATCGAAAGCATGGCCTTCCCGAGCTCAAAAATTTAAGGAGATAATTTTGTTGAAAAGTATAACTCTAGGAAGTGACATGCACGAAGAGTTTACGCCCAAATCCTGTCTGGATTAATTCTGAAACTTCAGAGAAAAGGGTTAAATGCTAAGTTTGTCTGATTTATTTGGGGTATCAAAACTTGATGAAATCCAGTGTGGTTTTGTCCTAGATTTTTTGTTTGACATGCCCTACAACATATATTTTTGGTTGACCATACTTATGTTGGGGAAATTTGAGTTGTAGTTCAAACCAAAGTGTTTTTGAATTTATTCAATGCCCAAAACACTTTGCATGTCAATGATACTTCTTGGGTAGGTTGATCCAGACTTGAGATTAGTTTTAAAATTGCAAACTCGCAAAAATAGAACACGGAGTGTCACACAAACAAATCATCTCGTTCATGACGAGCTGAATCTTCCGGTCGCTCGCGTTCTCGCTCAAAGCGGCCTGCAAGAGCACGGTGCTGAAGGAGCTTCTTCCGGCGGAAGGCTTGGGCCTCGACACACTCCGATCGCAGCCGAACATGAACGAGCTCCGGACCAAGATTTACGCGTACCGCTCAACGGCAATCGTGACACTCGTAATGTGCTTATCGATCGCCATGTAGAGAGGACGGAAGAGCGTAGGAGACAAGAAGAAGATGAGAGGCGACGGACCGGTCATGTCGATGATCGTCCGCGGGATCTTGCCCCACCTCGCCCACATGTAACTAACTCGCCACGGTGTGGACCGGCTGCTCGGCGCCGCCCCAGCGGAAATCCTCCGCGCAATGATCATCGAGGGCACGACAATCGACATGCTCATCGGGATGACCGGCCAAGAAGAGACGATCGTCATGACACCGAGAGATTGAAGAGGACGAGACAACGAGAGACGAGGGACGGGGAGCTCCGACGAGGTGATAATGATCGCCAAGCGGCGCCTCGGCCTCCGCCTCCTCCTTCACGGCCCGCGAGTAGGTGAACAATGTCCGCCGGGATGGTTCGGGAGATAGATATCAAGACGATCGCTACTATGACTACTCCGTTGATGACGGGGATCGTAGCTACCGGCATTACCCTCGTCGGCGATCTCCTTCACCGATCCGGACCGGTCTAGAAGATGATGAGTACTCGTGATCCTTGCTTTCACGCGAGTTTTACGCATTTGCAAATACCCCATGGCATTTAAGCCTAGGGCCATTGACAAGTATGAGAGCAAAGCGCCTCTGTCGAGTGGCTTCGCATGTATACTACCGCCATCCGATCGGTAGGAGGAGATACTTTTGTGCTAGCTAACTACGTCCCCATGTGCATGGAGCAGGCTGGACGCTTGTGGTTGCAATCCTTACCCGAGAGATCTATCTCTTCTTGGGGCGATGTCACCAAAAAGTTCATGGAGAATTTTTAGGCGACTTGTGAGAAACCAGGGAACTACTTCGACCTCAACAGGTGAAGCGAAGCTCGACGAGACTCTCACGGACTTCATCGGGCGTTTCGCAACAAGAAGGCCTTAATCCCCAATTTTCTGATCAGCGAGGTAATTGCGGCGTTTCAAGTCGGCGTCCGGAGTGAAGCATTAGTTCACAAGATTGGGAGGCGTAATCGGAACCTTACCATGACGGCGTCGAGTGCTTCAAGATAGCAGATGACTATGCTGCTTGGTGAATCAAACATGGTCAATTTGCGCAGGAACAAAGGGAAGGAGTCGAAGCACGACCAAGGCAACCGATCCGGATCAAAGAATAAGAACAAGCGCAAGGCTGATCACCTTGTTGCAGCTGTCGACCGGTCTCATGGAGGAGATCGGCCGGCACCTCCTAAGAGAGATCCGAGAGAACGACTTTCGTTCGAAACACTTACGGAGGGCCCTTGCATGATTCATAATGAGAATCATAAAGCTAAAGTGTGCTTCTGTTAAGGCCGTTCGCTCAATTCGCTTTGAAGGTAGCACCCCGATCCGGACACCGGAACCGGAGAGACGACAAAGGCAAGGATAAAGAGTGCGACGATAATGAAGATGACGAAGGTTTTCGAGGAACCGGCGAGGGAGGTGAACATGATCCATGGAGGCCCCGATGCGTACGAGTCAAAGCGAAGCGGAAGCCGGTGCTCGGAGAGGTGAACTCCATTGCCTCCGCTACCCCTGAATATCTACGGTGGTGCGAGGTGCCGATCATATTCTGTAGGGCTGATCATCCCGAAGTATTACCGAAAGGCTGGTAGATACCCGCTCATTACGGCTCCTATTGTTTAGAAGGTGCGATTGAAGAGAACTTTCATTGATGGGGGAAGTTGCTTGGATATCCTTTTTGCTAAAACTCTACCGGAGCTTGGCCTCTCTGTAGCTGACCTGGATCGCAGCGTTTCACCGTTTCATGGTATAATACCCGATCGAAACAGCTATCCTTTGGGGCAGATTTCTCTGCTAGTGACTTTCGGGACAAAGGAGATAACCTTTCGAAAGTTGAAACACTATTTTCAAGCGTATCCCATTGAAGTTAAGGCCGGGTTCGCCATTGGCGATATTGTGCGAAACCGATAGGTAGTGGGCCAAGTTGCCAAGCTGGGCTATAGAACTTGGGCAATATGAGATTACATTTTCTTCGCGGACAGCTATCAAAGCATAGGCTTTAGCTCATTTCATAATAGAGTGGTTGGAGACACAAGTCCCGTAGGGGATTCGGACGTTGGATTATTGGGAGATGTTCTTTGATGGGTCCCTGCAGCTTTTAGGCGCGGGGCTGGGGTCGTACTTCTCATCGCACGGAAGGATCCACTCGGATAGGTATTACAAATGCATTTAAGAGCCTCGAATAATATTGCGAGTATGAAGCTTTGCTTCATGGACTCGAGTAGCTGTTTCATTGGGAGTCGGGTGATTAGACGTATATGGTGATTCGATGCTGGTAATAAGTCGGGTTAACAAGGTATGGGACGCTCATGATAATCATATGATCGCTTATCGTCAAGAGGTCGGGAAACTTGAAGACAAATTTGATGGTCTTCGATTTTCTCATATACTTGCGCGGAAACAGATTATGCTGCGGATGAGTTAGCTGGACCGGGTCATCAAGACAAGTGGTTCCACCTGGTGTTTTCCTTCAAGTACTTGGATAAGCCATCCATAAAGATGGAGCACAATGCTACTATTACGAGAGATAGTAGATGAAGCGAGTCTTGAAGGACCGAGTGAAAGCGAGTCTTGAAAGACCGATCCGAGGAAGCGATCTTAACGGACAAGAGCGAGGATGTGGTCAAGGCCGAGGAAACAATCTCGCCGGAAGATACTCGGTCACTTGACGTTATGATCATTGACTCGATTGGCGTACCCCATACCTTGAGTATTTACAATCCGGTAAAACTCCGGAAGATAAGGTGGAGAAGCAAAGATTGGAGGTCCGAGCACGCGAGTTATCCGATTCTTGAAGGAGAGGCTGTACGGGCGTGGTGTTAATATTTTGATAAAGTGTATCGGTCTCCGATGGCGTTCGGTTGCTTGAAGACGTGCATAAGGGAATTTGTGGCAATCATGCTTCTTCGAAGACACTAGTCGAGAAAGTGTTCGACAAGGATTTTATCGGCCTACAGCTGTGGATGATGCGCACAAGGTGGTTAAAAATTGCAAGGGATGTCAATTTTTCGCCGGATAGCCACATGCTCCGGCTCATGAGTTGCGAGATAATTCCGATGACTTGGCATTTTTCTACTTGGGGCTGGATATTGTTGGACCTTTTAAAAGAGCGCCGGGAGGATTCACGCACATTTTTGTGGCAGTACATAAGTTCTTCAAGTGGATTGAAGCTGAAGCCGTTACCAGCACGACCACTGCTCGAGCGATCAAGTTCTTACGAGAATATTTTTGTGCGTTTTGGAGTCCCGCCCGGTATCATCACTGACAATGGGCCTCAATTCACTTCGGAATTTTTAAGGATTATGCTGATAGCTTAGGGATTAAGATACAATATGTGTCGGTGTCACATCCACGAGCAATGGGCAAGTGGAACGAGCCAATGGAATGATCTCGACCGGTCTTAAACCTAGAATTTTCGACCGTTTGAAACCATACGCAGGAAAGTGGGTTAAGGAGTTGCCTTGGGTGCTTTGGGTCCTTTTTCTCCGGTATATGGGTGCGAAGCCATGTTACGGAAGTGAATATGGTGTCGGCTCGGGTACGATATTACGATGAAGAGAAATATGAAGACCAGCATCGAGGTTGAGTTGATTGCTTGAGGAAGAATTACGGGACCAAGCTACGATTCAAGCGGCCAAATATCACCGGGGGTTGCGTCGATATCCCGATCGCAATGTGCGTACACGGAAATTCCAAGTAGGGGACTTGGTTCTTCGGAAGATTCGGTCCAACAAGAACAGGCATAAGTTGTCACCGGTCCGGGAGGGACCTTTTTGGTTAAATCGGTCTCCGGAGCGGGGGCTTATAGGCTTATGACCTTGGAAGAAGAAGAAATTCCAAATTCTTGGAATATAGAACAGCTTCAGTCGTTTTTATACTTAAAAGTACTTCTTGTAAACTTCATCATATTATAATAAAGTAATTTTAATATCTAATGTGAATGTTTTTGCTTTTTGTGTCTCGATATTTTAATTTTGAATTAACTTATCGAGTCGAGGGCTCTTTGTGTTAAGAGCAGTTTGTGATATAGTGCTATTCTGAAAAATAAAACCAGTCAATTAGTCAGCAGACTGCTTGTGTTGAGAGCGGTCTTTTTCAGCTTACGACTGGTATATTTTGGAAAGGAAATTTGTTAAAATTTTCTTTATGAATACTGATAAAGATTGGTAGGCTGCTGTGTTAAGAGCAGATCAGTGATATTGTGAAATCTGAAACCTTACAAGCTAGTTCTTTTTCTATGTCGCATGATCTTGTTAAAGTAAGCTACAACTATGAATTGTGATCTATGTTGATTAGAACCAGAATTGTTCATAGTTAATTTGAGCTGAAATAACCATCATTGCTCGGATAAAGAAGTTAGTTAGTAAGGTATAACATGGTGATATTTTGAAACCAGTATTCACAAAGAAAGGGAAAAGATATTAAAACTTCACTATCATCGAGAAAAGATAACAAGACAAAATATAATAGCATTATGATGAAATTGTTTGGTTACAAAAGAGAGCTGGCCCTATAACAAGTATCTACTGGGCATGACAGCTGGAAGTGCCGGTATCTCCGGTCTTAGGGTTTTCAGCCAATTTATCATCAATTGTTTCATCAGAATCGGAAGGAGTTGACAACAAATCAGCATGAAGATCTTCAAAATCATCTTCCACTGTCGCCTAGCGGCGGTTGCTGCATCTTGAGCGTCCTGGTCCAGAGCAAGGGCTGTCGCAGCTACATTCGAGGGAACACCCATAGAATCAAGAGGAACATCCTCTATCATTTCAGAAACGGTACCAATGAGCGAGTTCTTCAGCTCATTGAACCGATCTTCGATAGTGTTCGGGTGGGCGCCATCCTTGATGAAGTTGAAATCACAATCTTCGATCGGAGTCCAAGATTGGATTATGGTGGCAATGCGACCACCTCCTGCTGCGGCAACCATCTTGGAATGCTCTCTAATCCTTCTTGGGAGAGCCCACATAGCGAGTCTCGAGATCCACTTCATTCGATCGATAGCTTGGCCGCCATTGAGATACTCGAGCGTCCGCACCGTGCTGCGGCAAGTTACGGAAAAGGACAAAGGAAAAATTGTCGGTATAGACTGGTGTCAAAAGGGAATTTACTCAATAAAGGAGAAAAAGAAGAAGTTTACGTCCGTGTCTAACTACTGCAGCCACTGAATCTGCCTTTAGTGTTGACATTTGATTCTCTCGACTTGGTTTCAATTTTCAGCAGACGCTGAATTTCTTCTTCCTTAGATTTGAGCGCGACTTGGGCAGATTCATGGGCTGTCCTTACGACACTCTCTTTCCCTGTCTGCGCTGTCTTTACGGCTTCTAGAGCCTCGGCCAATTCCGCCTTCGGACGAGCATTGTCGGCCTCCGGCATTTTGTTGGAACGCGAGTCTGCGCAAGGATATTATCCTTGGCATTGAGCTCGCCTTCTAGCTCTCCTATACGGGCTGCTTGCTATTCTTCAATTTGCGAACCTTCCAGCAGAGCTTGTTCTTGGGCAGCTATTTTCTCCGGAAGAGTTTCTTCCGCCTTTTTATGGGCGGCGACAAGATTCTCAAGTGTTGAAACAACAAAAAGACCGGTCGGAGAGAAAAGAAGGAAAATACAAAAATGTGCGAGATAAGATTAAAAGAATTACTTCAGACTTCTTTGCGGAGTTTAATGATTTCTTGCCGGCGTTCCTCCATCAACCGGTGAGTGCTCATCGGGTTGGCCTCCCTATTCGACGAGATCGGTTTTCTTGGATTTCGGACTAGTGGTCTAGATTCAAGTTCGACCAACCGCTCTTGATTATGATACGAGTTCTTCCTCCGGACGAGCGATTATTGCATTTTTGGCTTCGGAGTTTTTAGAAGAACCTAAAAGGAGGAAGAAATAAAGGATCAAATTATAATAAAAATATTATTCAAAGGAATTAGTAAAGTAATGAGATATACCGGCCGGATTCGAGAGAAGTTTTTCGGGGCTTCCTCTTCCTGAAGGGCATCCCACTAAGCTGTTGCGGTGAACTTTCTAGCTCCACTTGATCTGTCCACTTCAACATCTCCGACTACCATTTTGGCCGATCCGGGCTCTCCCGAAGCTTTGCGCGTCGTCCTAGGCCGATGAGGAATTTCTTCCACCCGAGCTGGTCCCAATGGGAGTTCTAGAGGAAATTGGAACGACGTAGCCTGGGGAGGAAAGTCGCTGGTAGATGAGCCCTCGATGTTGATAACTTGTTCTTCGGTCGCTTGGGATGAAGCTTCTACACTAGAGGCGGCGGGGTTTCCTTTGCGGATGCCGCACTTTGAGCTTCGAAGGTTTGGCGCCGGCAAGAGATGCTTGCGAGAGGGGTAGTGAAAGCACTACCGGTCGGGGCAGGAGTTGAAGCTTTATTTCTTAGAAAGTAGCTATTATAGCTTGGAAATTAGAAGGGATTCTGCAAAAAAGTGGCGAGCACTATAAGACTCGGATGAAAATGATTCGGAAGGGATTAGTGATGCAGAAAACTTACGAAGTGGCTTTCTTAAAGCCGGTAGAGGTCTTGATCTTCTTGGAGGAACCTTGAGTATCTTCACTGGAGCCCTCTATAGCCCTTTTTGCCGCTGGTTGGACTTGCGGGGAAGAGTCCGGTTCCCCTGCGCCACCCGTTGAAGGACCGGTCCGAATGCCATACCGGGATCTCTTGGGGACGTTGGCCGAGAGAATACGTCGGTGAGGGGTTCCTTGAGGTTTTTCGATACGGACTTCAAAAGTAGCCGGTGCGGCTTGGCGATCCCTGTCGACCGCTTCCTCTTCCTTCCGCCAATCTTCAAGTCTTTGCGCCTCCGTACGCATGTCGCCTCGATACGAAGTGGAAGGCGCAATTGGTCTGCCGATGGTCAAGGAAGTAGTACGTTTCTTCGTACTAGGTGCTTGAACCACTTTTCCGGATTTGGATATCTTCGGAGCTATCTTTGGGTGGCGGGGATACGACCGGTCCGAAGTCTTTTGAGTAAGACCGGTCCGAACAGAGAGAGGAGCGGTATTGCCTTCATAATCTTCCCCCCAAGTATCATTAGGAGGAAGAGGGGGTGACTTCTAAAATTATCCAATTTTTGTATTGCACAATTAAAATTCGAAAATACTGAAGGATGAGGATTAAATGTAACAAAATTCGAAAATAAGGAGAGGAATACTTACGGGATCTCGAGGGTTTGACATCTCGAAGGCCGGACCCACTCTTCGACATCCCGATAGGTCCGGCTTTGGTTGGAGCACTTGCTTGAGGCGGATTTCTAACCGCTCTACGTCGGGGAGAGGAGTTCCATCCGAGTGGAATGGCTACATCTTCATTGAAGCACCATGCCGGATGTTCTCGCTTTTTAGTGGCTGGACTCCTCGCACTATGAAGCTCCAAAGAAGCTGTCTCGGCGGTGACACCTTTGACTTCTTTTAGATACTTGATACAAGCCAAGAGAGCGAGGATTTCTTCATCTTCTTTGAGTTTCTCCCTACTATCCGGGGTAGGGAAATTTTTGGCTACCTTGGCGCTGAAAGGAGGGAGTGCGAGTCGGGGATTATCACGGAAGAACCACCCATTTTTCCAATGGGCTATGCTTTTATTCAGGGAAATAGAGAAGTATTCATCTGCACTCCATCATTGAATTCCTACCTCACCTACTGCAGCTTGGCGGTCGATGAGGGAAGTGGGCGGATTTGAAAAAGATATTGAAACAACTTGAAGTGGGGGAGGACTCCAAGGAAAGCTTCGCAAAGGTGGATGAAGAAAGCGATCTACGAGGATGGAGTTAGGGTTGAGATTTACTAACTCCCATCCGTAAAAGAAAAGAAGACCCTTAAAGAAGGAGCAGCAAGGGAGATCAAGGCCACGAGAGGAAAAAAGATTTGAAAATTAATTGCTTGAGAGTCGTCTATTCCCCATGGGACTTGGCCGGGGGTAGGGACACTCTAGTTCGGGATTGGTTGGGGGGGGGGGAAGATATCCGTCACGAACTGCAGCATTGAGTGATGTGTCGGTGACTTTGCTGCTACCTAGATCTTGAACACTCGAATGGGAGCTGGTCGCGAGGAACGAGAAGAGGAAGACGCGAGGCGGGGTTGGCGGCGGATTTCTTTTGCCCATCTTGAAAGATGAAAAAAGGAAATCCGAGATTGGTTTCTGCGGAAGGGAAGAACAATAATCGTGATGTCCGAAGAACAAGGGCGTATGGCGGGCATGTATGGAGTTTCGGGAATGGGTTTGACCTAGGTCGACCTTTCGATTTCTTTTATAAGCACCCGAGCTGGGCTCGTGAGCTGAAAAGTTATTGGGCTATTTTTTACGACCTAGTTAATTTGGCATTAAATGACTTATGTCGTGATCGTGCAATTATGACCTAACGGCCATAAGGATATTAAAGATTTGCTAGTAATTTGCGCTAATTATGACCTAAACGGCCATAAGGATAAGTCCTCGTGATTACTACATGAAAAATTTTCTATAAATAGAAAAGCGGTCCGAAAATTGAATTTTTCGGATCTGGATTAATGCAATGCGAATTTTCATAATTTAGCGAGTATGAAAGGGTTAGATTTTACTTAACTCAATGTTAATTGATGCCTTAGGCTATGGGTGTTAATCATCCAGCTGATTATAGGCCTTGAGACTCAAGTCGATGTGAGAATCGGGAATGAAACTGGTCCGATCAACCAGGATTTTGCCTTTTAGTTAAAATTAACTAAATATGATAAAGTTAATTATGACCTAAACGGCCATAAGGATAAGTCCTCGTGATTACTACATGAGAAATTTTCTATAAATAGAAAAGCGGTCCGAAAATTGAATTTTTCGGATCTGGATTAATGCAATGCGAATTTTCATAATTTAGCGGTATGAACGGGTTAGATTTTACTTAACTCAATGTTAATTGATGCCTTCGGCTATGGGTGTTAATTATCCGGCTGATTATAGGCCTTGGAGACTCGAGTCGATGTGAGAATCTGGGGAATAAAACTGGTCCGATCAACCAAGATTTTGCCTTTTAGTTAAAATTAACTAAATATGATAAAGTTAAGAATGACTTAAGCGGTCTTAAAAGGATATCCGGTATGACTGGTTTGACCGAGTCTTAAAAGTATGCTCTTGGCAGAGATTGCTAAGAAAGATATGATTTAATGAAAAATAATAAAGCATAGTCTATTCGGAAAGACTCTTGCATTATTTGCGAGCCTCAAATGATACAAGAGTCGGGGCTATACCTAATTAGGTGCACCTGATCGGTGCACCGTATTCAAGAGCGGTCCGTGAAGATCGCGGGAAGTAAAATATAATGAAAAATTGAAAGGATCGGTCTTTAGAGATTGCATATTAAAGGAAAGAATGAAGAATCAACTAGTGGACTCTTGCTTATTTGAAAGGAGTTCAAATGATCCAAGAGTCGGGGCTATACCCAATTGGGTGCACCTAATCGGTGCGCCGAGAAGAAGAATATGCAATAATTCCCGTTTAGCTAATTAGGTGAAATGGTGGACAAAAACACTGATTTTTTGGGCTTTTTGAAGCGCCTTGAAGAAAGAAGAAACATTGCAGCATATTAGAGTTCTTTTTAATTTTACCGTGGAATCAAGACCAACATGCGGAAGACTGGTCGGTCTTATTCAAGATCGAAAAAAATTACTCGGGACTGCTTGTCGTATACTTACCTTATGGGTATACGAGATGATAAAGAAATGGATATACAAAGACACGGTTACAAATCAAAGAAGATAAAGCTGGCGGGGATAGTCAACAGATTGGTTCCTAACCGGTCTAGAATAACGAGAGGATTCCATATACCGGTATGAATACATGGCGGGTATCAAGACCGACGTATGTTAACTTGAGAAACAAGTAAAGGAGTAATTTGTAGTTTATTAGGACTCTGAATTAATAAGGAAAGCTAGAGATAGAGTTCCCATATATGTAATCCGTGTAATCGACTAGGACTCTGCATGTAACCCTAGCTCCTCCGGATATATAAGGCGGAGCAGGGACCCCGAAAACTCTCCGAGATCCGGCAATTAGCAATCTGCTAAAGGCAATACATAACACACAGGACGTAGGGTATTAATCTCCATCGAGAGGCCTGAACCTGTCTAAAATCGTGAGTTCTTGTGTGTTCCGTGTGTTGCACCATCGAATTCCACGCTCGTAAGGGACCGGGTAGTTTTAGTGCCGAGTTTAAGACTCGACAACGCAGTTACTTGATTCTTGAAGGAGAGCTGTACAGGTGGGGGTTAATATTTTGATGAAGTGTGTATCAATCTCCGATGGTGTCCGATTGCTTGAAGACGTTCATAACGGAATTTGTGGTAATCATGCTTCTTCGAAGACAATAGTCGGGAAGGTATTCGGACAAGGATTTTATTGGCCCACAGTTGCTGATGATGCGCATAAGGTGGTTAATAATTGCCAAGGATGTCAATTTTTCGCCCGACAACCACGCACTCCAACTCATGAATTACGGATAATTCCGATGACTTGGCCTTTTTCGACTTGGGGTCTGGACATTGTCGGACCTTTCAAAAAGGCACCGGGAGGATTTACACACATTTTTGTGGCAGTAGATAAGTTCTCCGAGTGGATTGAAGCTGCAGCCGTCACCGGTACGACTACTGCTCGGGCGATTAAGTTTTTACAGAATATCTTTGTGCGTTTTGGAGTTCCGCACACTATCATTACCGACAATGGGCCTCAATTCACTTCGGAGTTTTTCAAGGATTATGCTGATAGTTTGGGGATTAAGATACAATATGCTTCGGTTTCGCATCCATAGAGTAATGGGCAAGTGGAGCGAGCCAACGGAATGATTTTAACCGGTCTTAAACCCAGATTTTTTAACCGTTTGAAGCCATATGCGGAAAAATGGGTTAAGGAACTGCCCCGGGTGCTCCGGAGATTACGTACTAATGTTAGTCGGGCTACGGGACAATCTCCTTTTTCTCTCGGTATATGGATCCGAAGCCATGTTACCTACAGAAATGAATATGGTGTCAGCTCGGGTGCGATATTATGATGAAGAGAAGTATGAAGACCAGCGTCGAAGTTGAGCTGATTGCTGTGGAAGAATTACGAGATCAAGCTTTGATTCAAGCGGCTAAACATCATCGGAGGCTACGTCGATATCATGATCGCAATGTGCGCACGTGGAAATTTCAAGTAGGAGACTTGGTTCTTCCGAAGATTCGATCCAACAAGAACAGGCATAAGTTGTGACCGGTCCGGGAAGGACCTTTTCTGGTTAAATCGGTCTCCAGATCGGGGGCTTATAGGCTTATGACCGTGAAAGAAAAAGAAATTCCAAATTCTTGGAATATTGAGCAGCTTTGTCGTTTTTATACTTAAAAGAATTCCTTGTAAATTTTTTCATATTATAATAAAGTAATCTTAATGTCCGATGTGAATGTCTTTGTTATCGAGTCGGGGGCTGCTGTGTTAAGAGCGATGCAGTGATATTATGTTATTCCTGAATGTTAAGACCAGTCATTTAGTCGAAGACTGCTGCATTGAGAGCGATCTGTTTCAGTTTTGACTTGTATGTTTAGGAAGGGAAATTTTAAGCATTTTCCTTATGAATACTGGTTTGTAGGCTGCTATTTTAAGAGCGAGTCTGTGATATTATGTAATCTTAAACCTTGAAGACTGGCTATTTTTCTATGTCACATGATCTTTTTAAAATAAGCTACAGCTATGCTTTGCGATCTGTGCTGATTAGAGCCGATATTCAATCATAGTTAGTTTGAGCTGAAATAACCATCATTGCTCGAGATATAGAATTCAACTAGTAAGGAATAAGATGGTGAATTTTTAATACCAGTATTCAAAAGGAAAGGAGAAGACATTAAAACTTCATGGTGATTAAAAGGATAATTACAATAAACTTGTCTATTTACACAAGAAGACTGGTCCTATGACAAACATCTACTCGGACAGGATCGCTGGAGGTACCGGTATCCCGGTCTTAGGGTCATCTGCCAATCTGTCATCAATTGTCCCTTCGGAGTCGAGAGGAGTAGACAACAAATCGGCATCAAGATCTTTGAAGTCATCTTCTACTTGTTTGCCTAGAGGCGACCGCTGCATCTTGAGCATCTTGGTCCAAAGCGAGGGCTGCCGTAGCTACATTTAAGGGAACACCCATTGGATCCGGAGGAACATCCTCTATCGGTTCGGAAACGAGTACTAATGAGTGAATTTTTCAGCTCATTGAACCGGTCTTCGGTTGTGTTTGGATGAGCGCCGTCTCGATGAAGTTGAAATCGCAGTCTTCGATCGGAGTCCAAGACTAGATTATAGCGGCAATGTGTCCTCCCCACGATGCGGCGACCATCTTGGAGTGTTCTCCGATCCTTCTTGGGAAGTTCCGGATAGACGTCTCGAGATCTACTTCGTTTTGATCAATAGACTGACCGCCTTTTAGATACTCGAGTGTCCGCATAGTGCTCGCAGCGAATTCGAAGAAGGCAAAAATATAAGAAAGAGTTATCGGTGCGATCGGCATCAAAAAGGAGTTTGTTCAATGGAAATGGGAAAGAAGAAGCTTACGTCTATGTCCGACTTCGCAGCTTTGAATCTGCCTTTGATGTTGACGTTGGACTCCCTCGGCTTGGTCTCACTTTTTAGCGGACGCTGGATTTCATGTTCTTTTGCTTTGAGCGCAAGCTGGGCCGATTTATTGGCGGTCCTCAAAGCGCTTTCTTTCTCTGTTTCGCCGTTTTTACTGCCTCTAGAGCTTCAGCTAATTCGGCCTTCGAGGCGGGCATTGTCGGCCTCCGAGCATCTTGTTGGAACGCCGAGTCTACGGAAGAATGTTATCCTTGGCGGTGAGCTCGCATTCCAGCTCTCCGGTTCGAGCTGCTCGCTGTTCTTCGACTTGCGAGCCTTCCAACGAGCTTTTTCTTGAGCGACTGCTTTCTCGAAAGAGTTTCTTCCGCCTTTTTATGGGCAGCGACAAGATTTTCAAGTGCTTGGAACAAAAAAGACCGGTCGGAAACGGAAGAAGTTAAATATAGAATGTGACGATAAGATTAAAAACTTACTTCGGATTTCTTTATGGAGCTTTATGATCTCCTGCGGCGTTCCTCCATTAACCGGTGGGTGCTCATCAGGTTGGCCTCCCTCTTCGACAGGTCGGCTTCCTTGGACTTCGGATCGGCGGTCCGAGATTCAAGTTCGACCAACCGCTCTTGATTATGATACAGCTCTTCCTCCGGATGAGCGATAATTGCATTCTTGGCGTCGGAGTTTTCGAGAAGAATCTAACAGGAAGAAGAAACAAAGGATCAGATTATAATGTGAAGAAATTTATAAAAGGAATAAGCGAAGAAGAAGGACATACCTTGCCGGACTCGGAAAAGTTCTTTAGGGCTTCCTCTTCCCGAAGGGAATCCCACCGAGTTGTTGCTGTAAATTTTACGGCGCCACTCGTGTTATCGACTTCCACATCTCCAACAACCATCTTGGCCGATCTGGGCCCTCCCGGAGCTTTACATGTCGTCCTAGGCCGGCGAAAAATTCCTTCGACCTAGATGTAACAACCCTAATAAATAAAAGTGCATCTCATGTCATTACTTATCATGTCATCATGTTGCATTTGTGAAACTATTTAATCTTGTGTTAAAAATGCACATAAAATATCAATTTGACCTAAGTAAATTAAGTTCTTAAAAAGAATTTAAATAAAAGCAAATTATGGTGTTTAACATTTTCTGTTGAGTAAACACAAGAATAAAAGATTTATGGAGTTGCTCTGGAATTATTTTCTTTTGTAAAAATATCTACAAGAAATAATTAAAGCTTTCCTTTTTAATTTAAACATGAATTTTTAATCCGAAAAATATTTGGAATTTGTTCCTGGACCTAAAAAGAAAAGTTTTTGAAATATTTTCATTAGCAACCCTGAATTTTTATAAATTTTTCTGACCTAGGGAAAGTTGTTTTTCAATTAAGTGAAAGCCGGAGGGGTTTTTGCAAAAATGCCGAGCCAGGCCCCAAGCGTCATTCTCTTCTCTCTCTCTCCGGCGCTCGCCTCTCTGCGCCGCTCACTGCCGGCCCGGACGCTTCGTGGTGTAACCATGCCCGAGTGTCGTAATAAGGATCATTGTAAAAATGGGATGTATGGACATGTGCTTATGGATTTGGTGGTTGCTATAATATGACTGTTCTTGCATAGAAGTTAATTTGGAAATTTCTCATCCATATATTTCTGTTCCTTCCATAATTATGTTGGAATTGAGATTTCTAACGTAAATTTTTCTTGGACAGAATGGTTGGAACAACGAGACGTGATCAGCCGGAAAGTTCTCGGTGAGGGGCGGAAACACCACCACCACCCCCAACCTTGGCACAGAGCGATCGCAGCTGTGCTGGATTCCCGCGGCGGAGCAGCGAGAATTATTGGAGCAGATTAGTCCGGAGCACAGCTCCACAGGGAGGTCACCAAGGTCGCAATGCCCCGAAGAAAGTGTGACTTTTTCGGATTTCTTATCGGTTCGCCCACCGGTCCTCTCGGATGCGGGTGAGCCATTGGAGGCTGATCATTGGCTCCGCACCATCGAGTCTAAGCTGGAGTTGTTTCCGTGCATCGATCACTAGAAGACTCTCTTCGCTTCCCAACAGTTACAAGGATTTGCTGGAGCATGGTGGGCCAATTACAAGGCGATGTTTCCTCCAGGACATCGGATTTCTTGGGCCGAGTTTACCAAAGCTTTCGAGAGAACACCACATTCCGGAAGGGTTGATGAATCGGAAGAGGAAGGAATTTCTGTCACCGAAGCAAGGCGGCATGACCGTACATACCTACTCCAAGGTATTTAACCGTCTTGCTCGAGTATGCTCCGGAGCATGTAGACACGAGATGCTAAGAAGAAGAATCTCTTCAAAGAAGGGCTGAGCACCAAGTCTGCAGTCTCGACTGGTGCTCGAACAAGACCGATAGCTTTAATGACTTTGTGAGTGATGCTATCTCGCTCGGAAGATTCTATCCGCCTTCATCAAGCGGAAAAGAGCAAGAAGAGGCCAGCAGCTGGACAAGGAAGTGGCGGACCATCACGAGTACGAGCTGGTATACACCGCAGCGTCGGGTCAGCGATATTAGCATATGCCCTCTCGTCCAAATAATTATCGGCAGCCTCGAGCAGCCACAGCAATCTCAAGCAGCAGCAGTCGAATCAATATCGTCTTCCCTATCAGTAGCAAAATGCTCAAAATCCTCGACCAGATGAATCCAAGCACCTCAGTAGAATGGACAAATCCTAGTGGGTATGTTTTCTATCGCTAATCATCCTGCTATGGTTTATTTGATTGGGAAGCCACGCATAATTTCATCAACAAAGCATATGTTGCAAAGCATCGCATCATGCCATCCAAGTTGCTATGTGCACATCTTATTTCAACACCTGGTAAAATCCTTACAAATGAAGCAACTGCCAATATGCCATTAAAATTGGGTAGTAAGGTTTATTGCACTTCATTAATCATATTGGATGGGCAAGGGTTAGACACAATTATTGGCATGCAATGGATGGATTTCCATAAGGTAGTACTCGGATATAGCATCTCGAGCCGCCTATTTGAACTCTCCCGTTCGTGGTCGAGATTGCTTACTTTTAACTCTTCCCCGGACTATTTTGCCCATGGTCAATAAGATTATAAGTAAAAGTCCGGAGGATATACCGATAGTCCGTGAGTACCCGGATGTCTTTCCGGATGACTTACCGGGACTACCGCCGGATCGAGCGGTAGAGTTTAAGATAGAATTACAACCTGGAACAAGCACCTATATCAAGGAGGCCGTATCGGATGCCGCCAAATGAGCTAGCAGAGTTAAAGGTGCAATTAAAGGAATTATTGGACAAGGGATATATTCGCCCAAGTTCGTCACCATGGGGATGCCCAGCCTTGTTCGTGAAGAAAAAGGACAAGACATTAAGACTATGTGTGGATTACGGGCCTTTGAATGCCGTTACCATCAAGAACAAGTACCCTCTTCCGAGGATTGACATCTTGTTTGATCGGTTGATGGGAGCCAAGGTCTTCTCTAAGATAGATCTTCGCTCGGGATATCATCGATTAAGATCGGAGCTTAAGATATACCGAAGACCGCATTTTCCATCGGATATGGACTTTATGAATACTTGGTGATGTCTTTTGGATTGACCAATGCACCAGCACACTTCATGTACCTCATGAACTCGGTATTCATGCCGGAACTAGATAAGTTTGTCGTGGTATTCATAGACGACATCTTGATCTATTCCAAGTCGAAGAGGAACATGCCAATCACTTAAGAGTGGTGTTACAACGTTTAAGGGATCATCAGCTATATACCAAGTTTAGCAAGTGTGAGTTCTGGTTAAAGGAAGTGCCGTTCCTAGGGCACGTCATATCGGCCGAAGGAGTGGTCGTGGACCCAAGCAAAGTCCAAGAAGTGTTGGATTGGAAGCCACCGAAGACAATCTCACAAATCGAGGAGTTTCTTAGGACTGGCTGGTTACTACGGAAGATTTATCCCAAATTTCTCCAAGATTGCCAAGCCAATGACCAAACTGTTGGAAAAAGATAAGAAGTATGAATGGAGCAAGGATTGTGAAGAAGCTTTCCAGACATCGAAGAAGTTGTTGACAACAAGCACCAGTACTCGCTCAGCCGGATCCGACGAAGCCTTTTGATGTGTACTTGTGATGCATCGAGAACTGGACTCGGATGTGTTCTAATGCAGGAAGGTCGAGTGATTGCCTATGCCTCTCGACAACTTAGGCGTCATGAGGAACACTATCCCACACATGACCCGGAACTAGCAGCAGTAGTTCTTGCATTGAAGAGCAGGAGGCACTATCTTTTGGGAAATTTTGTACATTTATACACCGACCACAAGAGTCTCAAGTACTTCTTCACTCAAGCAGATCTGAATATGCGCCAACGAAGATGGCTAGAGTTAATAAAGGATTATGAACTTGAGATTCACTATCACCCGTGCAAAGCAACCGTAGTAGCTGATGCTTTGTGTCGCAAGGTTCATTGCAATAATCTCACGGCTCAACTCTTGATCCAATCATCTCCACAGGAAAGTGGCGAGCCTAATCTTCGGATTATTCCGTATGGAGCTTTGACCAATTTGGCTCTTATTCCTACCATTCGTGAAGAAGTGGTAGCAGCTCAGTGGAAAAGTGTTGGTATGGAGCATATTAGAAGACGACTCAACAAAGGTGAAGTTAAATGTTTCGTAGAAGATGATGAAGGAGTTATTTGGTTCAAGAGTCGACTAGTGGTGCCAAAGGACCTAGCACTTCGCAAGAACATAATGGATGAGGCTCATACATCTAAGTACTCAATCCATCCTAGAACCAATAAGATGTATCAAGATCCGAATCAAAGATTTTGGTGGACACGCATGAAGCGGGAAATAGCCAAGTATGTTAATGAGTGTGACGTTTGTCGACGAGTCAAAGCAGAGCACTTAAAGTAAGCGGGTCCATTACAACCCTTGAGTATTCCCGAATCGAAGTGGGAGGACATCAGCATGGATTTCATCGTTGGGTTACCGTTAAGCCCACGAAAACACGATTCCATCCGGGTTATTGTGGATAGATTGACTAAGTCAGCTCACTTCATACCGGTACATACTCGGTACACCACCGAGAAATATGCGAGCTATACATCGCTCGCATTCTCTGTCCGCATGGAGTGCCGAAGACCATTATCTCGGATCGAGGGACGCAGTTTGTCTCCAGATTTTGGGAGCAATTACATGAATCATTAGGAATGAGATTGATTCGGAGCTCAGCTTATCATCCTCAAACGGATGGACGGACAGAAAGGATCAATCGAGTATCTCGAGGATATGCTTCGAGCATGTGTCCTGACAGATGGCAAGGATTGGGAGAAATGTTTACCATCGGCAGAGTTCTCCTACATTCACAGCTACCAAGAAAGTGCAGGAATGTCACTGTTCCAAGCTCTATATGGACGTAGCTGTCGCACACCTTTGAATTGGTCCGAAAGTGGAGAAAAAGTAATCTTCGGACCTAACTTGGTAAAAGATGCGAGAGGAGCAAGTACGTATCATTCAACAGAACCTCAAAAGAGCTAAATCTCGACAAATCAGCTATGCCGATAAAAGACGTCGAGAGTTAGTATTCAAGGTTGGAGATTAAGGGCAAGTTAAGGTGTTCAACGGTTTGGAATTAAGGGCAAGTTAGCTCCACGATACATCGGGCCTTTTCCAATCCAAGAAAGATGTGGAGCCGTGGCATATCGTTTGGAGTTGCCAGCACACTTATCGGGAATCCACAATGTGTTCCACGTGTCTCAAGCGAAGAAGTGTCCGAAACCACCGGTAGACATACCGACGGCGGACGTGGAACCGTTACGGACGGACTTGACGTATGATGAACATCCAATCAAAGTTCTCGACACCAAGGATCGAGTGACTCTACATCGAACCATCAAGTTTTACAAGATTCAATGGAGCAATCACTCGGAAGCCAAAGCTACTTGGGAACAAGAGGAGTTTCTTCGATCCAATTACCCCGAATTCTTTAGTACCCTCGTCTAGTCGTTTCGATCGTGAATCTCGGGCGAGATTCCTGTAAGGGGGAGGGCTGTAACAACCCTAACAAATAAAAGTGCATCTCATGTCATTACTTATCATGCCATCATGTTGCATTTGTGAAACTATTTAATCTTGTGTTAAAAATGCACATAAAATATCAATTTGACCTAAGTAAATTAAGTTCCTAAAAAGAATTTAAACCAAAGTAAATTATGGTGTTTAACATTTTGTGTTGAGTAAACACAAGAAGAAAAGATTTATGGAGTTGCTCCGGAGTTATTTTCTTTTGTAAAAATATCTACAAGAAATAATTAAAGCTTTCCTTTTTAATTTAAACATGATTTTTAATCCAAAAAAAATTTGGAATTTGAACTGGACCTAAAAAGAAAAGTGTTTGAAATATTTTCATTAGCAACCCTGAATTTTTATAAATTTTTCCGAGCTCGGGAAAGTTGTTTTTCGATTAAGCGAAAGCCGGAGGGGTTTTTGCAAAAATGCCGGGCCGGGGCCCGGGCGTCATTCTCTTCTCTCTCTCTCCCCCGCTCGCCTCTCTGCGCCTCTCACCGCCGGCACGGACGCTTCCCCGGCCGCGCGTCCCTCGCGCGCTCGCGCCACCCAGCGAGGCCGCTCGCTCGCTTCACCTCTTTCCCCGTCGGATAAAGCTCGAGCCATCCCCATCTTTTCCCCTCTCTCCCTCTCGGTTCTCTCCTAGCAGCCATTTCCGCCACTCTCCGGCTCACCGTCGCCGGGCCGCTCCGGCCACCCCCTCTCCACGCCAACGCCACCGTGAGCTCCGCAACAACCTGCTGCAGCTCCCGTGGCCACCAATCAAGACCAACTGCAGTAGCTCGCCCAAATTCTGGTCGTCTTCTCCATCGGGACTTCACCGTGTTCTTCGCCGCGCCGGAGAAATTCGGGTTGTTTGGTGAGCCATTTGTTTTCCTTTTTCGTTCAACCGATGCGCAACTCGATGCTTGTCATCCTTGGCAACTCACCCGCAAGTTTGTTCCTCCGGTCCGACGGGATTTCGCCGTTTTCCCGAAGCTTCATCACCGCCGCCGCACCACCCACGGTGAGCAACCACCTCCGACCATTGTCAAGTCCCCGTGACCCATTGCCTAGCTTGCTCATGTGCCGTAGAAGCTCCCCACTTGTTTTTCCCTAACTTTTTGGGCTCTCGCGGCGAGTTTCGCCCGTGCCGGAGCACCGCCCCGGCCGCACCTCGCCGCCGGCATGTCTCCGGCCGAGCTCATGCTAGTTGATCCACACCATCGTGTTTGCCACGTTGAGTAGAGCACGTAGGTGATGTCGCGGCGAGGTTTGGCTCAACGCCGGCCAACTCCGGCCACCGCGCCGCCGTGAGCTCGCCGCCGCGGTGGTGCCACACCGTGGACCACACGCGCGAGGATCGCGTGTGGCCACGTGGGGATCGAGTGTGGCGGAACCCCGTGGCCCCGCGTGTGGCACGAAACATTTTAAAATTTTGAAAATTCGTAGAAAATTAAATAAAAATTGGAAAAATGTGAAACCAATTTTGTTAGACTCAGAAAAATATTCTCTATCTGTTTATGGAATAAAATATCTATTTGAGTATTTTAATTTCATAAGTATTGATTAATTACAATCTTTGATTAATAAACAGGAGACGGGACAATTTTGTATTATTCCAACTCATATCATATACATTCATGCACGCATAATCATTGATTCGCGACGTATTGTTGGTCGACCTAGGTCCCGACGTGATCGAGGTTCCGTCCGAGGTCGAGACAGGAGACGGGAACATCGACGTTGACCCGAACACCGAGGAAGCTAATACCGACGTGAATCGAGGCAAGCCCCGGTGCATCCTACCTATGTTTTAAAATATTTTATTTTATCACAATAGTTATGTTATGTTTGTGCATTAGGTGATAGGAAATGATTGACACCCTAGATGCATGAGATAGGTTTCCTTTATTTATGCTATACTGGTACAGGTAGCTCAACGAAGCTAGGCTTAATTCATAGTCGCAACGGTAGATGTTTTAGGGATCTTAAAGCATGGAGGCTTTAAGTGTATGATGTTGTTGATGTTAAATTGAAGAGAGTGTTAATGAATTTGAGACCGGACGGGCCATGTAGGAGAAAGGGCAAGACGGAGTTGAGGTCTTGCAAGGTGGTAGCCCCGTCCGTGTCGGTCAAGGACCGTACCGTTGTCGGCTTAGTTGAACAAGTTTGAACGTACCGTACTACATGCTGGTGTAATGGGCCCAGCAAGCTGATGTACCCTACCGCCCCGGAGATGTAGCATAGCCAACTCTCTTTTGTTGGCTGTTAGTGAGATTGGAGTCTCACCGGAGGGAAATGGGTCGCTCGCGGATGAACTCGTGGGGTCGCCATATTCCCGGGGAGTTTGGAAATGGCTAGTCTTCTGCCAGGTGTTAGCGGGAAAAGTTGTCGTATACGACCGGTGGGGTGCGTATACGTCGTGTAGTCGGGTTTTGCCAGCTGGTATAAAAATCGATTCGAATCGCTGTCCCTCACCGTAATGAGTACCGCTTGTTTAGCTCGTCACATCGTAGGTAATCAACTGAAAGATGAAGATGAGAGATGAAAGAACTATTTGGTCAAATATGATCTTTCCTTACAAACTTGATTGCGGTAGTTGTAGACTGCAAACCTTGGTCTCTAATAAACTTAATTGTGAGCTAAAACGTGAAAGTAAGGATCAACCATTAGTGTTGTTTTCGCAAGTGAGTCAACTCCACGACCATAAAGCCGTTGCATACTAGGCGTCGGCCTTAGCGTGCTCGTTGACGTGTCGGTCTTGCTGAGTATTAGAATACTCCGGGTTTGTTCGTTATGCTTTCAGGTCATGAGTCGTACTTCCATGACTTATACGATAGCTTCCCGGAAGAGGAGCGAGTGTCCCGAGGGTGGTTCCCTCTAGTGGGAACGAATCCCGACGCCGTAAAGGAGAAGGACCGTGGTGTACGACGGGCTCGGTATATCACGTTAGACGTTCTAGTGGTCTTTTGTTGTGTAAAGAATAAGTTTCCGCTGCAAGACTCGTAGTGTTCTAGACTTCACTATGTATTATGCTTCCGCTGTACGATGTTTGTATTTTGAAAACCTGGTTGTATTATACCAAGATGTATCTATTCCGGCTTGTATGAAATGATGAACTTTTGTAACTCGCTTCGTCGAGTGTCCCCCTGTAGCGACTCCTGGGTGTCCCGGAAGGGATGTCACACTGAGACCGGTCCCAATGGGAGTTCGGGTGGATCTTGGAATAAGGTAGCCTCGGGAGGGAACTCGCTTGCAGATGAGTCATCAACGTCGATGACGACTCTTTCTTTGGTTTCTTGGGAGGAAGAATATACACAAGAGGCGGCATGGATTTCCTTGGTGGATGTCGCACTCTTGTCTTCGAAGATCTCGTGGTGGCGAGAGCCGAAGAAGTACGAGTAGAGGATACACTACCGATCGGGGCTGGAGTAGAAGCTTTATTTCTCAAAAAGCTAGCTATACTAGCTTGGAAGTTAGAAGGAACTCTGCGGAAGGATTGCGAGTGTTATAAGACTGGGATGAAAGTAACTAAGGATGTATTAGTGATGTAGAAGACTTACGAAGTGGCTTTCTTGAAGCCGGAGGAGGTCTTGCTCTTCTTTGGAGGGCCCCGAGTATCCCCGCTTGAGCCCTCTCGCAATCCTTTTCGCCGCCGGTTGGACTTGCGGCGTTGGGACTGGTCCTCCTGCATCACTTATCGAAGGACCGGTCCGAGTGCCATACCGGGACCTCTTGGGAACATTAGCAAGAGAATCTGTTACCCGGGAGGCTTCCCGAGACCTCCCGTAGCAGCTTCAAATGCGGCGAGAGCAGCTTGGCGATCCCTCTCGATAGCTTTTCCTCTTTTCGCCGGTCTTCAAGTTTACGTGCTTCCGTACGGGTATTTCCTGGTAGAGAAGCTGAAGTTGTGGTGGATTTGCCTATGGTCAAGGAAGTAGTACGTTTCCTCGTACTAGGAGCTTGAACCAATTTTCCGGACATGGAAATTTTTGGAGCTATACCAGACGGCGAGAGGGAATGACTGGTCCGAATTCGTTTGAGTGAGATTGGGGGAAGACAGACCGGCTTGAACAGCAAGAGGGGCGGTATTGCCTTCGTAGTCTTCTCCCCAATTATCATTAGGAGGGAGTGGGCGATGACTTCGTAGTTATCCATTTTCTACATTGGACAATCATATTTGAATAATGGGATGATGATTAAAAGATATTAGAATTTGAGAAGAAGAAGAATACTTACAGGGTCTCGAGGATTTGACATACTCGAATGCCGGACCCACTCTTTGGCATCCTAATAAGTCCGGCTTTGGCGGGAGCATCTTCTTGATGTGAATTTCCAATCGATATACATCGGGAAGAGGTGTTCCGTCCGATGGATTGGTGACATATTCATTGAAGGACCAGGCCGGATGTTCCTCGCCTCTTCGGTGGCTGAACCCCTCGCACGATGAAACTCCAAAGAACCATTTCAGCGGTAACGCCTTTGACTTCCTTTAGATGTTTGATACTTGCCAAGAGAGCGAGTGTTGGTATTTCTTACGTCACGAATAAATCCGCAAGCGCACGGAATACCGTTGTAGCACTTCACCCGGGAGTATTCCAAGGTATCGTATTTATATCCGCGAGGGAACGAGTATTTCTGCAACAAGGTTAGTTTACCCAAGGACAACCAAGACAACGTAGCAAAATAGGATCGAGAGGGTGACTCTTATCTATTTATCCTTTAAAGGTAGACGAACGCAAGCTAGACTTGTTTACTTCGGGCACCGTCTTAGGCTTGGTCCGCCAAGCCACTCCGGTCTACGAAAGCTCTACTATGTACCCGAACGTGGAGGGTTCCTTTGGATGACAGGGCTGTCACTTCCTGCCACCTACCTCTACAAACCGTGGGGCACACGAGCAAACAAAGGCGATCTCCGGCCTAGACACCACGTCTATGCTATTGACCACTACTCTAGCCTCGGCCTAGAACCGAGTTCGAAAGCTAGAGTACTTCTTGCGAAGCGATGATCCCGTAAACAAGTATAACAAGAATTACGTCTAACACAAAGATATGTCACGATAGATAAGTAGATCACCACGTATAAATCACCAAAAAGAGTGTTTACACGCCAAGGTAAAAGAAAAGGAAATACTACTCCACTTTACAAAAGGGAGGAACACTCCTTCCTCTTCCTTGCCCTCTCTCCTATTCTACTAAAATACAAGAGGCCCTTGGCCTAAGGATGAGAGTTTTGTCTTGTATCTTGATGTTGGTGGTGTCTTGAGAGAGGGGGTGTAGCCCTTTATTTATAGCCTTGGAAGGTCGGCAACTTGGAGGCGGTTCCGGACGTCGGTGGCATTAATTGCAGGTGGAACCGACCTCCGGACGTCGGTGACAAACCGCCGGAGAAAGATGGGCCGGGGGGCCCACCTGTCGGTTCGGCCGAACCCACTAGGGTGGTTCGGCCGAACCGGCCTGGACTCCCCTAGGCTTGATTCTTCTCTCGGTGCCTTCCTCTGGCTGTGTACTTGGCCCAATCCACTTGCTTGGTTTGATGTTGAGGCTCTGTTTTGTGGTTTTGGGCTTTTGGACTATATTCTTTAGTCCGGGAAAATCCGTCGATTGCAAAGTCCATGTTTCGTGCATGTTTTCCCTGTTTTCATATGAATTGCACCTGCATTCATAATTTCACCAAGACTAGTGGAATTTGTTAGAAATAATCCCTATGTCTATTCTTGGTGATGGTGTTTGATTCAAAAAGATGCAACATGTTGACGGTAAAATTGGACCATAAGGACCGTCAACAAGACCCCCACACTTAGCTCTTTGCTCGTCCTCGAGTAAAGGTGGGAGCGTAAGTTGAGAGATCTCTCCCCTTAGAGACCTGCACACATGTTATTACAAGCCACACCGTTTTACTTGTGAACATGACGGTGGCTAACATGCATTCTTGGATGATTGATAAGTGGAACAGCTCATGACTCAAGTCACTATACTTTTGCTCACTAAGCACCTTGGGTTTTTGAAAGTTTTGAAAATAAACAACATGACTCCCGCTCCTCTTCGATTCTCTTGAATCGCTCAAAAAGTGTTTTCCTCACCAAGGCATTGTGTTGCCTCTCTTTTTCCTACTTCTTAGGCTTGTATGTGGAGCTCGGTAGGGAATGAGAGAGGCATACTTGTATCACAAATATTGCTAAGCCAAAAGAAAGGATCCATGGAGAAGCCAAGTCATGCAACCTTGATCAAGAAGTGCGTGTGTGTATGGATATGAAAAAGTGACAACTCCTATTGCAATTGACCTCTCTTTATTTTGCATTTTCGAGACATGGCTATCTTTTTATTTTCTTTCTTTTCTTTTCTTGCTCTATGCTTCGAGCATCTCTTTTCTTCTCTCTTTTTCATTGCTCATCTTTGTGAGCTTTCTTTTCATTGCTCATCCGTGTGAGCTTTTCTTTTTACATAGCCATGTCTCGTTTATGCGTGATTGAGAGAGAGAGAGAGGTAAAAAGAGGTGCAAACGAGGAGTGTCTTTATTTTGGTGGGGTGCTAGCTCCCGGTGTCGGAGTTTAGCCCTTTTTTTTTTTTCTGGTGGAGTGTACGTGATCTTGATCAAGAGAGCATGACAAGTTTCTCTCTAGGGTCACTCGATTTTGGTAAAGCTCATTGCAATCACAAGCAGCATATGTATGTAAGTTTTGCAAGGTATGATCATCATATGGCATTGGTAGGCATTTTTGTATCAAGAGAGGAGCATGAAGCCATGGTATTTTTGTTTTGTGAAATAAAATTCCCAAGGACTCGGTAAGCTAAGCATAAGATCATTTTCGTCGAGCCATATCACACTTGCCAATAATCTAGAGAAACATGGGTCCTATGGATTTGATTATTTGTTCACGAGGCAAGTGGTGATGAAGCGAGTAATAAAAAGTGTGCAAGATCATCATGAGAGCATTAGGGAGAGACTTGGGAAAAGGTATTCAAAAGAAATCTTCCCAAGTTTTAGTTGGTCAAGTTTTAGTAATTGTTTTTCGCGTCTCGGAATGAACTTGACAAATAAAGTAGGCGAAAAGGAAGTGTGGGAAACAAACTCAAGTGCCACGAGGAAGCAGGGGCTGAGTGGGACCCACCAGGGTTCGGCCGAACCACCCTCGTGGGTTCGGCCGAACCGGCTCAGGCCCCACCGGTGCTCTGTTTCGCAGGTTGTGTTTGTGTTGTTTTCCTCGTGATGTTTCTGCGCGCTACGCATGTGTTTGTCTTTGCTTTCCGCGATGTCCCCCCCACACTTGCCTTTTTGCCTGTTTTCTTCAAAATAGACAAAGATATTTCGAAACAAAACTTGCTCTACCGGTAAGGGAAGACCGGGAGCACTAATATGATTAAAAATTTAAAAGAGCAGGCGCATTACAATCTTCGAGGAATTGAAAAAATGATAAAAATGTGCTCGCGGGAAATGATGAACGCGGGAAGGTTCATTTTAAACGTCGTATTCGTCCTCCTTCCCCGCGTCCTTGAAGAGACGCTTGATCTTGGAGTTGGTGCTGCGGCGATGGCTCGCCTGGGCATCCTTCAAGTCTTCAATAGCGTCTTTGATCTCCGCGACATTATCACGTAGGCGTCCATGGGCTTCGCGGAGATCAACGTGTTTAGCGAGGAGGATTTGGTAGGGGCTTTTTTTAGGAGTTTTCTCCTCCTCGCTTTCATACATTCCCCCTGCCCTCTTGATGGGAGAGGGAGAGAGACGCCTCCTTATCCTCTTAGGAGGAGTGTCGCCCACGGATTCGCGGGCGTCTCTCTTTCCGCCGAGGTGAGCGGCGGGATGAGCTGCTTTCCGCCACCGCGGATTCCCTTGATCTTGAACCTCTCGCCGGGCTTCTTGATGGGGCTAGGCAGGTTGCGCCCCTCATATTGATGGTGCACCACCTGCCCGCTCTTGGTAGCGAGGGTGCCGACGTACTTCTCTCCGGGAAGGAGAGCGTTGTCGGCGGCGTCGGCGCTCTTCTTCTTGGGGGTAGATTTCCCCTTCTTTTGGCGAGGTGCCACAGCAGCGGGAGAGCTCTTGGAGGGTGTTCTTGCTGCTGTGGGTGGAGGTTCAATAGCGAGCGGTAGATCATGGATCATCAAGGCTTGCTCGGCTGGGAATGGAGACATGATCAAGGATGTCTTCGAGGCCGACTTGGCGGCAAAGCTCGCTGGTGGTGATGGAGACGTCGAGGCTTGGGATGCTGCTGTCCATGGTGCTGGGCAAAAGCTTTTTTTTTGTGCGAAATGGACAAGGTGGAAGAAAGGTGCAAGGGAAAAATGAAAGAAAACACCTTCATTTATAGATAAAAGCATGGAAAGAATTAATTTGATTTTTCCCGCAGCATGGAAGGCACTAAGCGAGGAGATTTGATCTTGTGACCGTTGGAGACAAAAGATGAAAGAAAAAAGTGACCGTTTGGGGTCTGTACTTGGTTCGGCCGAACCAGCAAGGGGGTTCGGCCGAACTGTAGTGGGCCCCTCTCGGTCCCCTTCTTTTTCTGGTTGATTGCTTGCTAAAATTATTTCGGGGAAAGAGCTACTACGGGATATAGATAAGAAAGAGCTGTCATGAGAGAAAATTTAAATTAATCAAGTGCATGACATCAAATTCTTTATCTTTATCGGGCTCGAAATAAATTTTAAGGCGCTGACCATTTACCTTAAATATTTTACCTTCGTCGTCTTGAAGTGTGATTGCTCCATGTGACGAGGTGTCAATAACCGTGTATGGTCCGTCCCATTTACTTCTTAATTTTCCATGCCCGAAGAGTTTCACCCGTGAATTGAATAGCAAGACCTTATCTCCAACCTTAAATACCTTTATCTTTATCTTTTTGTCGTGCCACCTTTTTGTCCTTTCTTTGTATATAGCTGAGTTGTGGTAAGCTTTGTCTCTCCATTCTTCTAACTCAGCTATCTCCATTTTTCTTTTGCGTCCGGCACCATTAAAGTCCATGTTCCATTTCCGGATGGCCCAATACGCTCGGTGTTCCATCTCGACGGGTAAATGACATGTTTTCCCGTACACGAGCTGGTATGGGGACATGCCTATGGGTGTCTTGTATGCTGTACGGTATGCCCATAGTGCATCGGGTAGCTTGTCCTTCCATCCCTTCCCCATTTCTGTTACGGTCTTTTGCGGGATCCGCTTGATTTGCTTGTTTGAGGTCTCGGCCTGCCCACTGGTTTGAGGGTGGTATGGAGTAGCGATATTATGCCTTGATCCAAGTTCTCTTAGGAAGCTTCGGAAGGTCTTATCAATGAAGTGAGACCCTCCGTCGCTTATCACTAGCTTCGGTGTTCCAAACCTTGGGAAGATAATTTCGTGGAACATCCGGCGAGCATGCTTGGCATTTGCGGCCCTGCAAGGCATTGCTTCCACCCACTTAGACACGTAGTCTACCGCCACCAAGATGTATTCGCAGTCATGTGACTTGGTGAACGGTCCCATGAAGTCAATGCCCCATACGTCGAAGAGCTCGACTTGTAAATTGTAGTTGAGGGGCATTGCATCTCTTGCCGTGATGCCTCCAACTTTTTGACATTCCGGGCATCGCCGACAAATTCCTTTGTGTCTTCGTACATGGCTGGCCAAAAGAAGCCACTTTGCCATATCTTGGCCTGTGTACGAAACACGCCGTAGTGTCCCCCGTATGGCGATGCATGGCACTTCTCAATGATTCGTGTGCTCTCGGGTATGGGCACACATCGCCTTAGCAATCCATCGGCGCAGACACGGTAAAGGAAGGGCTCTTCCCATAAGTGACGGCGACTCTCATAGATGAGTCGTTTCTTGCTCTTTCCAGGTGGTACGTACCCCGTTGCCATGAAGTTCACAATGTCGGCGTACCATGGATGTGAGTCCCTCACTAGGAGCAGCATGTCATCGCGTAGGAAATCATTGATGGGTAATTCCTGCAGGTTAGTGAATTGTATACGCGACAAATGATCTGCCACGGAATTTTCTACTCCTTTCTTATCACGGATTTCTACATCAAACTCTTGGAGTAGAAGAACCCATCGTATCAAATGAGGTTTAGCATCCTTCTTATTGAGCAAAAACTTTAAAGCAGCATGATCGGTGTAAACAATGACTTTTGCTCCAGTCAAGTAGGATCTAAACTTATCAAAAGCAAAAACAACAGCAAGGAGCTCTTTTTCGGTGGTAGTGTAATTTAACCGAGCTCCAGTCAAGGTTTTGCTTGCATAGGAGATTGCATGATGCTTTTTATCTCTAGTTTGGCCAAGAACAGCCCCCACAGCAAAATCACTAGCATCACACATTATCTCAAAAGGCAGCGTCCAATCGGGGGTTGGATAATTGGCGCTGAGATGAGTGCATTCTTAAGGGTAGTGAAAGCAGTCATGCATTCATCGAGTAAACTCAAAGGGTGCATCCTTCGCAAGCAGATTTGTAAGGGGTCTAGCAATTTGAGAGAAATCTTTGATAAACCGACGATAGAACCCCGCATGTCCCGGAAAGCTGCGAATGCCCCTAACATTCACAGGAGGTGGAAGCTTTTCTATAACTTCTAATTTAGCTTTGTCCACCTCTATCCCCCTTTCGGAAATCAAATGCCCCGAACTATGCCTTCTCTAACCACGAAATGGCATTTCTCCCAATTGAGCACTAAATCATTTCCTTGACAACGTTGCAAGACTTTGTCTAAATTTTCTAAACAATGATCGAAGGTTTTTCCATAAACAGAGAAATCATCCATGAATACTTCCATAATCTCTTCGATCATGTCGGAAAAGATAGACATCATGCAACGTTGAAAAGAAGCAGTGCATTGCAAAGCCCAAAAGACATTCGTCGATAGGCGTAAGTTCCATAGGGGCATGTGAAAGTGGTTTTACTTTGATCGTCGGGATGGATGGGGATTTGATGATATCCTGAATACCCATCAAGGAAACAAAAGAAAGAATTATTTGCCAGCCGTTCCAACATCTCATCGATGAAGGGCAGCGGAAAATGATCCTTCTTTGTAGCCTTGTTAAGTTTTCGGTAATCTATGCACATCCTCCATCCCGTGACGGTGCGTTGAGGGATCAACTCATTTTTTGTCATTATGGACGACCGTCATTCCTCCTTTCTTGGGTACAACCTGCACTGGACTCACCCACTCGCTGTGTGGAACAGGATAGATAATGCCAGCATGTAAAAGTTTTAAGATCTCCTTTTTAACGACCTCCCGCATCGCATTGTTCAACCTCCTTTGAGGTTCCCTAGATGGTGTACTATCGGGGTCTATGGGAATGCGATGGGTGCAAAGAGCAGGGCTGATTCCCTTGAGGTCTCCAAGCGAGTACCCAAAAACGGAGTGATGTTTTTCTAGCACGGCTAAGAGTTTTGCAGTTTCCTCCTCCGAAAGCTTGTCACTTATGATGACAGGGGTTTCGGGATTTCCGTGAAGAAAAACGTAGCGCAAGCCTCGGTGGAAGAGGTTTGAGCTCTACGGGAGGTGGCGTAGGTGTAAAAGTTTCGGGCAGCTCAAAAGTTTCCGCCGAATCATCCTCTTCTAAAATGAAATCAAGAGCATCTTCATCCAAGGATGATTCGGGGTTTTCATGAGGAAAAATTGCCATAACCTCCTCCATGCATTCTTCTTCCACAAGCGGCTCCTCGGCAAAAGAGTTTTGTGCATGAATGATAGGAAGAGAAAAAGTTTTCTTGCCGAGGGTGAAGTCTAAGGTTCCTGAAGGTGATATCCCTAAGAAAAGCTTTTCTATGGGATGACCGACCAAAACATCGAAATCCAGGATTCCGAAAACGTGAGTCCATGACGCACTTAAGGTTTCCTTTTCTTCTTGTCGAAAGCCTATTATTTCCGCTCGTAGAGAAGTGATACGAGATACGGGGAAGAATGCTAGACAAAATTTGTCTCGCAATTCTTTCCAATCACCGTTCACTCTCTTAGCGGTGTAAGTGTACCATTGCTTCGCCTTCTCATTGAGAGAGAAGGGAAACAACTTCCACTTCAATGTTTCTTGTGTCATGCCATGGATCAATCGGCATGAACACAAATGTTCAAACTCTCGCAAGTGTTCATAAGGATTTTCATGTTTAAAACCCGAAAAGGATAAACCTCTAATCATCGAAATGTAATCGGGGAGAACTCATAGCCAGGTGAAGAAATAGGTTGTGATGATGATGGTGGCTCTAAGAGTTCACCCCGTGGAGTGGAGAAAGATTGGATGGTTGGGTGTGACTCCATGATATGTTTTTGTGAAATTTTGAATGTAAGGAAAAAAATAAAAACAGAACGGTAAGTAAGATAGATTACGAGGGCAAACCTGATTCGTTACAAAGATAACAACCGTTCCCGGCAACGGCGCCGAAATGCTTGTTGGTATTTCTTACGTCACGAATAAATCCGCAAGCGCACGGAATACCGTTGTAGCACTTCACCCGGGAGTATTCCAAGGTATCGTATTTATATCCGCGAGGAACAGAGTATTTCTGCAACAAGGTTAGTTTACCCAAGGACAACCAAGACAACGTAGCAAAATAGGGTCGAGAGGGTGACTCTTATCTATTTATCCTTTAAAGGTAGACGAACGCAAGCTAGACTTGTTTACTTCGGGCACCGTCTTAGGCTTGGTCCGCCAAGCCACTCCGGTCTACGAAAGCTCTACTATGTACCCGAACGTGGAGGGTTCCTTTGGATGACAGGGCCGTCACTTCCTGCCACCTACCTCTACAAACCGTGGGGCACACAGCAAACAAAGGCGATCTCCAGCCTAGACACCACGTCTATGCTATTGACCACTACTCTAGCCTCGGCCTAGAACCGAGTTCGAAAGCTAGAGTACTTCTTGCGAAGCGATGATCCCGTAAACAAGTATAACAAGAATTACGTCTAACACAAAGATATGTCACGATAGATAAGTAGATCACCACGTATAAATCACCAAAAAGAGTGTTTACATGCCAAGGTAAAAGAAAAGGAAATACTACTCCACTTTACAAAAGGGAGGAACACTCCTTCCTCTTCCTTGCCCTCTCTCCTATTCTACTAAAATACAAGAGGCCCTTGGCCTAAGGATGAGAGTTTTGTCTTGTATCTTGATGTTGGTGGTGTCTTGAGAGAGGGGGTGTAGCCCTTTATTTATAGCCTTGGAAGGTCGGCAACTTGGAGGCGGTTCCGGACGTCGGTGGCATTAATTGCAGGTGGAGCCGACCTCCGGACGTCGGTGACAAACCGCCGAGAGAAAGATGGGCCAGGGGGCCCACTGTCGGTTCGGCCGAACCCACTAGGGTGGTTCGGCCGAACCGGCCTGGACTCCCCGGGCTTGATTCTTCTCTCGGTGCCTTCCTCCGGCTGTGTACTCGGCCCAATCCACTTGCTTGGTTTGATGTTGAGGCTCTGTTTTGTGGTTTTGGGCTTTTGGACTATATTCTTTAGTCCAGGGAAAATCCGTCGATTGCAAAGTCCATGTTTCGTGCATGTTTTCCCCTGTTTTCATATGAATTGCACCTGCATTCATAATTTCACCAAGACTAGTGGAATTTGTTAGAAATAATCCCTATGTCTATTCTTGGTGATGGTGTTTGATTCAAAAAGATGCAACATGTTGACGGTAAAATTGGACCATAAGGACCGTCAACAGCGAGGATTCATCTTCTTTGAGCTTCTCCCTGCTATCTTGGGAAGGGAAATTTTTGGCTACCTTGGCATTGAAAGGGAGGAGAGCAGGTTGAGGGTTGTCACGGAAAAACCATCCATTTTTCCAGAAAGACAGGCTTTTATTCAATGATAGGGAGAAGTATTCTTCGATACTCCAACATTGAATTCCTACTCCACCAACTCCAGCTCGGCGGTCGGATGCGGGAAGCGGGCGGATTTGAAAAAGGTATTGGAAAAGCTTAAAATGAGGGCGGATTCCGAGGAAAGCCTCACAAAGATGGATGAAAAAAGCGATTTGAAGGATGGAATTTGGGTTTAGACTTACTAACTCCCATCCATAGAAGAAGAGTAGCCCCTAAAAAAGGAGTAGCAGGGAAGATCGAGACCACGAAGAAAAAAGATTTGAAAACTAACCGTTGGGAGTCGTCTATTCCCCATGGGATTTGGCTAGTGGTAGGGACACTCGAATTCGGAATGGGTTGAGGGGGAAGATATCCGTCAAGAACCGCTTCATTAAGCGATTCTCGGTAATTTTGCTACTGCCCAAATCTTGAATGCCGAAAGGAAGCCGGCTGCGGGGAACAGCAGATGACGGAGTAGGGTTGGCGGCAGGTTTCTTCTTGCCCATCTCAAGGGATGGAAAAAGAAAACCCGAGATTGGTTTATGCAGAAAGGCAGAGCAATGATCGTGATGTCCGAAGAACAAGGGTCTATGGCGGGCGCGTATGGAGCTTCGGGAATGGGTTTGACCTAGGTCGACCTTTCGGTTCCTTTATAAGCACCCGAGCTGGGCTCGGGGCTGGAAAGTTATTGGGCTGTTTTTACGGCCCGATGAATTTGGCATTAAATGACTTATGTCGTGATCGTGCAATTATGACCTAACGGTCAACATTAAAGATCTACTGTTAAATTGTGCAAATTATAACCTAACGGCCGTAAGGATAAGTCACCGTGATTATTACGGTCGTGAGAAATTTTTCTGTGAATAAAAAAGCGGTCCGAAATATGAACTTTTCAGATACTTGGATTAATATAGTGCCAAATTTCGTAATTTGGTAGTATGAAAGAGTTAGATCTTGCCTAACTAAATGTTAATGGATACCTTAGGCTATGGGTGTTAATCATCCGGCTGATTATAGGCCTTGGAGACTCGAGTCGATGTGAGAATATGGGGAATAAACTGGTCCGATCAACCAGGATTTTGCTTCTTAGTTAAAATTAACTAAATACGATAAAGTTAAGACTGACTTAAGCGGTCTTAAAAGGATATGTGGTATGACTGGTTCGACCGGTCCGAAAAATGTGTTCTTGGCAAAAATTGCTTAGAGGAATGTGATTTGATGGAAAATAATAAAGCATAGTCTCTCAAGAAAGACTCTTGCATTATTTGTGATCCTCAAATGATACAAGAGTCGGGGGCTATACCTAATTAGGTGCACCCGACCGGTGCACCGTGTTCAAAAGCGGTCCGTAGAGATCGCGGGAAGTGAAAAATAATGGAAATTGAAAGGAGCGGTCTGTAGAGATTGCGTATTAAAGGAAATAATGAAGAATCAACTAGCGGACTCTTGCATTATTTGAAAGGAGTTCAAATGATCTAAGAGTCGGGGGCTATACCCAATTGGTTGCACCTAATTAGTGCACCGGAAGAAAAACATGCAATGATTCCTGTCTTCCTAATTAGGTGATATGGAGGATAAAAATACCGATTTTTGGGCTTTTCGAGGCACCTTGAAGAAAGAAGAAACATTGCAGCAGATTAGAGTTCTTTTTAATTTTACCATGGAATCAAGACCAACATGCGGAAGACTGGTCGGTCTTATTCAAGGTCAAATCAGAAATTACTCGGGGCTGCTGTCGTATACTTGCCTTATGGGTATACAGATGATAAAGGAATGGATACTTAAAGACACGGTAACAAATCAATGAAGATAAAGCTAGCAGAGAGAACCAACAGACTCGGTCCCCGACCAGTCCGGAATAATAGAAGATTGTATATACCGGTATGGAGATAAGGCGGGTATCAAGACCGATGTATGATGACTTGAGAAACAAGTAAAGGAGCAATTTGTAGTCTATTAGGACTCTGAACTAATAAGGAAAGCTAGAGATAGAGTCTCCGCATATGTAATCCATGTAATCGACTAGGATTCTGCATGTAACCCTAGCTCTCCTAGATATATAAGGCGGAGCAGAAACCCCCAAAACGGTCGGAGATCTTGCAATTAGCAATCTGCTAAAGACAATACATAACACACATAACGTAGGGTATTACTCTCCATCAAGAGGCCTGGACCTGTCTATTTGTGTGTTCTTGTGTGTTCCTTGTGTTGCACCATCGAATTCCACGCTCGTGAGGGACCGGGTAGTTCTAGTGCTGAGTTTAAGACTCGACAATCACCATGAGTGCGATTTTATCTTTAAGTACATTGCTTCCGCTGAACTTTTTGTTTCAAACTTAATTGTTTCTGCTTAAACTCTAATGTAACTTAAATTCAGATTTATGTAACATTTGTACTTTTTTATCTTTCTTGTATTATGTATTCCTTGTTTCTATGTTGTACTATGCGGCATCATAGCGCGTGTTGTCACCCAAGAAGATCCTGATGATGGAATCACATATACGGGAGGTGGTTCTGTGACATATAGCATTTCTCTACTGAACGCCTTGTATTTTGATATAAATGTTTTAGAAAACTGTATGCACAAAGCTTTGACATGGTATGTGCTGAGTCACCTCCGACATGATTTTTAAGAACATCTCTATAATTTTTATTGAGATGAAATAAATGTATCTAAAGCTAATATAAAACTTATCTATAGGAGGTATTGGTTAGATGTGGAACTAGCTGTCGGGCAGTAATCCAGTTGACGCGGTGCTAGGTACGGCTCTCGTTCGGCGGCAAGGTGGTTGCACGGTATGCTAGCTCCGGGGTAAGCTCATGTAACCACAGGTGCGCGAGGTGTTTTAGCTCTAAACAATTCACAACATACATCGGTAGCCCACGACTATCTGAGAGTTTGGAGGTGACTTCTACTGTTCTACTCTAGTTTAACTTCCATTCGGCCCTGACCATATAGCATCTTCATTATTGTTCTACTTCCTGTAACATCTCGCATTCTAAAAGCATCTTCATTATTAGAACGGTCCGAATGTTTCTTTTTGGGTCTGTTTCTAAGAGCATCTCCAAAAGCTCTATAAAAGGTTGACGCCAAAACATGTTTTCGGTAGCAGCTCTAAAATTATTGGAGACAATTTTCTTCCCACTTTCAATAATGATCCATAAAATGAATCAATAATACTTTTGACTCGGCCACATCAACATTCAGAGCTACAACAATATTAATTCCCTTGGATCCTCCTCCCCCTCACCCTTTTTTTCTAGCAACAAATGATGAAGTGGGGGAACTAATGAGGAACGTTGAGGTTTCTCAACTCTTTGGGACATAGTTGTTTAAAGTAGCCCTCAATTATTTGATTTTGGTGGAAGCTTTGACCCTTGGAGATGCTCTAAGTGTAACAAAGGATATATACCGAGACAAAATGCATCTAACTAGTACAG
Organism: Chloris gayana; assembly: GCA_031894775.1. NCBI lineage: Eukaryota > Viridiplantae > Streptophyta > Magnoliopsida > Poales > Poaceae > Chloris > Chloris gayana. Next base: position 1,345,661 of record JAUNZO010004298.1, read on the forward strand.
ATGCCCGTGCATTTGCACGGCTAGACATACTATGCTATTTAAAATATTTTTATGTTGTTGTAGAAGTCTAAAATAGTATATAATTATTTATTAAATACTCCATATTTATAAATAGTAGATAACACATTAGAGATTTTCCCGTTGTTCCTCAATCCGAGTGTGAGATTGATGAGTCATCATTTATCTTGGATTTGTCTTATCTAACGATTTATTTGATTTTATTTGAGAAATGAGGTCGGTTCAAATGTGTCACGATAAGAAAAATGAGCCATGCTGCAAATAATACTTTAGAAGAAAATGTGCATTCTAAAAATAGGAAAATGTGCCATGCTTTTAGACATATCACAGCGTATATTTATAATTGTGTGTTTAGAAATAGGAATTAAGTACATATTGAAAGTTTAATATTATAAATTTAGCTACTATGGGCTCATAATGGTACTGTGAATAAATTTAAAATAATGAAAATCAATATATAACGACACTCTACCAGAGCCGTATCTCTACTGCTTGACATTACATTGAAAACAATACCGATACTACTTATATCTTATTAAACTTTGTCAAATTGTCCAATCTTTGCCAGATGCTCTTCAGGTTCTCGATATGAAGAATCACGTGCGCTTAACACGTCAATATATGCTAAACTTGAGACGAGAAATCACTACTAAAATCAACGAGTTTCCCTACAGAAGAATTTTTAGGGAACAACCTCATATACCCTAGGGATAGTGTTTAAGAATTTTCTATCAAAATGGTAGGGAACGAAATCCTAGGAATCTTGCCTGTATGGACACTGACACGGTTCAGTTAAAAAAAAGGGCCCCAGGACAGGCCAGGTCATCGCCATCTGCTTTGCTCGTCAGCGACGCCGCACCTTCCACTGTTGTCAGTGCACTGTGATAGACCCACCTAACGAAGAGGTGTTTCTGTCACAAGGATCATCTTGGGTGGCACTCTTCGATGTGATGTCCGATCATTACAACATACAAACATAAGCAAATTGAATGGCAGACTCTTTTTGTAGTAGTGAAAGATACAAGTCTTATACATCCATCTGATAATAAAATACATCCGAGTCTCCTTAGTGCGGAAGCAAATAAGTTCTGAAAACATACTTAATACGGCAAAAGCAATATAAACGGGGTACAATCCCTTTGACAGCGATACACATAGGGGTTTCTGGCCTAGACATATATTTTGCCCTACAACACCCTACCGGTACACAACGGTCTACTCCTTGGGACCACACCACTCCCAGGAGTAGTGTCCTCCATCCGTCGGCTGGTCGTCCCGTGGTGCATCTCCACCTAGGTTGTCACACTCAGCTGCGTCCTCTAAAAACCACATAGAGCAAATACCAGAGCAACTAAAGCTCAGCATGACCGACCAGTCAAGGTGGCCATGTATAGCCAACTTCTAGACAAGCAAGGGCCGGAGGGATAGGATTAAAGCACTAAGATAGCCTATGTGCTTCCAGACATACGTGCTTCTCGGAAGCTGCATGAGACAACCTTTCACTGCTAGCAACATAAGGTCATACGGGTCCTACCTCCCTTCGAGAAGGGTCCCTCATATGAAGCCGTCCCGGATGTCATCCGTGAGTAGAGTGCTCCCTCCTCTCCTCTCAAAATCTACCAAGTAACCAAGGGTTAGGGAATCGTCAACATTATGGCAACCTTTGCTACATCGGTTTACTGGGCCAAATAACACGGGCATGCAAACAGTACTGTTCAAACTTATACGCATGGGCTGGACACGACGCGGTCATTGTGTAAACAGACGGGGCTACCACCTTGAGGACTCTTTCAGTCCTTCCCTTTCCTCCTAAGTTGCCCGTCCGGTCTCCAATTTCTATCCTTTCCACAAACATCCTTGTCATCGTGTCTAGTGTGATAGAACTATACTACGAGTGATCTCCGTACCACGCGACGGATCATCGTTCATAATTTAGCAACCATGTAATGTATGGCTATCCAACATGGTTCATAAGGGTCCTACTGCATACTAGGTTTTCATTGCAACTCCTATAAACCTAATGCACAGTACAAACCTACAATCATAGTGAAGAAATAAAAAAGACTTAAATATATAAACTGTGCACCGGGGCTTGAACCTAACCTCAGCAGCTGGGGTCACTTGCAGCAGCGGCTATCGGCTCCTCGTCGATCACCACCGCGTTCATCTCGGTATGTACATGATGCAAGAGATGTTTTTATTTTTGAGAAAACAAGATACATAGTGAGTTCTTGAACAATTTCTTATTTCATCAAAATATGTTAACTATGAGATAACACGTGTTCGAGGCCAGGTGTACTACTACAAAAACGGCCAGCATTATATCACGGGGCATTTTCTATTAATAGGGGCACAAAAAACGCTATTACTAGACCATGTTGCTAACGTCATCGGGAGGAAACCCTACTGCAGGGATCATTGTAATAGCGGGCGTCGGCTGACGTCGGCGAGCACAACGCTATTAAAAATAGGTGTGTCCTAGTTATAGCGGGTGTCAATGATATCATCATTGGTCATTATTAAAAAAGATCTACCAATATAGGTTTGTTTACGTCATGTACCCGTTATTGAAAATTTGGGCCATAAAGCCAACAAAACTGAACCCTCAAACCCAAAAAAACAGCTCTAACGAGAAAAGGCGATCCCTCCCACGGACTAAGTCATAACCCTAGCCGTCCGCCTTTTCCGGCCCCCTCCCCCCCCCACCACGGACACACGACATCCTCTCTCGGCACGAGGCGCTCGATCCTCTCTCGCGTCGCCGCGCCCATGCAGGCCCCGCGCTGTCGCGCCCGGCACCTCTCCGCCGCGCCCTCCTCCGCCCCTCCCTAGAAGCGCGGCATGCTGCCGCCCTGCTCCGCACTTCGCCGGTACCGCTACATGCCGCCGCCCGTCCTCTGCCGTTCTCCGGTAACGATACACAGCGCCACCCCTCCCTTGCCGTGCCTTATTGTCGGGGAGGGCGCCGCGCCGCCCTCCCCGGTGCCGGATCCGGCGATGCACCTCGCACCGCACCTCCCCGGCACCGGATCTAGCGATGTGGCGGCTGGATCCGGCTTCCCGTCGTACGCTGCCGTCCCCAGCACTAGATGCGGTGAGGTGGTCTCGAGCAGCAGACCGGGGTCAGACCAGCCCAACCCGGTCATATTTTTTTTTATTGTTTATCTAAATCATAGCAATAGCAAGTGTTTTGTCCGATATTAAAAATCCTCGATTTTTAATAATGTATACGTAATAGCGGGTTTTTTGCCCGATATTAGAGGCAGGTTTTGTCCGATATTGATGGGTTATATTCTAGTAGTGGTGAGGGTTTCACCCGTTGTATGGTGATTAACAAACTATAATTATTTCATCGACTCCCATGATGCATTATGATCACCAGTTCATGTGTTCAAGAGAAAAGCATGAAACCTTGCAATAGCTAGGTTAATGTGCAATTAAGCGGCCATTGATAAAAGTACACACGCTCTGGATTATAAACATGCCACGTCCTAGAATTAGAGGTCATCCAACAATTAATTAAGAATTGATTTAGAAATTCCAAAAAGGAAATTAACTTAATTAATTTGCCTCTGATCTTGCAAAACTAATCCCACCATTAAATACTGCACATCAGAAGGAGTCCAACAAAATTTCGTCTGCAATTCTTCTGGTTCTGAAACTATAGATATGAATTTTTTGAAGTTTAAACGAATTTCTTGTATTTTAATTAATTCTTAGAAAAAGGAAAGGAGAGAAATGGCACATGGACCAATTCCCCCACCCCCACCCCCGAAAGGACCAGCCTAATGGCAACACAGCCCCATGGGCGTGGACGTGACCCAGGGCGACATGCGGCCCATCGCAGGCGGCCTCCGAGCGCAGCAATGGCGGCACCATGGTCGGAGCGGGTGGTGCGCTCGCCGGAGCGGAGCCGGATGCAGCAGCGCCAGTCAGCGAGGGGCTCACGAGGGGCGGCGTGGCATGGGGAGTGTGGTGGTGGGGTCATGAAGCATTGAAGTTCACCGAAGAGGGGCCGACGGAAGGTAACGACATTCGGTGGTGGCTCCTGGAGGGTAGAGGGGATGAAACCTTTGTGTTCCTTGACATAGAGCTTTAGAGGTCCTTAGTCTTCACTGTCGTCGAGCTTGTCGGCTTGGGAAGAGATGGAAAGAAGGTCGTCGATGTGGAGCTCACGGTGGCCTGCGAGGGCGTTTGGGCAAAATGGATTTTAGCGACATGCTTGTACAATATGCAAGGGTGATGTAACATCCTGGCCCAAGGCTTAATAGGATTGATAGAATACACATGTCAACAAGTTGCAACTTCTTTTCTGGAAGCTCATCTCTAAAGAACTCTAAGGTTAAGCGTGCTTGGCCTGGAGCAATTTAGGAAAGGGTCACCGACCGGAAAGTGTTTCCCGGTGTGCGTGAGTGAGGAAAAAGTGCGCAGAAAAGACTAGTGTTGGTCTGTGGAGAAATCTTGAGACGAGGTGCTGTCAGGTGTAAGTGGGCCCGGCCAGGAGTGGCGAGACGTTATAGGTGAAAGTTTCTAGGTGAGCTTGGTAGGACAAGCAGTCAATGGAGGAATAAGGAGGCGACGGTACTCACCGGGGACGACGGATTTTGTGACAGTGCAGACAACATTCAACAATGGTGTCACGGGGGATCGAGCTCGATTCTCATGCGGGGACGCTGGATGGCTGCCTCGCAGGGATGTAAAGGAAGGACCGCCGCATCTTTAGGCAAAGCGGCATAGCCGGGGAAACAGCAGCACGACCGGGCGAGCTCAAGCACATGACAGCGACGATAATGGTGGTGTGCGCTGGGTTCGTGTGGAAAGAGGGAGGGGTTCCGACCGTTTTTTGAACTGGAAAGCGGCGTTCGGACCAGGTGAGGGAGGAGCCAGGGGCGGCGGCAACGCAGCGCTAGGGTACTTCACGTGCAGGCACACGGGTGCACCCGTGAGTCGCCCGGTGTGGCTGACAAGTAGGCCCCATGGGGAATATTCCCACGACATTTTCTATTTCCCTATTTTTGGAATATGGTTTTCTCTGTGAGAGAAAAGGCTAAATAAAACAGCTATCCAGCTCAAAATTGAAATGTGAAAAATTCTATGGATAGATGGGCTCGAGAAAATGAAATGAACATTGAGCTCATATCTAATCTTCCTTTGGATAAATTTTAAAAGTTCACCGAAAAGGGGGTAAATGTTAAGATTGTCGGATTTAATTAGGGTATTAAATCTTGGAGAAATTCAACGAAACTTGGCTTATATTTTTATTTTGTGATGCCCTACGACATATAATTTTGGAAGTGACAAGTTATGTTGTGAAAATTTTAGTTGTAGTTCAAACCCATTTGAATTTGAATTAATTTATAAGCCAATTCAATTTGCATGTGGATGAAAATTCACACGAGGCTTCTACCAGATTATAGCCACATTTTAAAAATGCTAACTCGAAAAGTTGGTGACACTCAGGGGTCACATGCACAGTCACGACGGCCCCGAGAATCCCCCCACCCCCCCCCGACACCACCGCCTACATTCTCAGCTGCTACCACCATCACACACCTGGGTGCAGCGGCCTGCCTCCACCGCTCTAAGCGTAGCTGACGTCGTTGCTCTGAGCGTAGGCAATGTCACGGCTCGGCCTAAGCATCTGCTGCCGCTTTTGCCACTGCCATACGCATGCGTGCTGGTGCTCCTAGAAGTCCCATGAAACAAATTCCAGTCAAATACTATAGCGACTAATATTGAACGCTCAATCCACATTCGAATACTCAATATAACGCACGCAATAACCTGGTTACTGAGTTGAGCTCACCGGAAAAGCAGCACTCCGTTGTGGTCGCCTTTGAGGACCGCTGCTGCCGGTCTGCCTGCTCCCGAGTACCGCTGCTGTCGTCGCTCCCCAGGCAGCCTTCCGCTACCACTCTTGAGTGAACTGTCGCTGGCCAGGGCCAGGCGGCCAGCTGGTCCGCCTCAACTTTGCATTTCAAATCTTGTGCGAGAGAGAAACAGGGGAAAGGGGGAGCGATGTAGAAGAACAGTTGAGGTTGAGGACGAATGGATGTGGTGACTCCGTGTGAATGGATGAGGTGAGAGAATGAGAGAGATTTAATTGCAATGGGGTACAACTGTTGACTTCGCTAGGAAAACATATGAACTCCTAAGGAAAGCTTATGTTTCCCCATGATTTTTATTCAGAGTCCTGGGAAAGCTGCTGTTTCCCTACGACTTTTACACCAAACAAAGGGGAAACATGGCTCCCTAATAATTAAGAAATAACTCTAGGGAAAGCAAATATCTCTTAGGGGAACATGTAGATTCCAGTAATGAAAAGCGGCAGCAAAAAGACGACCGTCCAAACAAAACCAGACATGTGCTTGATCAAAGTCCACATGTAGCTGTTTCAATTCGAAGTGCACCGAATGAAAGAATCCACCCAGCGATGCAATATGCAGCATCCGTGCGAACATCATCAACATGAATACATAAGACGATCATGCAAACATCCTCAATGAGGCAAAGGATTGAACAGGCCAACAAGAAAGGAATGCTTCGCACCCAAAATAATAACCAAAAGAATCATATATAAAGTGATGCATACGGATGATTATGATGATTGGCAATCATATTATAGAGGCCGTTGCTTCTTCACTTGCGGCTTGTTAGAGTGTCCATTTGCTGCTATTTTCCAAGCCTGTAGTGTTGCTTCGGTAGCAGAATAGTGGAGTACCACCAAGTTGAGGTTTGATAGATGTGAGATGCCAATTTCGGTAGCTCCTTGTACCTGTGAATAATCCGGACAATGCAAAAGAAGGGAGGTGAGATTAACCATGGCACCTTGCTCGAATTCCATCCTTGGAAGTATTGGGGCCTCCAAGCACAATTGGAGAAGGCTCGCAAAACCATTATTCTTAACAACGAAGTTGCCGCTCCAAAATCCGTCGCCATCCTCCGCCAACTTCAGATACTCCAAGCAAGGTAAATATTGTAGGACAGATAAATCTTTGCTTTGTAGACCTGTGTGAAAGAGTTGCAGCTTGGTGAGATTATGTAGCCCTCTTAAAACCGTAGAGTCAGGCAGATAATTCAATGTTCCTCGGAGCTTGATAGAACTGATTGCGCAAGGACTCCTTAGATAGTCCAGAAATTCTTTGCAGAGTCCATTGGAATCAATGGACAGAGAATCGAGACCGGTAAATAGTTTCATGAGAGAGATCACCAAATTAATGTATTCAATTTGTTGAGGTAGAGATGGCCTATTCCGATTGGTGGATACCAAATCAAAATTATTTGGAGTCGGGGCATCAGATCCGCTTCCGTCAGAATCGCTTCTAGCTCGTGAAATGAAGCCCCTTTGGCTGCCACACGAGGCTGGCATAGGGTTCATAATTTGTTGGTCTGCATCAAGAGTCTGATGGTTAGAGCCTGGAGGTCTTACCGAATTTTTCTGGAACCCAACAAAGGAAAACAGTCTCTGCTTTAGTCCTTTCATTGAGGTATAGGAACGAGTAGGCTCAGGAACGCTGCTTGGGGCATGAGCCGGAGTATCCTCGCACCATATTTTGACCTTCTTTAGCTTTCTTGCACGAAGAATGATCTCTACGAAACCCTGCGTCTTGTTGGTAACGATGACTCCAGCAAGAGTGTTCAATTCACTTTTTTCCGATAAGAAACGATCAAGCTTCTCTGTATCTCTGGACCTAACAGACAGCTCAAACATACCAAACAGGTAAGCTAGCTTTGGCAGCATGATGCCTTCGATAGGTAGTTTTATTTGCTGTGTCTCCCGAATGTCCAGTGTCTCTAAACACTGTAGTTTGTGTATTTTTTTAGGAACATTTTGCACGTAAGTTCTTCTGAGGCTGAGATACTTGAGATAAATCAATTGACAGATGGCCTCAAGAAGTCCAGGGTCAACCCCTTGCAACCTTCCAGATCCAGGAGTCGCAGCATCTTGCAGCTTTGAAAATCAAAAAGCCTACTGTTAGGCATCGTTAAAGACCTTATAGAAGATTTATCTTCTACTTCATCGCATTTTTGTTTGGTGCTAGGAAGAATGAAGAGCCGGCGGACAGGGGCCACAAAACTCTCTGTTTTACGCAAGGGCTCATTTTCCTGAAGAAGAGATACGAAGTTTATGGACACAGCTTTCTCAATGACAAACTCATGAATAATGCTGTGAACTTGACACCTCTTGAGTACATTGGAATTGCTGATAACCTGTTCTGGCTTGAAACTACATCGGTCAATCAAATAATCTAAACATGTTTGGCCATTAGGCAATCCTTCAGCTTTCAATCTCCTGACCAGACTCTTGCTCTTGATGTCATGTTCACTGGGAAATAGGCTTAGATAAAGCATACATGTCTTTTGACCATAGTCAGGCAGGCTGTCATAGAGTTGGACAAGCGCTCTCCTCAGTTCCCTGAAGTCCTCCTCTGCCTCCTTTCCCGATAGGTACAGGCTGCCGAGTTGTCGTCCCATTTTTTCACATCTTTCTTGGTTTAGATTATTTTTTATTGTGCGCAAATACTCAGCAACGGTAATCAGAGCCAGCGGTAAACCACCACATTTCCTAATGATGCTTTCAGTACCAGATTTTAGGGAATCTGAAGGCTTCCGATCAGAGCCATAATAAACCTTCTTCCAGAATAGTTCTTTGGAGTCCTCGTCACTGAGACACTGCACTGTGTACACATAGCTGCCTAAGCTGAAGGCATCGGCTACTGACTGATTACTAGTGGTCACAATTATTCTGCTACTCTTATCATTTCGAGGGAAATCATCTATTGTTTGTTGCCACAGTTTTGCTTGCTGCACATTGTCGACAAGGACCAAATACCTAGCAAATGGAAGTTTGAAAACAATCAGCAAATCCTTTCATATGTGGAAAGGGTATTCATGTAGTTTGAAATTTGCAATACTGCGAAAGGGTCTTTAGCCAAGTGGTTACAAGAGCCTTATTTCCTAGGTTCGACTCCCTGTGGGAGCGAATTCTCTAGGATTTATCGGCATTGTGCATTCAATGGAAGATGACCTTCCCGTCGACAGTTAATGCCTTATTCGAAGATGCTCATAGGGATAGATTTTGCACAGTGTGCATGAATTGTAAGTATATATGAGTTGTACTATGTAGTCTAGAAAAAAGAAACAAAGAAATATGCAATACTATGTATAGTGACTATATAAAAACATAGTCATGCAAAGTTGATCCTCACACCGGCGATCCTAAACTAAGTATAAGAACTGATCCCTTAACAATCACACATATTCAACTAATGCTTTTTATTGCAAAGTTATCAACAGTTTCATCTCATACCTCCTAAACTTTGGGATGATAGAGCTACCATTACCTAGCAGTTTAGGTAATATCATGGTACTCTTTTGGGTAATATTGTAATTATACGACCATTACATTGTGTCCTCCCACATCTAGCTGAAGCCGCCGCCACTCTTCCTCATCGTGCGGCCCCTGCCTCCATGCTCCCGAACTATGCAACCGTCGTTGTCATCATCCCGCATTGTGTCCTCGTTATGTTATTTTCACATGCAACTCTAATATCTTATTTATTTCAGTAATACCTCAGTCAAATGAATACAACCTAAATTCGAGGGGATAATGAGTGTGAGAGGATAACTAATCTACGCCGTCGAATTGTAAGTCCTACTAGTAATTACCAGTAGTAACTACTAGTACTTCTAGTAATTACTAGTGGTAATATGTACCATAAACATGTTTTACGTTACTAGCAAGGGGAAGGGGTGGTCAATGGTGACATTGGCGAGGTTTGTTTAACATGTCCTGTCGAAAACGGCTGGTAGACAAAAAAAAATAAATAGCATCGGAATCCGCATTATGGTTTTATATTTACTACGAATTAAATTAGATAATTAACTGATAACATGGTTAAACGGATTGTACAGTTGTCTGATGAATTCGAAGTGTAATATGGACATTAAATTCAAAATTACGGTGCATAAACTTCTGCAAGGCGAACATCCGGTGGCTGACGAATGGTTAGCAGCTAAGCCCAATTGCAATTTACATAGCTGTAAACAGAAAATCGATTAGAGAGAGAGAGAGAGAGAGAGAGAGAGAGAGAACCTTTTGCTGGCCAGGAGGTGATGGAGATCTTGTAAGTCGGTGGAGCCATGACCTTCTGATGGAACAGGATCAGTAACCGTGCTTGCTAGGTCCGCCTGAACTTTTTGGTGAATCTTGTCCAGAAGAGCCGTCTTGTCTTTGCATTCTGATGCCTCAATCCAAGCAACGTAGTCGAAATTATTGGAGGCATTATTGGAGGCATTATTGGAGGCATGATAGTGGTTGTAGACTGCCCTTGCAAGGGCAGTCTTCCCCACTCCGGGGCATCCAAGGATGGAGATCACCTTCAGCTGCTGACTGGCCCGCTGCCCATCAGCTGACTTGAGCAGCTCCAGAAGCGTCCTTTTCGGCTTATCGATGCCCACGAGATCAGCTTCTGGAGTGTATGAAGATCCTTTGGCAGGTGATGACGAGGGAGGAAGGCTGGATGTAGCACCACCGTCTCCACTATGTATTGAACCCGATCTTTGCTTTGCTTCCTTGTGCCGCTGCTTCAAGCTGTCAATCTTGTCCCTGAAATAGCTGAGGCGTAACAGATTCCTTTCACCTGGGTTCACCGCAATAGCTGAGAGAATAGGGCCTGTTACACTTCCTGGAATCCAGAGAGCTTCTGCAAAGTCCTCGATGTCATAAGCCAACTCCTGTAGTTGGAGCTCTTCCTCCTTATAATTCTTCATGTCGACCTTGATCATCTCAAGTTCATCCTTGATGTATTTAAGGTCGCACTCTAGCTTAACATGGAGCTTCTGATCTTCCTTCACCAGATTAAAAGGGATCTGTATAATTTGAATTGCATTTTGCAACTGGCGGAGAGGGTCCATGAATCCCCACTCCACTCCTCCCACTACCGTTTTCTTTTTTCTGATCTCTACAGAGGTACTGGATGGATGAAAGGATGTGTGTACAAAGTACCTACCACTTCAGCGAAAATGGTTTTATAGGTTGCTTATCAGTTTGTGTGAGCCCAGAAGTATTAAATTATATGTATGTATATGCGTCGTCACTATGGGAAAACTGTTGTTTGCCGACTATCAGGAATACTCGGCAAACACCAAAAAACACTCGACACAATGTTTGCCGAGTGCCACACTCGGCACAGGCCCATCGGCAAAGAGCTCATTGTCGAGTGCCTTCCATCAGGCACTCGACATAGCCTTTGTTGAGTGCTAAACTAAGCACTCGATAAACAATCTCGGAAAAATAAATAAAAAAGAAACACCACGACGGTTGGCTGGCCCCACCGGACTGCCGCCGGCGTTCCGCCACACCTGTAGAGCTTTGCATGTCGATGCCGGCCCGTCACCACGCCACGATGGACACCGACGCCGCCGCCGCACTGGCCGCTCGGGCTCGGGCCTGCCGCCTCCTCCTCCGCCGGGGCCTGCCTCCCTCCACCGGATCCGTGCCCACCGGACTCACTACGCCACCCGCCTGTACTAGGAGCCGTCGCCTAGGCCGCCCGGGGGCCGCACCGCCTAGGGCCGCCGTAGCCTAGGGGTGCCACTTCCCGGGGCGCCGCCGCCTAGGCCGCTCGGGGACGGTTTTTGGTAGCCTGCTTCCGAGTGGTCACAATCTGCCGCGCAACATGTATGAGTCACAAAAGCTCCTTCGTGCACTTAAGATGCCGTACGAGCGGATACATGTCTGTCCAAACGGATGCGTCTTATTCAGGAAAGATAACTCGAGAAAAAATTATTGTCCTAAATGTAATTCCTCCAGGTTCATTGAGGTAGATTCTGGTGATGGTCATAAGAGGCAGCTCAAAATCCCTGTGAAAATCCTACGGTACCTTCCATTCGTACCGAGGATTCAACGCCTTTACATGACCGAGGAAACCGCAAAACAGATGATATGGCACAAAGAAGGCAAACGATACCGTCCCGAGAATATGGTACATCCAGCCGATGGTGAATCATGGAAGCATTTTGACAGGCAACATCCTGAAGAAGCTGTGGATCCTCGTAATGTACGGGTTGCATCGGCGACGGATGGATTCAATCCTTATGGAATGTCATCCGCCCCATACACGTGTTGGCCGGTGTTTGTTATCCCTCTCAATCTCCCTCCCGGCATCATGTTTAAGGTACAAACCATATTCTTGTCGTTGATAATTCCTGGACATCCAGGGACTAAAATGAGTGTGTACATGGAGCCTTTGATCGATGAGTTGCTTGATGCTTGGAATGTTGGGGTATGGACATACGACGGGGCTAGAAAGAGAAACTTCAAAATGAAAGTGTGGTACATGTACTCCATGCATGACCATCCGGCATATGGAATTTTTTCGGCTGGTGTGTTCACGGGAGGTTTCCATGCCCGGTATGCAAGTCGGTTGTCAAATTCTTTTGGTTGACGAATGGTGGCAAGTACGTTGCTTTTGACAAACACCGACAGTTCCTTACTATGGGTCATCCATTCAGGCGGGACAAAAAGAACTTTACAAAAGGTGTGGTGGTTGAAGAACCCCGCCACATATATTGACAGGTGCCGAAATTCTTGAGCAATTAAACGCGCTCAAGGAAAAGGTCGGTGGTGGTTTTGAAGGATATGGTGAGGAGCATGCATGGACTCAGATTTCGGGTCTGTGGAGGCTGCCGTATATGATTGACATTCTTCTTCCACATATTTTAGATATGATGCATACTGAAAAGAATGTCGCCGAGGCACTTTGGGTTACAATCATGGACATTCTTGGTAAGACTAAGGACAACGTTAAGGCTAGAGTGGATCAAGCTAGCTTATGCAATAGACCAAAGCTCGACATTCCGTCTCCTAAAGACGGCAAAAGATGGAAAAAGCCTCCAGCCGATTTTGTATTAAAGAGGTACCAAAGAAAGGAAGTATTAGAATGGATGAAAACTTTAATGTTCCCCGATGGGTATGCAGCGAATTTGAGGAGGGATGTGAACATAAGTACTATGCGAGTCAATGGGATGAAGAGTCATGACTACCACATATGGATTGAACGCCTTCTTCCAGTCATGGTTCGAGGTTATCTTCGCGACCATGTGTGGCTAGTGCTTGCAGAGTTAAGCTATTTTTTTCGCACCCTTTGTGCTAAGGAGTTATCTCGAACCGTGATAGCAGAAATGGAAAAAATGGCTCCCGTGTTGCTTTGTAAGCTGGAGAAGATCTTTCCCCCGGCTTTTTAATCCGATGGAGCATATGATTTTGCATCTCCCGCATGAGGCACGAATGTGTGGACTCGTGCATGGTCGTTGGTGCTATTCAATTGAGAGACAATTAAAGGTTCTTCGAACCAAATGTAAAAACAAGTGCAAAATTGAAGCCTCCATGGCAGAGGCATACCGTAGTGAAGAGGTGTCAAACTTCACATTAAAATACTATGCTTGAGACCCTTCCAAGCGTGCACAATCCACCCCCTCGTTACAATGCCAACGAAAATGATTGCAATCTCAGCCTATTCGTAGGGCAACTTGGAAGTGCAAGTGGTGGGACTCCTAAGACCTTGAAACATGAAGAGTTCCGCACTATCATGTTGTATGTGTTGACCAACCTTTCTGAAGTGCAGCCATACTTACAGTAAGTTGATATTGCACTATAGTATTTATAACAGATAGTCACTAATATACATCTAACTTCTCTCGATTTTCTTTTGTATAGAGAATTTACTCAACAATTCCGGCAGAGAAATAGGGCACCGACTCCTCAAGATGTTCATGCCCTTCTTAAAAAGGGCGCGGGTCGTGGAATGCCGGATTTCATTTCTTGGTTCAAACAAAAGAGCCGAAATGATGCGTCAATGAGTCGCCGAGCTGAGACAGATAGCAAATGGATGTGAATATAGGGTAATGTCGTACAACGCCTATGACGTAAATGGATATCGCTTTCACACTAAAAGATACGATGAAAGTCGGCCCAATCGGAGGACAACAAATTTCCAAGTTTGTACGAAAGCCGATGATGGGGTCGAGTACTATGGAATAATTGAAGAAATATACGAACTCTCATTCATTGGTCACAAACCTCTCGAAGCCTGTCGTATTCAAATATCATTGGTTTGATCCTAACCAAGTACGACGGACACCTAGTATTGGACTAGTTGAAATTCGACAATCATCCGTCTATGCAGGAGACGATGTCTATATTGTGGCTCAACAAGCAACGCAAGTGTATTATCTCTCATACCCGTGCAAAACCGACGAACGTCTTCTAGGGTGGGACGTTGTGCACGAGGTATCGCCACACGGTAGACTACCTGTCCCAAATAATGAAGATTACAATATGGACCCTAAAACATATGACGGAGAATTCTTTCAAGAAGTTGGGTTACAAGGGAGTTTTGAGATAGACCTAACCGGAGCAATGGAAATGGAAGTAGACGAGGATAATGAAAGGGTTGATGTCGAGGATGATGAAAGAGGTGATGACGAGGACATCGGAGATGTAGTTTCCAATCCGAAGGACTTAAAATTACTTGAGAATTTACAATTAGGCATTCATGAGGTCATTCCTCCGCCGAGCATGTGCCGAATGTGATCTCGACATGTATGATAGTGATGATCGGTCGGACGATCCAATTAATCCCGATTGGGATGATTATTTCTAATAAATGTAAGCTACTATTATGTCTTAAATAATATATTTCTTTATATGCATGTTTCTAATCATGTCTTACTTATTTCATATGTGCTAACTGTTTTCCCGACTTTTTAATTGCAGGTGACCGGACAAAGATGGTGGGCGGTGTGCCGCAGTGACGAGTGCACGTCCGTTTGGAGGAGACAGATGCCGGACTCGGATGTACCTCTCGGGTCCACACGAGGCTTGGGTCGGGGAAGGGTGGCCCCAAGGGCAGCGGGAGCAGTCGCTCTAAGTGCACCGGGAGCGGTGGCCCTAGGGGCAACGGGAGCGGTGGCAGTAAGGCTAAGGGTCGAGTGACTCGAAGTAGGTCCGTAGCACCACCTTCCCGCCGGAGGCGAGGAGGAGGAGGGGGAGGAGGAGGAGGGGGAGGAGGAGGAGGAGGGGGACTCGGAGGAGGGGGCTCGGAGGAGGGGGAGGGCAGGAGGGAGAGTCGGAGGAGGGGGACGGGCAGGAGGGTGAGGATGAGGGTGAGGGTGGGGAGGAGCAAGAGGGGGAGCAGGCGGAGCAGCAGCCTACTATGTGGATGCGGGGTCCTACGAGACTCCCCGACGGGCCGATACCTTTGTCCACGCGACCGGTTATTCGACCAGTAATGCCATCGTAAGTAACTTCTAACTACTTCCTTCATTTGATAATGTGAAAATCTTTATTAATATCAAACTAATATTTTTTCATAATCACTTTTCGCAGGAGTTGGAAATTGATCGCCCCGGTTAGTCATAAACGCAAGGTGAACGCCGTCCTTGGTGCTTTGGTCGGGCTGCACTTCCCAGTGTCAGGTTCACATTGGTGAAAGGTACGAGCCAGCGTGGACTTGGGAGCACTACCGCGTCGCCACCGAGCAAATCGACGCATTCAACGGGTGCTCCGTCAACAAGGCGGATCGAGTGGTATCGGAATTGTGGGTAAGTCTTTCTCGCTCTACACTTTTCATTCATTCCATTCATTGTACACTTATGCAATAAGAACTAAACACATTATGTCTACATGCAGGAATTCTACACTTGTGAGCCAGGGTACGAGGAGATGGCTAAGGTTGTGGCTAACAACCGATGTCGGAAGCTCGTGAAGGACATGCACTATGAGGCGCAAATTCAGTGCGTCATTAACTACTATGGCCATATCCTCCATAAGAAGATAACCAAAGATGCGGCTAGGACTGTGAAGCTCACACGGGAGCAATATTTACAGGTAAATATAGAGTTATCTCCGATTTAATGCATTGCTTCATTTGATTTTTTGACGTCTCTCATCTGTCCCGTGTAGGTGCCGGCGCCATGGTGCCGTAATGACGATTTGTGCTGGGAACGCATAGTGGACAAGTGGTTCTCACCCGAGTGGGAGGAGATGCATAACGCTGGCCGAGCCCGGCGTGCGTTGATGCCTGGTCCATCGCACCACCAAGGCAGCCTTAGCAACGAGGAGTACAGAGCTCGATGGGTATGCAGAGTCATTTATTTGTTTTATCTCATAATTATGCATAAATAGTAATGAACTTGTTATTTTATTTGCAGTCCCGGTCACATGGAGGCGCTGAGTGTCTTGAGTTCGTGGGCTGGGCTATGGCCCACCGAGAAAAGGCTACTCGGGCCAGCTACGACCCCGAATACCCTCCTTCGGCTTACAGCAACCCCTCCGTCTACTCCCGTATCACTACATATACGGAGGTGAGTAAGCAACTCTATGGCTCGAGTGGGATCCGACCGCCCACCCTATTGATGCTTGAGGTGGCCATAAGGGCGGGAGGAGGCAAGAAGCATGGCCGGTTGATCATAGGCGACGGCACCTGTGGACACGAGCGGTTGCCCCACCCTCTCACGGATTCGGGCGAGGGACCCAGCCACTGCCCCGCCTATACGTCCACGCCGGACCGTCGCAGATCTCCAAGTGCAGAGACTTGAGGTTATTTCTGCTTCACTAAACAATTATTCAATTTCTAATCACGTATTATCACTGCATTGTAACAGTTCAATGGAAACTTTTGTAGGCCGAGCTCGCCGAAGAGAGAAGGCAGCGACAGGAGGAATCGGCGCGATAGCAGGGGGATATGGCCAACTTGTTTGCTTACATTGCCCACATGCAAGCTGAGTTGGCAGCAGGACGACCACCGCCACTGCCTCCAACTATGTCTCATATGTTTTCGGTCACTCCTCGGGTAATCTACTTTGTAACTAGTCTTATATGTTTCAAGAATTATAGACTTAGTAATCAGGAAACATTGTTCCATTTGCAATCACTTAGAGACTAAGATAATCTAGAGAATTACATATTGTAGAAACTTACAATCTTAACTAAAATGAGTATTATCTGGTTTGCAAACTTTTCTATTTTTTGCAGAACCTATCGGCGGCATCGAATGCCTCGGTGAACATGTCACCTACGTTGCCCCCGCAGCAGTTGTTCCCACAAGTGCCGCCGTTCGAGCCCCCACCTTTCGGCCCACCGACGTTCGAGCCACCACCCTTCGACCCACATCTGTGAAATCATGGTTTGTTGTACTCATGGACGACCTATGAACGTTATGTGATGTTTGTGACGATATTTGTGTTGTTATGAGACAAACGGATGATATGTGTTTTATTTGTGATATATGTGTCGTGCGATGACATGTCCGAGGAATTGATGATTATGTGATATATTTGTGATGTGTTTGATATATGTGCTGTTTGAAATGTATTTGAGGTGTCTGGACAGAAATAAAATGAAACATGATGGTCGTTTTACCGTGTGCCAGGAGCCCGACACACGGCAAAGTGACCAAACTGGCATTTCAGCATGGTCACTTTGCCGTGTGCCAGGCAGAGCACACGGCAAAGTGGCCATATGATTGCCGTGTGCCGTACTCCATGGCGCACGGCAAAGAAGTTCTTTCGCCGTGTGCGGCTCCAGTGGCACACGGCAAAGGTTAGCTATTTTTTGCCATGTGCCAGCCGCGTAGCACACGGCAAAGGGAGATGCTTCGCCGTGTGCTAACGTCCCGACACACGGCAAAATTAATTGACGGCGCGGTTATGTTCGCCGTGTGCTGAGCGTGGCACACGGCAAACACTTCGCCGTGTGCCCGAGCTTTGGCACACGGCGAAGGATGCTTTGCCGTCTGTCCCTGTCGCCGTCGAGCTGTCGCCGTGGGCCACCTACGGCAAACATCTTTGCCGTGTGCTATAGCTTCTTCGCCGTGTGCCGCAGGCACACGCCAGAAATTCGGTTTCCGGTAGTGCATATGCGGTTGCAAATTTGTTACAATACCAATTAGGTGGTTAATTGCAACAGCTGTTTTCCACATCCCATCTTGCCAGCAAGTCCACCCACCCGATAATACCCACGTAGAGAATCCTTTCTTAACTCAAATTTTAAAATTTCATGTCTCTTGGACTGTAGCACCAATTCTTTATCAGTTTTATATGCATGTTGTTGGAAATAATATGCTGAAAAAAAAATGAGAACCATCAAGGTTAACTTTTTACTATTACATGAGCATAGATTTAGTTGCAACAGATTCAACTACCTGGTTGCAATAATAATTAAAATACATTTGAAACAATATTTGAATCATTGCAAATACAACTGAGAAGGTATTATCAATGTGTACCTTTATACCATCCATTTTAACTATACGCCATCATAGTTACAACAAAAATGATCAAAACTTCGCCATGCTAGATGCACTCAAGCTCAAGTCACCTCCAAGTTACAAGTTGCTTCCAACTCACCCACCGCATCCAATCGGATTCAGCAAACCTCCCTGGACGGTTTTGACAATTTCTCCTTCATACGACATCGAAATGAGGCATTTCCAGAGGCGTTGGAAAGACGGCGATGACACGGACGTTTGGGTTCTGGTCCCAGCTCCAGAAGAGTCGTGGATCAGTTTGTGTAATCACGAAAATGTGTTGCATCACCTGTTTGGGCCGTCTCGGCCTTGTATCGTGTCGGGCCTTAAGACCATGTTGTGGGTGCCCCCTCCTGGTTTGCCCCCAACCCTAGGACGTCCCTAAACTATAAACTCAGTAGCTGACACCGTTTAGACTTGGGTTTTGTTTAGTTCGAGTATTCCATCGAGAAACTACGTTTGCATCATTGTATACTGTGATCCAGGGCCCCTGTTCTTGTTCTCCTCGACTGGGGCGATTAGTCCTTTTCGAACCGAGTGCTTGAAGTCCACTAATATCCGAGTGTTCAATTCACTCATATTTGCAATTTCAGACTGCGTGTTTATACCTTCTTGTTTGTGTTCTCGATTCGCTTGTAAAGCATTTTTGTAGAGGTCAATCAACTTGTGTTTGGTTGATAATCAACGGAGCAGTGGTGTAGCAATTGCATGATCGAATTGTGTTGATTCGAAGCCAGATCGTCAATGTTGACTTCTCCACAATTCGAGTTTACCCCTTCTACCTCTCGCAAGATCGGCCTAGACCATATCAAGAAATATCATTCATTAAAGCTTCGGTTGCAATTATATTTACAATAGTATGCATTGTTGTAACTCGCAGTGTGAATGGTTGCAACTAGGGGATACACACAGACTTGAACTAAGATGAGCACATACCCATTTTTATAGGAGATACCTATCATTTATATATATAGGGTAATTCCATTCTATTCCCAAGTGTCGTTACTCCCATGTTTGAAAAATCACCTTGGGTGTGTATATACTCATTTTTCATTTCTAAGTATGTCCACGTACCTATATTAAGATTTTTCAAAGTGGTAAACACGAAAAAATTTGAGTGGAGCTCATATAATTTTGCACCTTGTGATATATCGTGTTTCCTATATATAAAAAGGTGTATGTCCATATACTTCATATATTCTCATATAAAAAAGGAGTATGTCAACATACCACTTTAAAAACAAAGTATGTTTACATACTTATATTTAGAAACCTCAGTACGAAGATATACCTTCTAATTTGTAAGATATACAGATGGAAGTAACTCCTCCTGGGAGTAGGAAGCTTAATTCCACTCTACTCCCATGTGTAGTTATTCCCATATTTGTATATGTGCGCGTGTGTGTGAGAGTTTGTGTGTTTTCTACATTCACGTGTAGCTACTTTTTTGTGTGTGCTTCACAAATTAAAAGATATCACTTTTAATTGGTTTAAAAATTATAAGGAATTTTTAGGACATACTCCTAAAAATTACCACATTAATCAGAGATAATAAGAACAAAAAATTGCTCATCACTGTTATTACATGAAAATTAAACAAAAATACCCCCTATATGTATTTTAAACATTATACCTATTAATATCCCGTGTATTTTCAAAATTACTAACCATTGCTATTACATGAAAACAGAACTAAATATACCTATAAATGTTGTTACTACTAGAAAGTACACAGAGACAGAGTAAAATATGCCAAAATTACTAACCATTGCCATTATCTAAGTTGACAATTTACTTTTTACCATTGCAAAATAATTATCTAAAAGTTGTTGTCATGTATAAAAATAATGAGGCGTATAAGATTATAAAATAATAATGAAGTTACATTGATAATGTTAAGTATTAATATGTAAATCACGCCGCTAATAATGTTGAGTCAATAAAATTAGCACTAAGAAGAAAAGTTGATAGAAATAATATATCGTAGCATTCTAATACAACCATTTTAAAAACGACATATAACAATACTAGAAAAATACCCGTACAATGCTACGGGTTTAAAAGAAAAGAAAATTATAGATAATTATTTACACAACAAAATATCATAGTAATATTACCTAATAGCTTGGATCAATTTTTCCATAGAAGTTTTTCTAAAGCATGTAGGGCGCACATATTAATACAGACATATAATAACATTATTTTGCTCTCTAACATTCATTTTTATTAAGTTTTCCAACAAAATAACAGCTAATGATGTATTTTCTAACCTTCCTTTTTTGGTTTTGTTGTTTTCCAACATGACACAAGTAGATATTCAAGCACAATGTATACTTTGTTTATTAAATTTATCAGTCATTATATATCCTTGATAGTTTTTATCATCTTTTAGTCAATGGTAGAAATATAAGAAATGGTTATCATCTCAATGCAACATAAGAACTATCAATGATAGAATAAATATCATTATTTCAAATCTATTTGCATTCTATGCGGGACTGGACAGGCCGGACAAATGTGAGGATCTGGTTGACGGACAAAGCGAAGGAGAGTGCTCCCGTTCTTGCGAGCCGTATGCTTTGATCTCCACTGTCACTCAGTTTTTGTTTGCTTGAGAATCCGAATTGAACGGAACTGGAATCCTATTTTGAATTGACGGAAACCTACCATGCCAACACGAACACAACCTAATCGGACACAGAATAGATGGAAGCCTAATCAGACACAAAATAGATGGAAGCTACACCAGAAGAGATGACCACAACAAAATTATTAATATAATAAACAATAAAACTGAGGGCAAGATCAAAAATACTAGAAATTATCTCAATAGTCGAGTTAGATTTTCATGTCGTATTCCAATACATTCATAGGGCATGTTATAAAATAAAAGTGGTAATAAATTTAAAATTGCATAAATTTGTATCTCTAATTAACATAAAACATTCATCCTTTAGGTTTAATTTATTTTTAGTTGAATTATTTAATATTTTTATTTATACAAGTCACATGTACGTGCAATTACAACTCGTCTTAATTGTGTCTTATCTTTCTAGAGGCATTTTGGGCATTGCTTCTTTGATTACAGCAAGAATAACATCATCAATGTGCGTATATCAAAGATTACCAACTCCCAAGATTGGAATACACACTACTAGAATAACACAATATGGCGGAAGACGCCTATTTGACCACAGTGGCGGTCCCTTAAGGTGTCCGCTGCTAAGTGGTCCGATAGTGTGGTGTCCGCGACTATGCATGGAAAATAATCGCGGAAACCACCGCGGTCCATGGCTAACGTGGCGAGGGCCCACAACAAACATATCGATGGCAGTAGCAGATCATGTCAAGCCCGTAGCTAAGGCCCGTAGCCCTTTTAGCTGCAGGCTCGACAGTCAGGCCCGTCGCAATCGACCACACCCTCCTATAAAATAGGGGTGTGTGTGGGGGAGGGGGGGTGCGGCACCACACTATCACTTATCCGCGCACCACACCGCCACCTAGGATTAGGGTTAGGGTCGGGTGCGGTGCCGCCACTCCTCCTCCTCTCCTCCGCCTCCGGCCATGGGTCGTCGCCGTTGGGGCCGTGTGAGGAGCAACGGACACTCCTAGGGCCAAAGGGCGTTGCTCCTCGCGAATGCCTCGCCGAGCGGCCGCCCCACTCCTCCGGCAGCTCCGGCTCCTCCGTCGCTGCCCGGGTCTAGCGGCGGCTCGAAGACACCGGCTGTCGCCATGGAGGAGTTCTTCGCTCCCGTGGCACCTCCTCCTGTGGCGATGGCGGCCCATCCTCGTGCCGAGCACGCGCGACGTGAGGCGCTAGGAAGGGACGGTGGCGCCGGGACAGGACGGCGTCATGGCGACGGCGTCTAGGGCCCGCCCTTCTTTGCTTAGTAGATTAACGCCACTAGTGGCAGTGTGTAGACCGCCACCGGCGGCCTATCGAGCTAACCGCCCCAACCGGGCAGTCGCGGTCCCTAGACCGCGACTAATTTCGTTTATGAGGTCTGCCACCGAGGTCCTTTTAGGCCCGCCGCTATAGAGCGTAATTGTAGTAGCGACATATCAATTCGATAGCCCCGCTCCGTTGTTGTCCGCTTCAAACAATAGCACTCCCTCCATCCAAAAATCTCAAACGCATTACAAAAAATATCTTTGCACAAATTTCTAGCATATACCAGTTAATCACTCATTTAATGACCAGGTGCCTCTAATTCCTATGAGTTAATTAAATGAGATAGATGGAGTGCTATGCTTAATTGGCTGCATGCAAGATAAACGTGAGAGTTGATTGGCCAAACATCTTGAATTGTGCTCGGATTAAAAGCATACTACTCTCTTAACTCATTTTCTTTATCACGGTGACCAACTCAAATATGCTTAAGATTTTTGGTTGGTGTGTGTGTGTGTGTGTGTGTGTGTGTGTGTTAGTTATTTTTGAACCATACATCTAACCATACATCAAGACTGAACATGAATACATGGGTAGAATTCACTTAATACCTCAAGAGATGAAAACAACAGCTCATAGAATTGAATACAAGTTTTGTTATATATTTATCTGGTGTCACTGTGATTAAGTATTCAGTTTTTATATATACGCCTGGTTCTAAATTTATCTGGTGTGCTTTAATACATGCTTTGAACTGTTCAGTTTCTAAGTGCATAGCAAAACATGAACTGTTCAATTCATTCTTTCCTGTTTGTTCTTAGATTTTTCTGCTAGTGGTCTCTGCCTATCTCTGTCTCTTTCGTGCCGTGTTCCTTCCATGGTTGCTTTCTCTGCACCATTAGATCGCCATGTTCATGTTGCAACCACGAAGGGCACATGCCACCAACCATGGTGGGCTCCACGCCACCACATGGCATGTGCGGCTGGCATCGGGGCGAGGACGACTGGTTGGTATAACAGCACGTATGGGCTGGCATCCAGCTCGTTCCGTGAACGCAAGAAAATATGGAAAGCAAGACAAAATTGTTTGTCCAACTTGACAGTAATATAGTTACTGGAGGATTTTTTTGTTAAAGCATGATTAATGTATTGTTAACTACCGCATCTAAGGTTTGACCATACGTGAAAGGGGCATCGTGACCACCGAATATGCTATATAGCCCTGTCATCCGTCCGAGCTTGTCGCCGGCCAAGTCGCTGGTAGAGCTGCAAAGACGGATAGATTGTGAGTAAATAATGAACCGGTACATCTGCGCAGTCAGTCGTCTTTTAGGTAGGATACAGCAAACCGTTTGAGGTTATAGAGTAGGAGCTGATTGTGTAGAAATGTTGAACATCACCACAAACCGTTGAGTCTCAGTCTTAGTCGTGGGATGTTTGGTTTATTTTGGTGTTTTAATCACTGCTACATCATATGGAATATAAATAAAATACCCATTTACAATGCATAGTTCCATCTTCATGTTTCCTAAGAGTGCCATGTCATTAATTTTTTTTTCATCTTTGGTCAAGTGTTGCCTTATTATCAGTTCGTATATATTAACTATGCCTTTTGACAATTGCTTAAACCACCCCCCCCCCGACACTCCATATAGGTAGTACAGATGCTGTGGTCGTATCATCTTTAGATATCTGTCAAATATTCCTGTTCCACGAGCTTTTGAGAAAGAGGGGTTATGGAGTATGAACCTATGGTTTCCTATTCAATGGGGGCAATGAACTCCATGGTCTACAAGCTCATGAAACTCAAGAGAAAGTATCCCATGGTGGATAACCTGCTACATGATCTGCAGGGGCTTAGAGAGTATCTCCTGAACAAATTCAGTCCAGGACTGGCTACAGATGAGCAAGACATGGTATGGACGAAGCAAGTCCGAGACCTGGTGTACAACATAGAAGACTGGATCGATCCCTTGTTGAATGGAAGACAAGATGACTGGATTGATCCGAAGCTGGCGATTACCTTCTTTGAATCAGAGATGGTGATCAAATTCAAGAAACAGATCCAGGAAGCGTGTGATCGCTGCACATGGTACAAGCATCTAAACAAATCTTCCTCTTCTGCTGCCACTCGTGTGGACGATTCATGCAGCAAAGTTATCGTTAGTCCGCCCTCAAGCAAAAGAAACTCTACGATGGATTCCCCACTGCTTTGGGGCAAGAGAGATGACCTCGTCGGCGTTGACGGCCCCCAACATGACATAGAAGTTCATCTGGACGACGCGCAGTCACAACTGAAAGTGGTGTCAGTATTTGGAGCCGGAGGCATAGGCAAAACAACACTTTCCAGGGAGATATATAAGAAGCTTAGTTGGCAGTTCGAGTACCGAGCTTTTATCTGCATAGGCCGCAACACATCAACAAAGACTGCTCTAATGGATATATTCTGCCAAGTAAACCCGTGGACACATCAAAAGGTATCCAGTGAGGAGCAAGAAGTCATCACTGTGCTCTGGGAATTCCTCTGCAAGAAGAGGTAGGTAGCTCTGGTTAGATAGTTTCTTACAGTGCCTGTATTTTATTCTGTTTCGTGGACTATTCATAGTGTCAACATGTTTCTCTTTCTGCTGTTTATGTCAGTAGATTTAATAAATCTACATCCTTAAATACTTTCCATGTCTGCTTCACAAAACTCATAATTTCTCATTCGAAAATCGAAAAGTACAATTTCTCAACCTTAATTTAGTTGTAGCATTATTCCATGAAGTACCTGGTGGTTGATGTACTTTGAGAATGAACTATTGTGATTTGAAATTGATGATCCCTCTATGTCTTCACATTTAGGTATTTCATTTTTATTGACGACATCCGTTCTATACAAGCTTGGAGAGTCATCCATTGTGCTTTACCTGATGATGATCTTGGAAGCCGAATTTTGACAACAACTCGTGATGGTGAGATAGCATTATACTGTTCAAGACTTCCCAGTGATTACATCTATGAGATGAAGCCTCTTGGCGTCATTGACTCCAGAGACCTATTCCATAAAACAATACCTATCCAAAGAGATGCTTGGCCGGCTAATTGCACATATATTAATGGTAAGATGCTAAGTATGTGTGGGGGCTTGCCACTGGCAATAATTGTTACAGCTTACTTTCTAGCCAGGAAATTTATTGAACTCGGACCAGATAACCTTGGAAAATATTTCTATTTCATCTTGGATAACGATTCAACGTCAGCAGGGATCAGAAAGATTCTGGACATTTCTTTCAGGGATCTGCCTCTTCCTTTGAAGTCCTGTTTTCTTTATATGTGCATTTTTCCTGAAAATTATGCTATCCAGAAAGATCGTTTGATATGGAGATGGATAGCGGAAGGACTTATCCCTAAAAGAGATGTCGAAAGTTTGTGGCAAACTGGTGAGAGTTACATAAATGAGCTCATAAGTAGAAATCTGATTCAGTCACTCTCTCCCTACAATGGTGATCAGCCATCGGGTTGCATTATTCACGGGGTAGTTCTTGATTACATCACTTCGTTGTCAAACCAAGAGAATTTTATAACAGCAGGTGGAGAGTTAAATTTTGGTTCAATTCCTCCTGATACGATCTGGCGATTCTGTCTCGACTGCAGCAATCAAGATCATGTTGATATCTTGGATTCCAGCACTCTTCACCTCTCTAGAGTACGCTCCCTCACGACTTGTGGGGATGCTAGACGGATGCCTAATATTTCTGCCTTCAAACGTGTACGAGTGCTAGATCTTAAAGATGCTGAATATTTAGAAAGCCACCAACTGAGAAGTATAGGTTGTTTGCCGCTCCTTAAATACTTGGGAGTTGGGGGAACCGAAATAACCGAGCTGCCTGAAGAGATTACGGCAATCGAGCATTTGGCGATCGTAGATGTGAGAGGAACAGTAGTGACAGATATACCTTCGTTTAAATCTTCCCAGTTGTTGATTCTACTAGCTGATGGTTGGACCATACCAAGGGCAGCAGAGGGGATGATGGAATTGGAGGAACTGTCAACTATCAAGCTTAATAGCAGGGAGTCCTTGGTTGGTGTGACAAAGATTGTGAATCAGTTGAAGCTGCTCCGAATTCTGGGCGTCAAATTTAACATATTTGATAATCCTAAATCGTACGGACAGGCAGTTTTGCTTTTCTTTGATGAAGTCGAGAAATCTAAACTTCGGTCTCTATTTCTGTATGATTTCCCTGAGCAGTTATTACTTTGGTTACTTTTAGATTGTTCGGCCAACTCAAGGCTCCAGGATCTGCAGTACCTGGAGATGAGAATACAGGGAGACCTCGACGAAGTTCCACAGAAGATAGCCTACTTCACCACCCTCACAAACTTGCACATTACAGTTTATAAGGTAGACGCAGAGGGTCTCAGTTCCCTCGGTAACTTGCCGAATTTAGTCGTTCTTAACCTAACCTCATGTTCCTATGAGACCCAAGAAATGTGCATCATCAACAAGGATGGCTTTCAGCTCCTCAAGGTGTTCTGTTTCGTCATGTCAAAAAAGGGCGGCGGACCATTGCTTCATTTTGAGGCAGGTGCCATGCCACAGCTACGAAGTCTTCGACTAGATGTGACGTGGTCAAGAGACTTTGGCTATGGAGATTTGGATTTTGGTACCCAGTATCTTTGCTGTCTCGCACGGGTCCATGCCAACATCTACTGTGTTGGTCAGACTTTGAGGGTGGTGGCCGCCATCAGAGATCAAGTATCCAAGAACCCCAACAGTCCTGTCTTGGAGCTAGGCAAAGAAACTGAAGTCGTGCTAAACTATGAAGACTCCCAATCGTCTTCTGTAGCCTCGTATGAGAGGCCTACCATCAACTAGCCCACCATAGAGGACAAAAATTTGGAAACCTTATGACCTGGACCACGTTTGCAGGGGCCGACACTTACCTTTGTTGGCTACATGGTACCATCAAGCTCGTTGCAACACCAGACTTGAGCATTGTGCTGTCTTATGCATTTACGTCTTTTCTATCTGTTGTTAACAAAATCCAATTAGTTGTAACTCTATTTATGTCCATGTGACTGGCTAAAATCCCCCAGTACATCTACTCTTATATGCATCATTTTTCATGATATTTATCTTTATCTTTTTTTAACGGATATTTATCTGTCTTTGTTTATCTGTTTCCGCTAGCCAAAAGCCCAAAACCTCTTTCAAAATGTAGAGGTGGGGACTCCGGACATTATTTTCCAATCTATTATCTTTACATTAGAAGGTCAAAAAAATCCACCACGTTAGCTAAAAAATGCTACAAATTCCGGAGAAAATAAGAAGAGAAAATTAGCCACCACTGCCATTATAAAAGAACTAGATGATTTCCCGCGCGTTGCCGCGCACATTATATAGTATGAAAAAAACACTTCACAAACACCCAGAAAAGAAGTAAATAGAAACAGAAAAGATATATGAACAAAAGGTGAAGTAGTAATGGAGGTATTTAGAGGAAGTAGTTTCTCTACCTTAATTTGTGGTGACCGGATAACATTAAGTGACATGAGGATATTGATGCATGAATGGATATATGGGAATTGGAGGCGATAATCGGAAGTGCTAATTAACTTTCAAGATGACATGACAGAGATTTGAAAAGTTCCAAATAGCTCCTAATCGCCAACATTCTATCTTTATCTAATTGTTAAAAATTATTTGAGATGATGTGGCGTAACGCGAAGCTAGAAAAATAGCATTGAATGGCTAGTGGGTTGGAGAAGATGTGGTGCAACGTGGAGCTAGAAAAATAGCATTGATGGGCTCTTAGTGGGTTGCATCTTTTATATATAAGTAGATTAGTCACAAAACCCCTAAAAATATTTATAAAATAGCTAATTTCAAAATAATAAAAACTACTTAGTAAAATTACCCACCACTACCATTACGAAAGAATTAGTCACAAAACCCCATAAAAATATTTATAAAATGTCTAAATTCGGTGATAGAACCACTTCACCGAGAAGTGACTCCATCTCCGAGGATCCTCTTGGGTGACACCACACGCACGTCTGTGATACCGCATAATACAACACAAGAAATTCTCACATTAATCGGAGAAAATGAGAAGAGAAAATTACCCATCACTGCCATTATGAAAGAATTAGTCACAAAACCCACTAAAAATATTTATAAAATAGCTAATTTTGAAATAATATAAAATACTTAGTGAAATTACCCGCCACTGCCATTATAAAAGAATTAGTCACAAAACCCCATAAAAATATTTATAAAATATCTAAATTCTGTGATAGAACTACCTCACCGGGAAGTGAGTCCATCTCGAGGATCCTCTTGGGTGACACCACACGCTGTGATGTCGCACGAGTACAACACAATATGGCCACGGGGAATATAGAGAATGTGACATCCCCTCCGGGACACCCGGGAATCGGTACAGGGGGACACTCGACGAAGCGAGTTACAATAGTTCATCATCTCATACAAGCCAGAATATATACATCATGGTATAATACAACCAGGTTTTCGAAATACAAACATCGTACAACGGAAGCATAAACATTATTGAAGTTTATAACCCTACGAGTTTTGCAGCGGAAACTTATTCTCTTTACAACGAAAGACCACTAGCATGATGTACTTGAGCCCGTCGTACATCACGATCCTCCTCGCTCAGGACGTCGGGATCCGTTCCCACCGGAGGGAACCTCCTTCGGGCACTCGCTCCTCTTCCGGGAATCTACCGTGCGAGTCGTGGAAGTACGACTCGGGTCCTGAAAACATAACGAGCAAACCCCGAGTATTCTAATACTTAGCAAGACCGACCCGTCAACGAGGCACGCTAAGGCCGACGCCTTAGTATGCAAAGGCTTTCTGGCTGTGGGGTTTACTCTTTTGCGAAAACAGCCCTAAAAGTAGATCCTTACTTTCAATGTTTTAGCTCAAGTTAAGTTCAATAGAGAACAAGGGTTTGCAGCCTACCACTACTGCAATCAAGTTTGCCAGAAAAGGTCATTTACGACCAACAATTCTTTCATCTCTCATCCTCATCTTTGAGTTGATTACTACGATGTGACGAGCTAAACAAGCGGTACTGATTACTGCGAGGGACAGCGATTCGAATCGATTTTATACCAGCTGGCAAAACCCGTCTACACGACGTATACGCACCGCACCGGTCGTATACGACAACTTTTCCCGCTAGCACCGACAGCAGACTAGCCAATTCCAACTCCCCGGGAATATGGCGACCCCACGACTTCATCCGTGGGCGACCCATTTCCCTCCCGTGAGACTAACCTCTCTCTAACAGCCGGTAAAAGAGAGTTGGCTACGCTACATCTCCGGGGCGGTAGGGTACATCAACGGTACGTTCAAACTTGTTCAACTAGGCCGACAACGGTACGGTCCTTGACCGACTCGAGACGGGGCTACCACCTTGCAAGACCTCATCTCCGTCTTGCCCTTTCTTCTACGGGGCCCGTCCGGTCTCGGCTTATTAACGTCTTCATTTCCACTCTCATCTTTCCCTTATCTTCGTTCTAATGACTCATACAAGCTGTCCCAAAAATCTGGATACAAATTAAGCTCCTTGATCCGAGATAATGGTCTTTTGCACTCCATGTAGACAGAGAATGCGGGAGATGTATACTTACGCATATTTTTCGGCGGTGTATCGAGCATGTACCGGCATGAAGTGAGCTGGCTTAGCTAATCTGTCCACAATAACCCGGATGGAATTGTGTTTTTGTGGGCTTAATGGTAACCCAACGATGAAATCCATACTGATATCTTCCCACTTCCAATCAGGAATACTTAGGGTTGCAATGGACCTGCTTGCTCCAAGTGCTCTCTGCTCGACACGTCGACAAGTATCACTCTCATTGACATACCCTGCTATATCTCGTTTCCTTCTTGTCCACCAAAATCTGTTCTTCGAGGGCTCGATACATCTTGTTGGTTCCACAATGAACAGACTTCGTGGACGTATGGGTTTCATCCCTTTTCCTCTTGCGAAGTTCTAAGTCCTTAGGCACTACCAATCTGTTCTTGAACCAATTCACCCTTCGCTATCTTCTCCAAAGCACTTCATTTCACCCTTCTTAGTTCGTCTTTTAATGTGACTTATACCAACGTCCTTCTTTTGAGCTGCTACTACTTCTTCACGAATGGTAGGACTAAGAGTCAAATTATTCAATACTCCATATGGGAGAATTCGGAGATTAGGCTCGCTAATTTCTTCTTGCAATGCTTCGGTGAATAGGCTGAGCGGTGAGACTGTTGCAACGAGCTTTTCGGCTCAAGGTGTCAGCTACGACATTGGCTTTCTCGGAGTGGTGGTGAACCTCGATCTCATAATCCTTTGTTAGCTCTAGCCGCCTTCATTGGCGCATGTTTAGATCCGCTTAAGTGAAAATTTATTTGAGACGCTTGTGGTTTGCGCATAGATGTACCAAACTTTCGAAGAGATAGCGTCTCTAGCTTCTCAATGCTAGAACCTCAGCTGTTAATTCCAGCTCCTGTGTTGGTTATTGTTTCTCCTGTCGCCTCGGTTGTCGAGACGCATAGGTACTCACTCGACCCTCTTGAATTAGAGCACATCCAAGTCCGAGTGCACGAGGCATCACGATGTACCTCAAATGGCTTGGTCGAATCCGGTGAGCTAACATTGGTGCTCGTTATGAGTAACTTCTTCGAGCGTACGAAAAGCTTATTCACCTTCATTGCTTCATTCATACTTCTTATCCTTTTTCCAACAATTTGATCATTGGCTTAGCAATCTCTCGAGAAATTGGGGATGAATCTTCTATAATAGCCTTGCCAACCCTAAGAAGCTTCGGATCTGTGTGACCGATTTAGATGGCTTCCAACCCGATAATTCTTTAACCTTACCAGGATCAACGAGTCACTTCTTCTGCTGATATCACCCGACCTAAGAATAGTACCTCCTTCAGCCAAAACTCACACTCGATTGAATGTGGCCTCTAGCTGGTGATCTCTTAGACGTTAGAGCACGACCCTTAAACGTTCCGCATGTTCCTCTTCCGACTTGGAGTAGATCAGAATGGCGTCTATGAAAATCATGACAACCTTGTCCAATTCTAGCATAAACACCGAGTTCATGAAATACATAAAGTGTGTTGGTGCATTGGTCAATCCAACGAGACATCACCAGGTATTCATAAAGTCCATATCCGGTGGAGAATGCGGTCTTTGGTATATCTTCGATTCTGATCTTAATCGATGATATCCTGAGCGAAGATCTATTTTAGAGAAGACCTTGGCTCCCATTAGCTGATCAAGCGAGATGTCAATCCGAGGAAGTGGATACTTGTGCTTAATGGTCACTGCAGTCCAAGGTCGATAATCCACACATACCCTCTATGTTTGAGCCTCCTTCTCGACAACAACGTTGGACATCCCCAAGGCGATGAACTTGAGCGAATATATCTCTTGTCCAATACTCCTTCGGTTGTACCTTTAATTTTGTCAGCACATTTGAGTGGCATCCGATACGGTCTTCTCGATATTGGTGCAATCCCTGGTTCAAGCTATATCTTGAATTCTACTTGCCCAATCTGTTGGTAAACCGGAGAATAATTTGGGAAGACGTCAATCGAAGGCAATCTCGTTCATGAAGAGGAAAAAATTCAGGTGAACTGCAAAAGCATGTATATCCGATACGGCCTTATAGTACTTCATCTATCTTCTGCCAAGATTCGCATCCAATCCTTGCCCGTCTAAGACTACAAAGGAGGTGGGATAATTCTTACGACCCAACTTCAATGGCATCTCTCGTAGTACTTTGACTTGCAAGTATATTACCCCTAGGTGATGGTATGAGATGGGGATAAATCATCTTGCGTGACGGGGGTTATATTTTTGAACACATCCTCTTGATGATAAAGTTGCGGTTTGCTCCCGAGTCAAATAACATACTGGCAGCATGATGGTTGATAGAGAACAATCCAGCCATGACTTGCGACCCTTTCGGAATCTCCTCGGATGTGGTAAAGGTGACACGACCAGTCTTCTTCTTATCATTTTACTTGCATGATTCTGTCGACCAACTGCTTTCCTTTGAGGACGCGTTGAAGAATTCTGCTGTGTTGGTGTGACACAATCTTGAGCCAAATGTCCGAAACAATCACCGTTATAGCATGGATGATCAGCGGATTGTGGAGTCCGGTATAAGGGCGTATACTCGATTAGTCGGATTGATGAACCGCTGAACGGGAGAACACCTGTTGCTGATGCTTGAGGTGGCCGGTAAGAAATGGGATCCGATGGCTGAGGTTCAAACCTCCGATCTGCTGCGAAGTGTAGACTAGATGATAGTTGGAGAGTATCTCGCTTCCTTGTTCACTGGCTGCTCTCTTCTTAGTCTTCTCTTCTTGATGAGCACGAAAAGCAGCCTCCATGGGTATAGCTTCACTTACAACTCATTGATACTAACTCCACGATCCAAATTTAGAATGTCAAGGTGTTTGTTGTCAATATCTACCACTTTCATGCCGTGATCGGGAATCTATACTTATTCAGGAGTCACGAGATTTATAAGGGGTTGATGAAAGTCATTGATGAAGTAAAAGATTTAACTAGAATGGTTGAGCTTATGAAACAACATGGATTACCAAGAGATGTGACGGTGCTTTCATCTGTCTTGGTGTTGAAGGAAATATAGACTTAAGATATTTATAAGGATCATTGCACCGATGAGTTTCCAAGATAATACTCTTCTTTCCGGTTGCGTACCCTAGGTTATACGCCATCCGTTCGAGAAGAACATTATATTTGGATTCTCTTCTAGTTTCAAAATAGAATATGCATTTCCACATCGCCCATGTTTGACTTTGAGAAGCGCACAGGCGAACCGGCACAATCCAAAGGCAAAATGGCAATTTCAAAATACAAAACATCCATTTCCAAACTAGTTCTCGATACAACTTAGTCTAGTCAAAAAGGTGATGATTATTTCTTCAATGGAAGTCACTCAAGAACTTCAAGGAAAGATAATTTTCGGATGCAATTGAGTGAAAGAAGGAGAATGACTTTCGGACTAGGACGAGTCAACTCATAATATTGGAACCTTATCATCCAGAAAATTCTGTCGAGATGAAGATCAAAATGACTATTACTGGAGAGGAAAACAGAACTTTTGGTGGCTACAAAAATGGTAGTTAACCGAGTCATCCGCTCTGGATGAGGCCTAGAGCGATCGAAGTGGCATCGGTGACTAGCTCCTAGATTCTTCTACTCATACATTCCATCCTTCTGCTCTTCCTTGGAAAGTTATTGGGCTTGTTCAAGATCCAAGTATCCTATCATGTGTCTTTACCAGATCTGCATCTAGTTGTTTAACTATTGCTTTGGCAGCTGTAAGTTGTTCATTCCAAAATTCACTTTTAGCTCCCATTCATACTAGCATCTTAATCTATCCCTTTAAATCCCTAGTTCTCATATGGGCCTCTTGATAAATACACATGATCGTCCATCGGGAAATACACATGATCGGCCATCTCCCTAATTTCCTTTGATCATCCGTAGATGAAGATCTTAAATTCCCCATTCCATTGCCTCTGTGTGAGAGTTCTTCTTGCCTTCTATTTCACTAGCATAAACTTCTTCCGGTGCCATCCTTAGGGAACTAACTCTACACTACGATACTAACTTAGTCTAATTTCCCCAAAACCTCATATTATAGCACTTAAAATGTGATGATGCATGCACTATTCTGAATTAGTCGAACGAGCTGAAGTTAGCACGAACTAACACAAATAGTTAGTAACTACCCAGAAAACCACGAACTTCGAACGGTTAGAAAGCTAACGGTTCTAAGTCCTTAAATGGGCTCCGTACTCTCGCGTACTCTAAACGTGCTAAACGTATTAAGTTTTGAAAACAAGCTTGTAAACAATGTACTTGTTGCCCCTGTATTGCTCCGATACCAATTGTGACATCCCCTCCGAGACACCCGGGAATCGGTACGGGGGACACTCGACGAAGCGAGTTACAACAGTTCATCATCTCATACAAGCCAGAATATATACATCATGGTATAATACAACCAGTTTTTCGAAATACAAATATCGTATAGCGGAAGCATAAACATTATTGAAGTTTATAACCCTACGAGTTTTGCAGCGGAAACTTATTCTCTTTACAACGAAAGACCACTAGCATGATGTACTCGAGCCCGTCGTACATCACGATCCTCCTCGCTCGGGACGTCGGGATCCGTTCCCACTAGAGGGAACCTCCTTCGAGGCACCTGCTCCTCTTCCGGGAATCTACCGTGCGAGTCGTGGAAGTACGACTCGGGTCCTGAAAACATAACGAGCAAACCCCGAGTATTCTAATACTTAGCAAGACCGACCCGTCAACGAGGCACGCTAAGGCCGACGCCTAGTATGCAAAGGCTTTCTGGCTGTGGGGTTTACTCTTTTGCGAAAACAGCCCTAAAAGTAGATCCTTACTTTCAATGTTTTAGCTCAAGTTAAGTTCAATAGAGAACAAGGGTTTGCAGCCTACCACTACTGCAATCAAGTTTGCAAGAAAAGATCATTTATGACCAACAATTCTTTCATCTCTCATCCTCATCTTGGAGTTGATTACTACGATGTGACGAGCTAAACAAGCGGTACTCATTACTTGCGAGGGACAGCGATTCGAATCGATTTTATACCAGTTGGCAAAACCCGTCTACACGACGTATACGCACCGCACCGGTCGTATACGACAACTTTTCCCGCTCGCACTCTGACAGCGAGAATAGCCAATTCCAACTCCCCGAGAATATGGCGACCCCACGACTTCATCCGTGGGCGACCCATTTCCCTCCCGTGAGACTAACCTCTCCGAGTTGGCTACGCTACATCTCCGGGGCGGTAGGGTACATTAACGGTACGTTGAAACTTGTTCAACTAGGCCGACAACGGTACGGTCCTTGACCGACTCGGACGGGGCTACCACCTTGCAAGACCTCATCTCCGTCTTGCCCTTTCTTCTACGGGGCCCGTCCGGTCTCGGCTTATTAACGTCTTCATTTCCACTCTCATCTTTCCCTTATCATTCTTCTTAGCATAGACATTGAACCACTCATTATCCTATATCTCGCGAGTAGTGTTGCCACCACTCGACTTCTACCGATGCCCTATGACATAAGCTTAGCAGTTATCGAACTCTATTTAGCTACCCGAACCGAGTATAGCATAAACAAATGGAAACCTATCTCATGCATCTAGGGTATCAAGCAACTCCTATAACCTAATGCACAATCACGACTCATTATCGTGATAAAAGAAAAGACATTAAAATCATAGGTGGGATGCACCGGGGCTTGCTCGGATTCGAGTCGGAGTCGGCTTTCTCGTGTGTTGGTCGACTTCATAGTTCCCGCCTCCGGTCTCGAACTCGGACGGGACTTCGATCACGCCAAGACCTAGGTCGACCAACGAGTACATTGCGAATCAACGATCATGCATGCATGAATGTACATGAGATGATGTGCAACGATTTTATTAACCAAGATCGTTAATTAGCAATTAATCTTTACTTAAGTTCGAGTACTTTGCAATTAGTACTTAACAAGTAATAATTCCTCGGGTTTATTAATTAGCAATTTATAATTGTTCATGTTCATTAAGCAATAAGTAACAATTGATCATGCTCATTAATTATTGCTTAATCATGGTCATTAATTAATAATTCATCATGAATCATGTTCATTAATTAATAATTAATCAGGTTCATTCATTAATAATTAATCATGCTTTTAAACAACAATTTATAAGTACTTAATGACATGTGATAACACTTAAGCTACTAATTTGGGATCACATAAAATGACGGTGTTTATGTTCCATTTTGGAAAACAGTTTTCACAAACACTTTCATCTGCAGTATCTCTAATTTTTTTTAAGGAAATTTACTTTTTTCAAAATCAAATAATAAATAGCATAAAATAATAGATTATCTTAATCAAAGAAAGGTAATTAATTAAACTATGAAATTATAATTTCTCAAAATAGGAATTTGAATACATAATCAAATAGAGAATAATTTTATGAATCTAATGAACTTTGTTTGACATTTTTCTGATTTTCGTGGAATTTTCTATGAATATTTGAAGTTTAACTAAATTCGAAAATGAATAAATTCGCAAAATAGGAAAAAGAGAGTTTGGGCCGAAACTGATCGGCCCATGGGTGGTGCGGCCCAAGTGCGTGTGCGGCCTAGACCGAGCTCGGGCTGGCCAGCCATGGTGACAGAACGGCCGGAGTCGGGCGGCGGGTTGCCGGAAGAGCGCGGAAGGGGTGGGGAAACGAGTGGCTTGGCCCGGGAGACTCCACGCGACACGGGCAATCCGGGTGCGGGGCCCACGGTGGCGGGAGCGGTCGGAAGAGATACCGACGGCGAGCTTCTACACCAGCTGAGGTTCGGCGGGGCACGGCGGCGTGGTAGTGGACCAAATGGGGAACCGTCTCCTCCGGACGCTTCCTTGGTTGAAGGAGAACACCGGCACGGATGTTGCCGATGCCGACTCGCATCGGAGATATGTGCTCGTCAATGGAGCGGAGGCGGCGGCACTTAGAGCTCATGAAACATGGGTGAATTCATGGAAGTCGGTGAGAAGAACATGAGGTTGAGTTGTTGGTATGACTAAGAGAAAGATGACGCACCTATGGAAGGAAGAGTCGCACGGATTGGCTCACCACCGGAGACGAATTTGAGATAAACGCGACGGCCAACGGTGGTAGCATCCCGGACAAAATTGGCGTCGATCTCTCGTGCTACGCCCGATGGTTGCGATTGGGCGGTATCGTGAGGTAGAGTAGCGCCGTGCGGAGCTGTGGGTGGTGCCGGCTCGCCGGGAAGGGGCCGGAGGCGGCCGGACGGCGGAGAGTAGGAGGGGCGGACGGGCGGCGGTGCTCGGGCGTGAAGGGAGGGAGAGAGAGAGACGAACGCGGCCCGGCCTTTTATCCCAACGAGGCGGAGGGGTGAGGTGGCGAGAGCAGCTGCGTGGCGCGGGCTCGAGACGGACGCGCGGCCGTCGAGGCGCTCCCGAGCAGCGGCGGTGCTGGGAGTCGGTTCGGAGGGAGAGAAAGAAAAGAGATTGACCACCGGCCCCGATCCGATATTTTGCAAAAAGCCCCCTCTTCTTTTGGTTTTTTGAAAAACGTATTTCTAGCTCTCGGAAAATTCTGCAAAAATTCCGGGATAGAAATGAAAACATTTTAAATCTTTTTCCTTATTGGCCGAAGTTCAAATTCTAAATAAATTTCTGATTAAAAATTCAAGTTTAAATTAAAGAGAGAAGCTTTCATTATTTCTTGTAGACATTGTTACAAAGTAAAATAATTCCACAGCAATTTTATAAATCTGTTATCTTTATGTTTAATCAACAGAAAATATTAAACCCCATACTTTACTTTTATTTAAATTCTTTTTAAGAATTTAATTTAGCTTAAGTTAAATTGGTATTTTATGTGAACTTCTTAACACAAAATTTAATATTTTCACAAGTGCAACATGATGACATGCTCAGGAATGACATGAAATACACTTTTATTTGTTAGGGTTGTTACAGCCCTCTCCTTATAGGAATCTCGTCCCAAGATTCACGATTCCAAGTGGCTAGACGGTGGTACTAAAGAACTCTGGTTAACTGGATTGAAGGGACCCCCCTCCCCAGCTCGCGCCCCTCAAGCCGCTCCCCTTGCCCGTCCCTCTCTCACTCTCACTCTCACTCTCTGTAACTCCCTCTCTCTCGCGCGAGCAGTAGACAGGTAGAGAGAGCC
The DNA here is from genome assembly GCA_031894775.1 of Chloris gayana. Classification (NCBI taxonomy): domain Eukaryota; kingdom Viridiplantae; phylum Streptophyta; class Magnoliopsida; order Poales; family Poaceae; genus Chloris; species Chloris gayana. The sequence continues at coordinate 1,383,668 of JAUNZO010004298.1, forward strand.
CCGCCCGCGATGGCCACCCTCTGAAGCTCGCCGTGCCCGACTGCCACGAAGCACACCAGCCCGAGCCAGCGCCACCAATGGACGCGCCTTGAGCTGCGGAACCTCCCAGAACCAACCCAGAGCAATTCCCCCATCGAGCCGCGCGAATCGAGGGTTCTTCCTCCGAGTCAGACTACTGCGTGTCGCCATCGATTCATCCTCTCCGGTGAGCCATTCCTCGATTAACCATGGCTGCACCTTCCTCTCACCCTATCGCACCCTTGTGACAAGTTTATTCCCTTTATTAGGCAGCCAGCTAGCTGGAACACCGTTGCATGCCGCCACCGTCCGCCACCCTGTGTAAACCAGTGAACTGGCGAGTTTTACACCTTATCGGACCAGCCCATCACGCCGCTACAGTCCTGACGGTAGTTTTCTCCGCCCCATTAGTGCCTCTGTTTGCCTACTGGCAACGCCGCCGCCGGCAGCCGGAGCACGTCCGCCATGGGCGTGAACTCCGTCTCCAGCCCGACCTGGGCTTGCTGGTGGCTCGGATCTGCTGCGCAGCAAGCCGTGTGGCCTTCCTGGGGCTCAGATCTGAGTGGCTGCGTCCTTTTTTCTATTTTCGCGGATTAAATTAATTGGCAGAAAATACTATGAAGTTCCAAAATTCATATCTCACAAAATACAGTTGATAAATTCGTGAAACAAATTTTGTTGGATTCCTTGTAACTAGGCCTCTTTAATGGTGCTGATAAAACACATTTTTGCTGCATAGATTTTCCAGAATAATTATAAGTTTGTAAACCCGAATTAATTCATATCTTTTTATCTAGAAATGCAAATGATGCAAACTAAAATGTTTTGGACTCCTCCGGACATGCCCTTTCATATGGTGCATCATATTCATAATGTTCCTGCATGTATATCATTGTATTCTTAATTCTTGGTTTATCATATTTAAATTTCAACAATTGATTTATGCATCAAATAAATGTAATACCGGAACCTAAATGTCACTAAAATGATGTAGTATCACCATGTTTTAGGATGTGTTCATATCTGCAACCAATAAATTTCTAAATAATTTTTGTTAGTAAATACCGCTGCTTTTATGTTTAAAGTAAATCCTCTCCACACAAAATGATGAAACTTGTTTATTAGTTTGTTATTTCATGCATGTATCACCTGCATAATGCATTGGTACAGAAACTTTGCAAATGTGATCATGCCTTTTAAATGTTTTTAATTATCATTTTAAGTACTTCATTATTACATTGATAACGAAGGGATACTTTAAAATAAATCTATATTTAAGCATATGTCTTCAAGAACCATCTTACATAACATATCAATTGTGTTTTTAAATGTATCATTCGTACATCGACATCATCCATATTGTTTGCATGTCTTTGCATTCATCGATATTGACATCTCGTTAATTTAGGGAAAGTTGAAGTGCTTGGTTGAGGATCTTCGGAAGGATATCTCTCTAAATTAAGACCCGGGACCTGAAGATCCAAACTCTGTTGTAGTAGCTCTAGGCAAGCCCCGGTGCATCCTCCTAGTTTTAAAGTTTTTATTTTTAGTATCACAATTGCTAGACTGTCTAGGATGTATTGTGCATTAAGTCTAGGTGTTGTCCGAAAATCCACTTGCATTGTCCCCGGATGAATCCTATGTAGATGTTATATCTTTGGTAGAGTTACCAACTAGAATAATTGCTATGCTTAATTCTAGGATCAACGGAACATACGGTTAAATGTTCAAATGTTAGTAAAGTTCCTTATGTTGTTAATCACATGATTAAATAAATGGAAACCGGACGGGCCCCGTAGGTGAAAGGGCAAGTTACAATGGTCCGGAGTGGCTTTGTCTTGCAAGGTTGTAGCTCCGTCTCGTGTCGATTAAGGACCGTACCGTTGTTGGCCCTGCTCGAACAAGTTTTGAACTGTACCAAGTACATGCTAGTTTTATTGGGGACTAGTATACTTATGTAGCATTGGATTTTGTACTATGGAAGATAACCTTGGTCTTCGGTCGTTGTGTCCGCGCAAGGAGTGGGTAGTAGACTCACGACGTTACCGATGAGCTGCTGGCCACTTTGGAGATCTGGTACCCTTCCCGCTTGAATGACACCTTTGTGAAAGGTTGATATACGTGTTCTTAAATGATGTGTATATCGTGTGCTTCGGGTTTTTCCCAGCTGGTGTAAAATTGATACGTATCAATGTCCCTCGCAGTAATGAGTACCCGCTTGTTCAATGCGTCACATCGTAGTTAATAACTTGAATTTAAATTCTAAATGCTAATGGTACTTCCTTGGTTATTATTGTTGATGAGGTTACTTTGATATATTTATTCTACACTTGTATTTATGCTTCTCTTGCATGATCACTGTATTTATTTATGTAATATTAAACTTGGCAATAATACTGAAAGTAAGGATCCACTGCTTAGTCGCTGTTTAATACCCTGAAAATCAGTACACTCCTCCGAGCCTTGCATGTCTAGGAGTCGGTTCTATGAACCATTCGACGGGTCGGTCTTGTGGAGCTTTAGTTGCTCGGGCTTTGTGCCTATGTTGTTTTTCATGTAATACGGATGATGCATATGAGTTGCCTCGTTGGTGTACTGCCCCGGGACTTGCAGATCCCGGAGGGCTGGTCTTCTCACTAGGAAGCCTAGCCTTGCCGTTGCTTGTGTTTGGCTATGTGGTTATCCGTATGGGCTCGGATTAATCACCATCGCATGTATTGTCGAGATGTATATTTGTTAGACGTTAATTATCGTTTCCGCTTCCACATTTTCAGAACTGAACTTGTTTAATTTCCGCTGCACTAAACTCTGGTGTAAAATGAGGTTAATTTCCGTTATGTCATATTTGAACTCCATCGGTTGTTGTATTATCATGTGTCCGCTTAACACAACACCTCGGGATCTTTGATCCGTGGGTCGGTCTGTCTCACGGACCTGCCTCACGAAGAGGCGTTTCCGTCTCTAGGATCATCTTGGGTGGCACCACGCGCTCCGTTGCCCGATTATTACAACATATAAACATAAGCATAATACAATGGATATAAAATACAAGTCTTTTACATCCATCCCGATACAAATAGTACATCGTAGTCTCAGCGAGTGCAGCAAATACGTTTGAAAACAAATTAGTATAGGGGAAGCAGATAACATACAATCGCTCCGACGGCGATACACAGCGGGGCATCCGACGAGAGACAGGTGTTTTGCCCTAAACACCTTACCGGCACAACAACGCTGTACTCCTCGAGTCCACACAATTCCCAGGTCTAGTGTCCTCCATTGGTGGCCTGGTCCTGCCGATCCTCCAATCCACCTACGTCATCCTCGCTCATCCTGGTTCTCTCGAAAACCACATAGAGCAAAGCCCCGAGAAACTAAAGCTCAGCAAGACTGGCCCGTCAAAGTGGCCAACTATAGTCGACTCCTAGACATGCAAAGGCCAGGGGTAGGGTAAATTAAGCACTAAGCCAACCTACAAGTGGATCCCGACTTTCAACTTTTAGCAGTTCATTAAGTTCATAAATACCTAAATTCAATTTGCACTATACTATAGCATTACATGTTTCCAAACATTGTAATTAAGCAATACAACAAATTAACCATAATCATCATCATCATGTTTCTCTTCTTACTACGTTTTGACAGACGAGATAAGCGGTACTCGTATCTGTGAGGGGCGCCGATTCGAATCGATTTACATCCTGCAGGAGAAACCTATTTGCACGTCACATACTCGCCTCCCAAAAGCCGCATGAGACAACCTTTCGCTTTAGTCACCACTCAGCCGACTCAAATCCATCTCCTACGAGCAAGGGTCCCTCAACGCGAAGCCGTCCCGGACGTCAACCGTGAGCGGATGGCTCCCTTCCCGCACTCTCCCGGCCTCCACCAGGAGATGGGTATTGTCCGACCATGCAGCTTCCGTCGCTACGTCGGTTCACTAGGCCCATAAAACACCAGCATGCAAGCGATACGTTCAAACTTATCCACATGGACCGGACACGAGGTGGTCCTTGTGTGCACGTACAGGGCTACCACCTTGAAGACTATTTCAGTCCTTCACTTTTCACCTAAATTGCCGGTCCGGCCTCCAATTTCCATTCTCTTCTCAAATCCCTAGCATCGTGTCCAAAAGTGATTGTCCTATCTACGAGTGGTCTCCACACCACTCGACGGATCATCACCCTAATTAAGCAAGCATCTAGCGTAGGGCAAGCAAACATGGATAAACAAGATCCTACCGCATGTTATGGTTTCATCACAACTCCTATACACCTAGTGCACAGTACAAGCCTACAAACATAGTGATGAAATAAAGACTTAATTAAATAGGTTGTGCACCGGGGCTTGCCTTGAGCTTGACCTTGATTAGTTGGGTCACTAACCGCAACAACGTCTTCTCGTTCTTCCTCACCGGTCACCACGTTCACCACCGCAGCTACATGATGAAAGAGTGATATTTAAGTTTGACGAAAAAATGATTTAAATACATTATAGAATACGTGCGAATTTCATCATAATCAAGCATTGTTTTAAATAGCCCGCTATAGTTTTGCTATAGCTTTTTGAGGAAGATGACGCTACAATATTGCTAATATTGCCGGTAATGCCGCTAACTCCGCTATACGGTTAATTTTACTACTAACTTCATCCGCTAACTCGCTATAACACAAAAGTCAAGTCGTGGTGATGAGTTTTGTTGTTCATAGTCCATATGATGGTTGCCTTTTCATTATGTGAACTTTCCAATCACTAGGAAATATGGTAAAAACATGATTGCATGTTAGAGTGCTATAATGATGGTTGCACATATATGAAATGAGGGTCGAAATTGATGTAATTACTAATTTTTTGAAAAAAATATTCTCTTTTTGCAAAACCCTACATGCAATAGCTCCTCGTAGCTTTTCTAGGAGTACTCCGCTATATTCTATAGCCCACTATTTAAAACATTGACATCAAGTAATTACTGAGTATAAAGTAACTTGGGGTCCACCGAGGGTGAAAGATTTAATTGCAATTAACAATCTAATTTAATTCATTGATTCCCATGAAGCAATTTAATCATCATCGCATGTGCATGAAAATAAATCCTTAAATCTTGCAAAAGTTGGTAAAATAGAAAGCTAATGGCCTCTGGTCACTATGCACATATTAAGGATGATAACCAAATTAAGCTCCAAGATTAAAGGCAATCCAATAATTAACTAAGCATTAAACTTGAATCTCCAAAAAGGAAATGAACTCAATTAATTTGGTTAATTTGCCTTTGATCATGTCAATCTAAATGGACCATTAAATAGTACATGTGGGAAGGAATCCAACAAAATTTAGTTTGCAATTTTTTTATGTCCAGATTAAAAGATATGAATTTTCTAAATTTAAACCAGAGTTCCGCTTATTTATGAAAATGCTGTCGCGTGAGTTAAAAATTAAAACCGACCACACGGGTGGCCACACGGTGGGGATCCGGTGTGGCTGTGGCCACTCGCCATCTAGATCGCGTGGCCCTTTGTGCAGCCAGCGAGAGGAGCTCGAGCTGCTGCTCGGCCATGGCGGCCGAAGTGTCACCGGAGGCGGTGATGGCTCGTCGGATCGGGGCAAATGACCACGAAAAATTAAGGGGAAAATACCAGCGCGCTCATGAGATCGATGTGCATTCATCCGTGGAGGCCGTAGTGGCAATAGCTCACCGGAAGATAGACGGCGAGCCCGGGGTCCGAAGACGTTTGGCGAGGTCGTGCGCTCCGTAGACTCCACCAAATTGAGTGTCGTTTCTTCCTACATCATCGGTGGACCAAGAGATTCGTCGTCACCGTGTCCAAGCTGGAGTACGAGAGCCGCTTAGTGGTCTCGCCGTTGAGGTCGAGGACGAGCGTCGTTGGCAGTTAGGGAAAAACTCGAGTCCGTCGACCTCGTGCAAGGTAACAAGGTAGTAGAAGGTGAGACAGATGCGCAAGAGGGGTGCGCATGCGAGATGTCAAGAAAGTGGGGTCGAAGCACACCAACGGCAGCGAATTTCGCGCCGGCGTCGAGGGTGGTCGCCGAAAAACGTGCCGGAGGAAAATGCAAAATACTCCTAACTCAGGTCACCGTTTGGGGAATCGTTTTATCCTAGAGCTTGAGCGTTGCGAGGCGCATCTTTGAGTATGAGTGGCTCGCGTTAGGAGCAGCGAAGGGGCGGCACGACGAGGGCGCAGGGAGGTGGCGACAATGGAGGAGCTCCTCCGGCTTCGCGCCTCCGAGGGAAGCACCGGGAGAGGGAGAGGGGGACGGGGAGCAGCCGGCTCGGTCCGAGGCAGGGTCGTGGCGACAAGGTGGGGCGACGCTCATAGGGACACGGCCACACGGCGCCCTTGACGCACGACATGGTCGGGCGACTCGGGCATCTCGGGCACGAGCGTGCTCGAGAGCCGGGCCTCTACGGCTGATAGGAAGGGCCCACGGGGAATATCCCCGGTATCTTTTCTTTTTCCGTGATTTTCCACATGTGGCTTTCTCCCGCAAAGAAAAATAAAAAAGAAGACTTTCCTAAGCTCAAAAATTATATTCGAGAATTTCTATTGGTAGAGCAGCCCAAGAAACCGACATGGACGAAGAGTTTGGCAACAAATCTTTTCTGGATAAAATATGGTAATTCATGGAACTTTTCATTTGAGGTATGAAACTTTGATAAAATCCAGTGCGGCTTGGCCTAGAATTTCCTTTTGGCATGCACTACAACATATATTTTTCGTAGGCCTCACTTCTGTTGTAGAATTTGAGTTGTAGTTCAATCCAAGATGTATTTGAATTAATTGGCAACCCAAAACAAATTGCATCTCGATAAAAGTTCTTGAGGGTGTGCTACTTGTGACACCCCTACCTTGCAAAACAAGAGTGATTGTCGCACGAGACCGCCTCGAGAGACATCCGACGAAGCGGACGTCATAGCACATACACAAATGATACATTCACCATTTACAAAGACATATTTAGTGTACATGAGTAGAACATTTTACATATGATCTTCAAGTGTTAAAATACATGGAGTTCAGATTCTGATTTTTACATCTCTTTAGTATATATGCGGAAGCGTAAATTAATCTTGACGATAGTTGCCTAAAATGTAACACATCAAGCCCGTAGATGTGCCCATTCTTCTCAACAGCTCACCTGTACAAAAATGTTAACAACAAAGCCCTGATTATCTAATATACTTGGCAAGTCTTACCGACAAAAGTGGTTTCTAAAACCGACTCCTAGCATGCAGGGGGCTGACCGGGTTTATTGGAATTTAGTTGCAAAAACAGCACCTACGTTAATTTCTAATTCCAACTTTTAGCCATATTAAGAGGTTTATGACATGAATATAACATTTAGTGAGCAAGACCTAGCAATACAAGGTTGCAAAGCAATATTAAAATACTTCAAATCAGTAAATATATCATCATGTTCACTTCTTACTACGATGCGATCTGCTCGAGACAAGAGGTACTCAATAACCGCGAGGGACGGCGATATATATCGATCTACATCAAGCAGGAGAAACCGAAGTACACGACATACGCATCATTTAAGAACACGTATGGCCACCGTTCGCGAGATCACTATAGGGCCGATACGACTCCCACCTCTCCCAAGTAATACGTCCCCACATGCGATGCCCACGGCGGAGCCATCCAAGGGTAGACCGCATACTCGTCCAACCACATGACCCGGGATGCCAGCATCAATCAACATCTCAAACGAATGGTGGGGTACCGTCCAACCCTACGGTTCTCAAGCTACTAGGTTTCTCAGTACCCATAATAAAGGTATGCACTTGGTACACAACTCAATTCTTGCTCGCGGAGTCACACGGTCCTCAATCGAGACGCACGGGGCTATGGCAAACATAGGAGAACCTTGCCACCACATCTTACACATGCATTTCCCCGTACGGTCTCAATTTCATAAACATCATGTGAGAGGTAACAATTGAATAACCTATACCGAGAGGTCTCCGTACCGCTCGGTCTTGCTACCGATGACTCCTTACTAAGCATAGCATTTCTAACGAAAAAGGATTATACCTATCCAACGAGACCATAGGCATAAAGGGATAAATAATGCAACTACGGTTACGATCCTCCTGAACTTAAATGCACAATACATGACATCATCACATGTGAAGTAAAGCAAGATTTTTAAAAGTGTGGGTTATGCAGCGGGGCTTGCCTTGGGGTTGTTTCGAGGTTAGTATCCACACGGTGTTCAGCTCAACATTGATCTCCTCGTGGTTGCCTTCCTCGGTCTCGGGTCCTAGATGAATGCAATGCAATGCATGAGCGTTGGTGAATACATAGACATTAATATTTGTGGAACTTTCTCAATAAATATGAATGATGATGTTATATGCATATGAGAGAAAATTATGCATGCCGGGGATGATATGCTTGCTTATGGGTGAAAAATTATAATTCATTTCAAGGGGACCAACTTTTAATTAAACAAAACCTAGAATAAGCAACATGAATTATGTGCCTTAGGTTTACATAGAACATGACCATAGCAAATAATCAGTATATGACCTTGCTAGAATTATATTTGGCAAAGTGTGGATGACAAGGATGCATCGAAAATAGCCCTACATGAAAGGTGGGCATGGTAGATATGTTCATGCATAAAAGTAATGCTTGGTCATACTTGTGCATATAAGGGTATATGACAATATGCGAGGCAATCATTATGATTTAACAATCCTAAATGAAGCAATTGGTGCAACAAGCCATTCCCTACATGATCTCTGTAAATATGCATAAAAGGGCCACAAATAAGCATAACAACATGTAGGCACAACACATAGACTTTTGCATGCAAGATTAACGATCAATAGGGTAATATGTCATTTCATGCCAATATGATCTTGATCCTTTCAACGACTAAGCAATTAGTGCCACAATGCAACCTTTACATGGTTTCTGCGGTAAAGCATAACACAATTATGATAGGCCTCGAAATAATAAGGCATGCATTTTAGGGCACATTTATTTAATTAAAGCATTCATATGCGATTATATGCTATAGGCAAGGAATGATAAATATGATGAAAACTTGTATGAATGCATCAAAACCATGCACCAAGGGGTCCAACATGTTATGAAATGTGCATATGTAAATTTTAGTGAATTTTGCATTTACCAAGAATTAATTATGAACTTTACAAGCTTAACAAGGTTCTATTTTAAATTACACAAAACATTGCATTTTTACACAGAACCATAGACATCAAAGTTGGACAATGTAAAGTTCATGTCCTAAGATTTCCAAAAAGCTATCATTTGCATTTTTCTGAATTGTATTTCAAAAGATATGATATTTGCAAATTTCATAAAAGTTCACTGCTATTTACAAAATTGCCATTGCCGTGGAAACAAAACACATCGCTCCCTCGACGGAGCTCTCGCCGGAGATGACGGTGCTGCGCCGGGGCAGGGGGACACGGCGCGGCTTGGGGCCTGGGATTTGCCCCAAAATGACGGGCATGATTAGGCTAGTGACATGAGGGGGTGCTCATGGGTGGTGGCTCACCGCAAAACGGCCGGCGACGAGCGACAGGCGGCAGAGGACGTTCGCGGCGGCGTCGTTCATGCAGCACAGGGCACCGGAGGAGCGGGTTCAAGGTGGAGGAGCTCCGCACCGACGCGTAGAAGACCGTCGCGGAGGAAGACGAGCTCGGGAAGCCCGGAAGTAGGTCCTCGCCGCGGGGTGGCGCCCGGTCGACGGTCGACGGTGGGGAAAACACATATCCCGGTGTCACCTGTGCGAAAATAAAGGTGGGGGCGAGCAAGGAGCTGCGCTAGGTCGTTGTGCATACTCCGGTGCAAGGAATCGAAGCTAGTGCTCACCTAGCTGAAGAATTTTGCCATGGCGGCCATGGTGGATGAAACCAGGTAAAAGCGAAATCCTGCGGCTTGCCGGGGAAAACTCTAAAATTTGAAAATGCAAATTGAATGACATGGTCCTGTTCACATGTACTTTGTGACACGGGATGTCACACTACTAGACCGAGAGGCATGTTTTAAAAAAGCTAACTCGCAACGTTCGTGACACAGGGTGTCACAGCCCTCCCCCATAAAGAAAAATCTCGTCCCGAGATTAAGAATAAAATGAGGAGGTGGTTGGCATACCTTTGGTTTCAAGCGAGAATCCCGGATAATGAGTGCGACGGCATTCTTCAGATTCCCAAGTGGCTTCCCTTGTGGAGTGGTGACTCCACCGAACCTTGAAGAATTTCTGAGTGCCATGCCGGGTAATCCTTTCCTTAGTGTCCACTATCTTGACTGGCCGCTCGAGCATATGTCAAGTCGGGTTGGAAGGGCACCACATCATCCAGCACTCGATCCACGGGTGTTTTGAGACACTTCTTCAGTTGTGAGACATGAAAAACATCATGCACACCAGCGAGAGTGCCAAGCAAGTCAAGCTTGTATGCAACGGCACCACATCCGGCCATAACGGAATATGGTCCTATGTCGCGCGGTGAGAGCTTGCCTCGCACGCCAAACCTTTGTACACCCTTGGTAGGCGAGACTCGAAGGTATACAAGGACACCCACTTTGAACTCAAGTGGTCTACGTCTCGTATCTGCATAACTCTTTTTCCTTGATTTAGCGGCCTTTAGGTTTGCTTAAATTTCCAATACTCGCTCCTCAACTTGCTGCACAAGTTCTGGCCCAAATATAGTTCTTTAACCTGATTCGGACCAACTGAGTGGAGTATGGCATCGGCGACCATAGAGAGCCTCAAACGGTGCCATCTTAATGCTCTCTTGATAGCTGTTGTTGTAAGAAAATTCCGCCAATGGCAAGCATTCATCCCATTTCTTGTCATGATCCAGAACATAAGCTCTCAACATATCCTCTAATATTTGATTTACCCTTTCTATCTATCCGTTAGTCTGTGGATGATAAGCTGAGCTTCAAATCAATTTAGTTCCTAGGGAGGCATGAAGTTGCTCCCGGAAACGTCCCACAAACTGTGATCCTCGATCAGAAATGATTGTCCTTGGTGCACCATGCAAAACAAGATCCACTCAATGTACAGTTGTGCATACTTTGCCATTTGATAGCGTGTGCTCACTGGTGTGAAATCTGCCACTTTAATCAAGCGATCAACGTTCACCCAAATGGAATCAAATTTCCGAACAGTGGTGGGCAATCCAACAATAAAATCCATGCTGATACCATCCCATTTCCATGATGGAACACTGAGTGGCTGCAATGGTCCTATAGGTCTCAAATGATTAGCCTTGACCCGATAGCAAGTATCACACTCGGTGACATACCGAGCAATCTCTCTTTTCATCCTTGTCCACCGATACCTAGATCTGAGATCATGGTACATCTTATTGCTGCCCGGATGCTTGGAATACCTGGCTATGTGAGCCTCATAAAGTATCTTTTTACGCAGCTCGGGAACTTTCGGTACCACTATGCGGTTCTTGAACTAAACAACTCCCGCATCATCCTCATGAAAATACGCCTCTCGCCTATCTCCCTCTTTTATCCGTCTACTGAGGTGAGCTATGCAAGCATCTGTTTTCTGTGCTTCTACCACTTCTTCTCCCAACATGGGTATCAATGCCAAGTTGTAGAGTGACCCATGGGGTACAACTTGGATATAGTGCCCATACTTGACTAATTGAGTTGCCTGAAGGAAATTGCAATGTGCCTTCCTGCTGAGTGCATCGGCCACAATATTGGCTTGCCGTGGGTGATAGTGCACTTCCAACTCATAATCCTTGGTTAATTCCAACCAACGACGATGCCTCATATTTAAATCATCTTGAGTGAAAATATACTTCAAACTCTTGTGATCGGTGTAGATATGAACCAGATTGCCCAACAAGTAATGTCTCCACACCTTCAAAGCGAGTACAGCCGCAGTTAACTCAAGATCATGAGTAGGATAGTTTTGCTCATGCTTCCAAAGCTGTCCGGAGGTATACGCAATGACTCGGCCTTCCTGCATAAGAGCACCTCCCAAACCATTGCCCGATGCATCACGAGAAAACATCAAAGGGTTTCTTAAGGTTGGGTTGTGCTAATACTCGAGCAGTCATTAACGGTTTCTTTAGAGTTTCAAAGGCTTTCGACACGCTTGATCCCATTCAAATTTCTTTTCTTTCTTCGGAAGCTCTGTCATAGGCTTGGCAATTTTGGAGAAATTTGGGATGATGCGGCGATAATAACCTGCTAATCCCGGAAAGCTGCGAAGCCGAGTCACTCACTTTGGAACCTTCCAAGTTAGCACATCTTGTACTTTGCTAGGATCAACGGATATATCTTCCTCTGAAATAACATGACCCAAGAATGGAACCTTTTTAAGCCAGAACTCGCACTTGCTGAATTTTGCGGACAACCGATGATCCCTCAATCTCCGAAGAACAATGTGGAGGTGCTCGACGTGTTCTTCGTCAAATTTGAAAATATACTAGGATGTCATCAATCAAAACCACCACGAACTTATCATGCTCAGGCATGAACACATAATTCATGAGATACATAAAGTGTGCCGGTGCATTAGTCAACCCGAGAGACATCACCAAGTACTCATACGAGACCATACCGTGTTGAGAAGGCGGTCTTAGGCACATCTTTCAGCCTAATCTTAATTTGATGATAACCTGAGCGCAAGTCAATCTTGGAGAATACATTGGCTCCCATCAACTGATCAAACAAGATGTCAATGCGAGGCAATGGATACTTGTTCTTAACGATCACTGCAATGAGAGGCCGGTTATCTACACATAAGCGCAATGATTTCTCCTTGTTCTTGACAAAGAGAGTTGGGCAGCCCCAAGGTGAGGAATTGAGTCTAATATAACCCTTGTCTAGCAGCTCTTTCAACTACTCCTTCAATTCTGCTAATTCCTTAGGTGCCATTTTGTATGGTCTCTTTGAAATAGGAGCGGTGTCGGCTGTAGCTCAATCTTGAACTCAATATCCCTGTTCGGAGGCATACTAGGAAGATCCTTAGGAAACCCGTGAGGAAATTCCTGGACAACTGGAATGTCACTTAAGACTTCAACAATAGCTTGATACTGCTGGAGTACAATTCTTAGGATATGATAGCTCTAAGCTGTCCGGACCGTGCAGGGGAGAATTCAGATTCACGGTGAAAGCATCAATGTCAAGCACAACCCGACGATACTTCATCCAGAACATTCCTAAAATTAGGTCGATGTTACTGTCTTCCAGTTCCACACAACTTACTGGGTATGTCTTCGCATTTAAGGATAACTGAACCCCCTTGACTTGGTATTGTGCGTGAGTCTACCCGTTTGCTGACTTAATAACATACCGTGACCTCATAATACTTCGTTGAAGCCCACATCTTCAACAAAAGGTGTGTCGATGAAGTTATGTCAAGCTCCGGAGTCAAATAACAAATGATCTCAAACAGAAAACATACCAGCGATGACAGGTGCACCCTCGGGGATCTCCTCAATGGACGTGTAGTTCACACGCCCAATCCTAACTGCAGCCTTGTTGTTGTTGTTGTTGTTGTTGTTGCGCTGCTGCTTAGGAGCATTGCCCCACTGCTGATAGAGACAATCCCTAACGAAGTGTCCAGGACGGCCACAACCATAGCAAGAAGCTCCCGGTGGTGGTGGTGGATGGTTCCCAGAAGCATTCTAGGCGCGACAGGGTACAGGAGCATGCTACCCCTTCTGCTACTGCCGCGGCAACCTCTGCTGCTGTTGGGCCTGCTGGCGCGGCGCCACAATAGGCTGTGAGTAGTAGCGCTGCCCGGAGGGGTCGGTGTAGATCAGGCGATACTTGGCTGAGGGCGGATTGGATGGCCCCATAGCACTCGTTGGTCTCTTCTTCTCGGCCTGAACCCTACGGTAGCCCTCCTCAGCGAGGATGGCGTTGTTCACGAACTCCGAGAAGTTACCCCCATGTTGAGGGTGAGGTGGTCCTGCAACTCAGCATAGAGTCCATCCATGAAGTGATCCTTGAGCTTCGTATCCGTGTCAACCAGCTCAGGGGCGTACATCGCGAGCCGGTTGAACTGTTAGGTGTACTCCTGTACATTGCAGTTTTACTGGGTGAGAGCCATGAACTCTCTTGCCTTGCTGCGCATCACACCTACAGTAATGAAGTGAGTGCGGAAGACTGTCTTGAAGTCCTCTCAGGTCACATGAGTGCCAGCGGGCAAGGTGGCTAGGTGTGTAGCCCACCAAGCACTAATGGCACCCTCGAGCTGCTGCACAGCAAAGAGCGTCTTCTATACGTCGTTGCAGTGAAGCAACCCAAACTTTGACTCAGCAAGGCGGATGAAGTGCCACCCTCATCAGCTCTCCTAAGCCGTCGTACCCCGGTGGCTGGGTGCCCAGGAAGTCCTGGTACTAGTTGTCCCGAGGAGCCACGTCGCGGTGCTGGCGGCAGCGGTTGCCATCACAGCCCGCGTGGTGTTGACGGAGCTCCCTCAGGAACTCATTCTACTGCTGCTGGCTGTCCGGCATCGCCGCAAAGAACTATGCCATCATATCCATAGGATTAGGGATAGGTGGCGGCGGCGGTGGCGCATTGTTCCTAGCGCCTTGAGCCGAGCTCTCAGGCCCATCACCATGAAGGTCGTTGGTGTTGCGGGTCCTGACCATTCTGTTGTGCAAAAATTTGTGAAACCTGTTAGTCAATTGATCATAGAAGAAAATCAACTAGGGAAAATAATTGACAATAAGTAGCAAAAATTTCATGATAGTGCGATTGCAGGTTAAGCATCATAAAGCAAACTATCATGGTGAGGAAAACAAATGACAAGCAACATATTCGACCCTAATTCATATTCTGCACCGGGTTGTCTTTCCGATACAGTCAACAAGACCATGGATTTCGTCCTGGAAATCGATAGAATTGGTCCTTTGAATGAACACCAAAGTTTTAGTATATAATCTAAGCTTTCCAACAAGTCCTCACTCAACCCCATACGATGGACGAGCTGAAAGTTATGACCAAAGCACGATGGGCTGTCAATTCTGAAGACAGCATATCCAAGTTTTGTCTCTGGGTTTTATCTTTCCAACATGTACTTGTACACTGTCATCCGATAAACGAGCTAGACGTTATGGCAAGAACGAAACCGATAGTCGATTTTGAAAACAGCAACCGTGCGTTGTGGTTCAGTCAGAGGGAACTGACAATTCGACCCTACAAACAGAAGAAATAAATCTCCAAATGACTACCAAAGTCATGTCTCGCGTTTCTGTCTTTCCAGAAAGTACTCATTCAGCTAATTCCGATGTACGGGCTGAAAGTTATGAGCAATATCGTCAGACTGCATTTTTCTGAAACAGCAGCCTGTTCGATGTAACAACCTGACCTTTGAACTAGATAGGATCCAAATTGGTTCTCCAAAAAGAATACCAAAGTCATAGCTCGTGTTTCAACCTTTCAAACGAGTATTAGAACACATTTATCCGATGCACGAGCTAGAAGATATGACCAAAAAGGTACAAGCACATGTTTCTGAAAACAGTACAGGGGACCTTTCAGTTTCAGAAAGGAGAACCTGAAATTTCAACCCTGCAAAACTCAAAACCAGCCTTTCCTTAGACTACCAAAGTTGAAGCTCGTGATTTAAGATTTCCAGAAAGTGCTCATTTGCCTCAATCGACAATCGAGCTGAAAGTTATGGTGAAAACCACTCAGACTGTTCATGCTGAAAACAGTGACAGCCTCTCTGAAGAAAACAGAGAATAACATTCCCATTCTGGTTCCAAATGACACAAACTCTTTTTGAAAACCTAGATAACTTCCTTAGGTTTCCAGAACATGTAAATTTATTCAAATCCAAAATTTGAGCAGAAACTTATCAATTTTCTTTGTTTACCGAGTTGCTGAAATTTTCAGGTTATAAAATTGGACTTTATTTTTGCAATTTTTAGCATGAATGCAAACTCATCCTATTCGTCCTCACAAAAACAAAAGGACGTTTGGTCACGAATAGGGCCATACGTGATATTCGGTGACGGCGTCACTCAAACTCAAGTCACGTTTGCTACACGTTCTACCGATAACATGATAAGCATACCTGCAAGAAAATCATCCATATCCACATTCACATCATCCACAGGCAGATAGATAGATAGATAATATAATATATTTTGCAGAATTTAAATATGCCCCGTATCATCCCATACGAGCTGCATCTCAGGTAAGCCACCGCCTGAGACACAACGTCTAGCTCCCCTTCGCTGGCGGAAATCCCATGAGACGTCCGTGGTTGACGACCCTCATATGTTCCCAAGAATGAGGACACCCCATTCCGCCCACTTGGGTTGGGGCCGTCGCATATCCGCTGCCCGGGCTATGCGACTGTTCACTTACCTGCTTACCTGGGCTTAGGTACGTCGTTACAGAATCGTAAGTTTTGCAGAAAAGTAAACTATGCCTAGGTTGCAGTCATAAGTCAGTTTTGCCACCTTTACAACTAATATAGTCCGTAAGGGCACGTCCTCACACGATAGCGTTCCTAGTTTTAAAAAATAGGCTGCTCAAGGTGTTATAATATCCCCAAGATGGCTTTGATGCCACGCTGTGACAGACCCGCCTCACGAAGAGGCGTTTCGGTCTTTAGGATCATCTTGGGTGGCACCACGCGCTGTGATGCCCGATTATTACAACATACAAACATAAGCATAATACAATGAATATAAAATACAAGTCTTTTGCATCCATCCTGATACAAATAGTACATCAGAGTCTCAACAGTGTGGAAGCAAATAAGTTTGAAAACAAACTAGTACAGCGGAAGCAGATAAGATACAGTTGCTCTCACGGTAATACACAACGGGCCATCCGACAGAGACGTGTTTTGCCCTAAACACCATGTCGGCACACCACTCCGAGGTGTAGTGTCCTCCATCGGCGGCCTGGTCCTACCAGTCCTCCGATCCACCTACGTCATCCTGGTTCTCGGAAAACCACATAGAGCAAAGCCCTGAGCAACTAAAGCACAGCAAGACTGACCTGTCAAAGTGGCCAACTATAGCAGACTCCTAGACCGGCAAAGGCCAGGGGTAGGGTAATTAAGCACTAAACCAACCTACAAGTGGAACCATACATTCAGCTTTTAGCAGTTCATTAAGTTCATATTCTTGGTAATTTCATCTGCATCAAATAAACCCTAAGAACACGTGGAACTACGTTATTCGTAAACTGTTACTAAGGTCTATCTATAGTGACGCGTTTTAGGTGACTGGTTTTCGTTACTTCACTAAAACCTGTTTTGTGGTAGTGGGATATGCAAAATGCTCAAGCAAATGAAAACCAAACAAGCCCACTTTCGTACTTTTGTTTAAGTACTTCCGAACTATAGATCGGAGGCAAAGGGACAAACTATAGTTATAAGGATACAACATATATTACATTATTATATATCACTTCCGTACAAAGAGCCAGGTTTATAATTGGAATCACGGTGTGAACCAAAACACAATTACAACTTCCAGTAGTTGACATTCTCATGTTCATAGAAACGCAATATTTAAGGGTTCGTAATGAAATAATTGACCTGGCATTCATGCTAATGCAGATGGAACCCAAAGTCCACTTCTAAATGCGGAGCTCTCGAACATACTCCATTTTCTCCGGCATTCCAGACCCATGCCAGTGAGATCTAAAGTCCTGGTGCAAACCCACCAGCCACAACTTCTTCAGAGAGCGTAGGGATTCGATTCCTTGGGGGATCTTCTCGAGCATTGGAAGTGACACAACATATAAATTTTCAATCTGAGGAAGGGCGCCATCAGTGATCTCCAGTTGGTTGACATCATTCATGCCCTTCAATACAAGCGTCTTTAGCTGTGGGAAATACCCTGCAGAAAGGACCACGGTGCTTGCACTACCCACCCTGTTAAGTCTGAGATAGGTCAGGTTTGGTACATGTGATGCAAGCAGCTGCAGCGGATCTCCAGGAAGGTTGCACCAGCTTATAGCTAGGTATTTCAGATTTTTTCCATGGTCATGGAATATTGGGCATCCTAGTGTGTCATCTGCAAAACGACCTCGGATTATCAACTTGTGGAGGTTATTTGATTCTGGATTGAGGGCTTCCAAGGAAAGTGTTTCGTTCTCATCACTAGCAGAGAGAAGTAAGGTGGATAGAAATGGCAACTTCGAAAGTGCGCCGAAAAGATTTCCGCAGTCAGCTCCTCTTATGTTGTCAATCCACAAGCTTCGCAGCTGTAGAAGTTTTCTTAGCTGCTCTGCCAAA
The DNA here is from genome assembly GCA_031894775.1 of Chloris gayana. Taxonomy (NCBI): domain Eukaryota; kingdom Viridiplantae; phylum Streptophyta; class Magnoliopsida; order Poales; family Poaceae; genus Chloris; species Chloris gayana. The sequence goes on from JAUNZO010004298.1 coordinate 1,401,932, forward strand.
TATTTGCTAGCTTCCACTGTCTCGAGAGTATGCAACTCGTTCAAATTTGATAGTTCTTTTGGCGCTTTCATGCCAATGAAGGACCGGAACTCAGACTGTTTCTCATCTGCATACCTGTCAGCTAGAAGGTGCCGCAGCTTCTTGATCTTAACAATGCCTCGTGGTAGCTTCTCTATTTTTGTTTGCTTTACGTCTAGGGTATGGAGGTTGGAGAGCTTCCCCATGGACTCGGGGAGTGATTTTACATGGGTGCGCCGCAGGCCAATGTAGCGGAGATAAAACAGATTTCCTATGGATGCTGGTACTTCCGTTATTTCAGAATCTTGCAACTCTAGAACAGTAAGATACATGGATGCACACAAAACTGAAGATAACAGCTGAGGGGAGGATGCAATTATTCCAACTGCAACTAGTGTCCGGAGACGTGGGAGATGGATTTTTACTTTTGGTGAAGTTTTGCTGTTCCATCCACATGATGATAACCGACGAACATCCTTGTCCAGTTTCACCATGGTTCCAAGATCATGGGCAAATCCAAACTTCTCTTCTCTTGCCACAGAAAGTGCTAGGTCGCGAACAAGATCGTGCATTTTACAGGTACTGACCCTGCCTAGTTCATCTTTCTCGACAGCGTCAAGCATATTCCTTTGCATCAACTCTGTAAGATATCTGTCAGCCACTTCCTCTTGTGTGATTTGATCTTTTTGCAACGTGAAACCTTCTGCAACCCACAGCCTTACAAGACTCTCCCGTGAGAATTGGTGATCCTCTGGGAACAAACTACAATAAAGGAAGCAGTTTTTTAGATCTCCAGGTAAATCATGGTAACTCAGATTCAGAATTGCACGAACTTGATCATTGTTTCTCAGCTCATCCCCTAGTTGCCTGTATGTCGCGTTCCAGAGTTGCTTAACTGGTGGCAGTGCAGACAACAGACCACCCATGGATACAATTGCAAGTGGAAGGCCTTGGCACCTGTCCACTATATTTCTTGCTAGTTTCTCAAGCTCCTCTGGGCATTTGCAATCCACGCTGTTATAGAAAGCCTTTCTGCAGAATAGTCTAAATGCGTCAGCCTGCTCCAGTGGCTTGAGTTTGAGTTGGCGTGTGGGGTCAGCAAGGGCTGCTACTTGTTCTTGTCGTGTCGTGATGATAACTCTTACTTGGAGTTTGTCGAATGCATTACTTATCTGGGTGTATACTTCTTTGTTCCAGACATCATCGAAGACAAGCAGACATTTCTTATCTTTCAGGCTTTCCTTTATTTTTGCTTTCAAATCCTGCATGTCCAATTCGGATAGTTGTGTCTGTTCTGGGTCCCCTATCTTCCAAAGCAGTTTTCTCAGCAACTCAACTACATTATAGGTTTGAGACACGACAATCCATGCATTAGCAGTGAATTTAATTTTTTCACGCTCATACACGTTTTGTACTAGGGTAGTCTTTCCCAATCCACCCATACCAGATACTGTTATCACTTTGCCACTTTGGTCCTCAGAGTATAACCATTGAGTCAACAGTATCCTATTTTCTTCTATACCCACAAGGTCATCCGAAACAACTTTCAGGAGGTAGTCTTCGGACCGCTTTCTTTCTATGCCAGCCAGTGGATTGGCACTGATCTGAGACAGTTGCAAATATTGCTCTTTTCTTCTTCCAATATTCACAATTTTATTCTGCATCTGGATAATCTCTTCAGCAATTTCACTGAAAACTGCAATATAATGAGCTTTCGATAAGATCTTCTTCACAGTATTTTCTTCCTCCAATTGGAGTGAATAATATGAATATCTGTCGATGACATCCTCAACATGATATGCCATGTTTCGCACATCTGCAATCCAGCTCTTTACAACCCCATTCGTGAGACTTGATGTACCTATCTGCTTTATTACGTTATTCATCATTTTCAATTCTTCTGCTATTTCTTCAAACTTCCATGGCAATTCCTTCAGATTTGTAACTTTCTCAGATAGCTTTCTTATGGCAGAATTCGTTGCTTCTTCCATTAATGTGTAACAAATTTTTGAGACGACTAAGATTACTACCTCCGCCATTCTTCTGAAAAGGCATAAAAGCAGATCATGTCAGCACGTAATTCAATATCATAGAAGTAACTGGAACCCTGTGTAGCCTCTTCTTGTGAACTGATTGTAGTGATTAAATAGAAGAGTTTAAAAGGGGAAGGATATGAATGCATAAAACAATATTATGTAAATTTGGAATGGAGGAACAACATTATTTTTGAAGTTTGACTGTTAATTGAGAGTATTGCAATAAACATAATGAACTGATAGATGACAGCATAGTATCAGTTCGCTTTTGATTTCATAGCTTAAAATATAGCTAAACTGAGATTTGTTACGGTGCTTGAAATTAATGTCAATCGTCCATTCAGTCAGATCTAAAGGTCAATAAAAAGTACTTTGATTTGTGGACCAGTACCCTAAATTATATAATGCCAATAATATCAACAACCAAGTGAAATAAAGTTGAATGTAGAAGCATCGAGTAAATTTCAGTGCCACCCTTGACCCACGCCTTGATCAGGGGCATCCAGCCTAAGGAAGGCTGGTGGGCCCCTGTCGCGCAGCGCCTATAAGATGAGGTGGGGCCCATGGCTCTATACACGAGGTTTGTCCCCGCAAACAGGGCCCCACCTCCGACCCTAGACTGATCCGAAAGGGTGACGCTGAAGCCATGGGAAGCGCCACCGGCCACTACCGTTCGACCTGCCGACTACGAGTGCCCCGGTGAGCCTGTCTGTACCACCGTCGCTGCCTCTGAGTTCAATTAACTAGCCTATTAATCTCTGTCGCTGCCACTGCGTTTAAGTCCATTCTCAGTGGGGGTTTCATTTGCATTAAATAAGACGCCACATCAGCTAAATTGCTGACATGGCAAGGTAATTAATATGAAAGAGATGAAATGAGTTTCATGGGGATGAAACTCATTTGGCACTGTTTCATGGGTATGAAACTTCTATTGAGAACATAAAGTTTCATCATAACATATTTTAACCAATCCCATTGCAACAAATACATGTTAATTTAATGCTACAACTTGTCTATGAAATCGTGAGATGAAACTGTGCATTGAGAGTGACTATTTCATCCACCAAATCATATCTCCAAATCTGATGTGGCACTCTTGGTAAGTGTGAGATGAAACTATGCACTGAGACTGGCCTAACCACCTCGTCACTAATGACCGGCAACAGGGAAGAACGAAAGGAAGAAAGGTATGCAACTCGAAGTTCATCTACCCACACCTAGAAGATCCAGTCTTCTAACAGAATAAACCAGTCTATTAGGTCTGAGCTATTCCTCGTGTAGCTCTGCTGTGTTTTTCTGCTGATTCATCGCTGTATCTTGCTAGGTTAATGTTGCAAAAGGTAAATAATGCTTATGTGCCAAACTGTGTAGAGTTTTCCAGTTTTGATGAATGCTTAGGGGTAAGGTCTTCCACTTAGTGCGCTATAGGTTTAAGCCACTAATTGTAGGAATGCTTAGTGGGATGAAGCAGGTGCCGTTACTGCAGTGAGCACGCTTGTGGTGTTACTCAATACTTCAATAAATTTATTATATCTTTATTATTGAAATACATTATTTTTTCCATAAAAATACATTAGTTTACAATTTCTTAGGAAAATCTATTCAGAATCATGAAAGATTTGTGCATCCCAGTACATATCGGCAAATAAGCTATTCGGGTACAGAATCATTGTCTGCTTCCTAATATATATTTCACGATAAATTGTTCGACAATACCGACCTAATTAGGGTCACTAAATTGTTCAGAATTTAATCTAGAGTTGTTATTTCTAGCGGTCGTTTGTGAAGTCTTCTTCCGAAAAAATTACTCTTTTTTTAGAGTATTCCAAAACCATTTTTAGAAGCCAAAAAGTACATAGCTAGGTGATAGGATTATCCTATTGAAGTTAATCGTCGTAGATTTAGCCTACAATGTTATCAGGGCATGTGCCCCTAAAGTAGGACATAATGGTTACTCCAAAAGAAATCTCTGCGAAGGTCTGGAAGTGGAGGACTGGGTCAGCAATATACCAACTGCCAAAGAAGTTCTTCATAGGAGGAGATCTCAATGGCCACGTTGGTACATATAACATGAGTTTTGAGGGTGTACATGCAGGCTTAACCGTGGTTTAATAGCAGAACTCGTCCTCCAGGCGGATTGGCATCAGATGTGTCTCGATTTGGGACTGGGAATAGAGGAGGTCAATTTCGATTGTGATAGTCAACTGTTTGTGTTGTGGGTCAACAGAGCTCTGGAGTCTCGAGGGACATCTTCTCGAGGCAGAGGTGCCCACAAGAGAAAGCAGCGCTTGATGCCAGTGCCGTTGTTGGCTAAACACTGGAGTCCGGAGATGGTGTGAGTGTCGCCCTCGTGCATCACTCATGCACATCGGTCAACAGAGGAGGAGGAGAGTAGAAAGTGGATAGATCTCTCATGTGGCCCCAAGGGTGGAATAGACCTTTCCTATGTTCATGGCTGTTGGAGATAACAGCTCTTGACCGAGTCCTGCCCGCCCACAATGCCACAAACACAAAGGCGTGCTTCACGTGCACGGCTCACGCACACCACAACCGTGTCGCTCTCCTGGACGTGCGCTCGTGATCCTAGATCATAGGAGTCGGTTGACACTCATGTAATTGTATAAAACCTTGGTCAATGATGCAATGCAAAGTTTGTTGGATCCTACTCTCTCTTAAACTCTTTGAATGGCAATTAAATTTAATAAAAATGGCATGCAAAGGTATAAAAGTTAAGAGGCATGGCATTGAAGGGATTAATATGTTTTAGGTGATGGAAGAGGGATTAAGATTTATGCCAATGGCATACAAGGAATTTTCCCTTGTATCAAAAACCCTCTTCCAGAGGAAATCTCACAGTGACCTTGAGTAGTGAGCAACACACTAGTCAGATTGATTTCGTCCGCTTAAAGAAAGAAGATAGGCATTCCTACTTAGATTGCAAGGTGATACATGAAGAGTGTGTTGTCCCCCGCATAAGCTGGTGGTAGCTGATGTCTGTTTTAGGATTCTTTTCTAATGGAATAAGCATGATAAACTTGGTACAACGAAGTGGTGGAATCTTAAAGGGGATGTGGCACAAACATTGAAGGAGAGGGTTAGTAAGGACAAATCTTGGGTGGAACAAGGGGATGCAAACACCATGTGAACAAATATGGCGGCTTCCATCTTCCATTCGTTTGGACATACAAGAGGAAACATAAGGGATGCTAGACATACGTGGTGGTGGAATTAGGATATCCATAAGGCTATTAAAGTGAAGAAAGAAAGCTGCAATTGCTTACACCTTGATAGGGGTACAAGATAGCAAAAAAGACAACAAAGCCCGGGGTAGAGCCCACGATGGTCTTTTTCAGTGGTTGCACACAAACGAGGGGGAAAAGGATATCTATAAGATGGATAAGATTCATGAGAGGGATATGAGGAATGTCAACCAAGTCAAATTCATAAAGGATGAAGCATGTGAAGTCCTAGTGAAGGATTATAAGATAAAGAATAGATTGACAGTACTTTGACAAACTATTGAATGGGGATAATTACAGCTCTACCGTGGTGTTGGACGAGTTCTTCAATGATACCAACTAGGTCTTTTACGAATGATTCAAGATTGTGAGGTTATGGAGGACTATAAAAGGATGAAAGTAGGTAAGGCAACAGGTCCAGATAGTATCCTTGGTGGCATCGCGATAGTAGGACTAACTAAACTTTTTAACCTCATCTTTTAGGCAAACCACATACCCAAAAGAGTGGAGGCAGAGTGTATCAGTATCAATATCCAAGAATAAATAGGATAGAAGATAAAAAGATAGGACGCCATTCTTTTTTGTCTAATATGGATGATGAATCTACCTGGAATGACTGGTATATATATTTTTTATCATACTTTAAATCTGCTAGATCACTTTTGTTAAGATGTGATTGTTTAATATTAAATAAAAAACATGATTGTTATATCAGAAGGCACACCAACAATGGTGAAAAACATATTAATTGACCAAGTAAGCTGTAGTAATGATTTTACCAATAGATTTCTTCAATTTATCGGCAGTGTGGGACAATGTTTTCATATCAGGTATAGCTTCTAAATCTCTTGTAAAAACACAATACATAGGTTATTCTTTGATTTAGACATACCAAGAGCTATGTATGTAGAGAGGTGCATGATCTCTTGTAAAAAACAAAATACATAGGTTATTCTTTGATTTAGACATACCAAGGACTACGTCTGTTAAGAGGTCCCCATGAGGATTGGTGACATGAGTGACAACAACGATGACATATAATTCTATTTCTTAAAGTGAATTGAGTTTTTTGTAGCTCACCATTTTGGTTAACTGCATGTGTTTGAATATTTGAGCTTAATTATAATCTATTATATTTTTATTTATGTATTTATTTATTTGGGCAAGAAAGAAGCTTCCTTGTTTTCTCTCAAGATTTAAAAATTCCAATGTGAATCAGAGACAAAGAAACACAAATTACCCACCAATGATATTTTAAAAATATAGACTGAAATAGCCTCCACATATTTTTGGGAAAATTCCCTAATGGCCATCAAAAAAATTTCTTGTTCCTTATTGGCCATTGAAAAGTTTCAATTTCCTTAGTGGCCATCAATTTGAAATTTTATGCCTTAGTGGCCATTTTCATCCAATTCATGTGATACTTGGGAGGAAAAAGACAAAATTGCCCCTAAGACATTTTTGGCCATGACATTGCAATATATTAGTTTATTTTATGAAATAGTTATATTCACATATTATACAATAAATATATTTTAGACAATAAAGTTCCATGCACATGTATATATTAAATATTTTATAAGAAAAGAGTTCCAACTATCACATGACATTTGCTCAACTAAAATATTTGCACAAAATATTTGTAATGTGAATGGAGCAACGATCACACAAAAAAATATTCCATAGTAAATATATTTTAGACAATAGCGCCATTTCCATGTATATATTAAATATTATGTGAATGAAACTTTTTTGTCTAAAAAATATTTATTGCATAGATACAGTATTTTGCAACTTTATTGTCGAAATTTCTTTAGGGACAATTTCGTCTTTTCTCCTCCCAACTATCACATGAATTGGATGAAAGTGGCCACTAAGACATAAAATTTTAAATTGATGGCCACTAAGGAAATTGAAACTTTTTATGGCCAATAAGGAACAAGAAATTTTTTTGATGGCCACTAAGGAATTTTCCCCATATTTTTAGAGTACCAACCATTGACTATTAGAAAAATAAATACTCCTTACTGCAAATATGGATAGAGCAGACTAAAATACCCACTATTGACATTATGTCAATAATAATCTAAAAATGCAAAACAGTTTATAATCCTAACAAATTTTGAGAAGAAAGAAAAAAATATGAGTTGTGTCAGCAACAATTTTTGTACATTTGAAAAAAAACTACGCACATCAACACTTTTAGTTGGGAAAAAAATGTTTTGCATTTGTGACAGAAGCATGTATATCTGCCAATCATACATACATGTAAATGCTTGACCAGTTAAGATATATTGTGATACGTCCTTGGTAGCTTTAGTAACAAATTCTAAAAGAATTGGTGGATATACACAACAAGCTAATTAAGTCCTACTAAGAAAATGCAGGACGTCCAACCATGGGCCGGATGTTTATATTTACATTATGAATCAATCATTGAGATTTTTGAGGAGTAGAGGTTGAGGAGCCACAGCTCCTCTGTTTCTGGAATTGGTGGTTCTGTCGTCTGCGGATCTTGCACAAGTTCTTTGAGTCGGTAGCCAGCGGTTAGGCGTAGAGGTTGAGGAACATGATCTGGAGCTAGGTTCGTAGGCTCCGCCAGCAATAATGGTGTTGCCGGAACGTTGTCTTTAGCGGACGCTATAATCCAGAAAATTGGATAACCCGACAAAATCACTGACGAATAACGTGATGACCTTGGAGACTTGGAGTTCGCACGTTGCGATGATGATTACAGGTGCTCGTCGGCGGCAATGATCAACGGCCCCATTGCAACGTTGAAGGCTGGTTAATTTTATGCTTGAGCTGGGATAATTAGATTTGCTAAACACATTGAGCCTCTCGGCGTTGGAGTCGTGATTGCCTTGTGGAACCGACTGTCGTTCCATGTACAGGCTCTGTTTTGGCAAACATTGGGCTATTGCCAGGAACAAAGAACAGAAAAACGGTAACTTTGCAAAAGTGAAACCATGTTTCTTTAGTGTCGGACCGATTCCTGGATTCTCTATCGTGACACAACCCTGTTTGGGTGTTATAGTTTCTCAAAACCAAAATATTAAGAAACCATAGTTTTAGAAGCCATTCGGACAAGCTACATAAGCTGGACAATAAGCTGGACAAGCTACATAAGCAATTTTGACATATAAACTGAAGGAAAAACAACTGCATAAGCATAAGCCAACTCCAATTGAGTAAGGAGCTTATCCGTTAGGAAGCCAGGATCACCGAAAGAAATCCAGGACAAGAAATAGCTTATCCCTTTGGAAGTGAGGATCACGGAAAGAGATTAGTTGCTGCTGTTGCCAACTCGCAAGATCTGTTTTCCCAAGATGAAATCTCAACAATTTCGGAGGGGAAAAGGTACCGCTTCCAAGCTACGAGAGCCGTTCCATATCCCGGGAAATCAAGCTATGATGATCTACAGCAGAGAGAGTAATCTGACCTCGAACAGCTCTCGTGGAGCATAAGCTTGTTAGATTTGAACCGGCGCCATGGATGATCTGCAGCACCTGTGTGATGCTTAGTAAGCTTCATATGCTTGAAAGCCGAGCCATCAGATCTATAAATGAGGCTTGCTGGTGGGAGAAGACTTGGACCGAGTCCTCAGCTTGAGCCTTTGCAAAAGCAACACAACAGCTCATAAATAATTCTACACCCAATAATGCACTGCATCGGCATCTGAATACTAGCGTCCAAAGACTTGCCTGTCGGTACGGCCCACTGTTCTGTGGGAACAACCGGCAAGTTGCAATTACAGTAGTCTCACGCGATAATGATTCCCGCCGGACATGCGACTGTTCAATCGTATTGCCTGTTAGTCCATCTAATCAGAAATATAAGTATTTGTTAACTTTTTCAAGTGCATGGTTATGCTTATTTCCATCCTACCAGGCCTCGACCCAATGTGTGACCTAACTTGCCTTTGAGTGTCGTGTCAGGAATTCGTAAATTTGTTTTATTAATAATGTTTAATAATTCAATATAAATAGTACTCCGAGTTGAAATTTTGCAATGCTAACCACCCTATTGCTCATTCAATGGACAACAAGCTTTGTTTGTAGGCCCAGTCATCTTTTAAACGGGAGAGAAGGAAATAGAACAAGGAAATACTCATTTTATGTTTTTTGAATTTTTCTAATTTAACAATTAAGCATGTCGATGTGTCAATTAAAAATATTTTGACACATATAAAGTTAATACTGACTTTTATGATGGTGAAACATATGATTATGCAACCATTTTAACATAAAAAGAGCCCAAATAGTATTTGTAAGGTTAGAATAAAATTCTATAAATTTGACTAATTGTTAATCACTAATTGAATGTTTAGATCATCTTAACCTTCTCTAGAAATTAAGGAAAAGTTATCTAGATTCATTGCATAACTATTAGTACCATATAATTTTTTATTTAGGGTTAGATTCTATTTCAAATTTTTTAGTTATTTGAATTTAATTCAAAATCAAACTATATATGACTATAATTTAAACTGTATCTTCGTACCACAGAACATTTTCTCCGCTTGAGTCCATTTATTGAAACTCTTAACTCCTTTGGGGGAGTTAAAGTATAAAATATAGTCATCTATACTCTGTATTCAAATTTAAATTGAATTAAATTATGTTGGTACTAATAAATTACTTTGGATTCAAATAATTTTGAAACATAATCTAAGAAGAAACTAGTATGGTACTAATAAATATAAAATGAATTTAAGTAATTTTACATTAATTTTTAGAGAAACTTTATATTGTCTAAAAAATCATTTAGAGATTACCAACTAGTCTAATTTATGGATTATTAATTTAAATTTACCAATAACTTTTGGGATTTTCTATGCTAAAATGGATGCATTAATATATTATTTACCACCATAAAAATCAGTACCATTGTTAGTTGCACAAAAGTATTTTTAATTCAGACTATGAGACGCTTAACTGTTAAAGCATGAAAATTTGAAAAACTAAAAATAGGCCCCGTAGCTTGGCGCCCCTTGAGATGGCAATATTATCCTTGTTGCTCGAGCGGGCGAGGCTTACAAACAGAACATGTCGCCCATAAAAAAGGTACTAGGGCTACTAGTTTTAAATTTTAAAGCATTCAGTTATTTATATTAAATAATTTAATAATAAAAACAATCGTGCAGCCATCTTTTGCTCCACGATCCCTGGACTACCAAGTTCACAGGGGAGGACCCCTGGACGTCGCCGCTGCTCCACGACCCCTGGACGCCGCCGTTCCCGAGGACCCCCGCGGGCCGCCGCTCATCCGTGGCCCGAGGGCCGCCGCACACCACCGCTGTTTTTTTCCTTTGTGGTACTAGTTCTTTCGATCGATCCCAAATGACCAGTCAAAGAGATATGTGTTTTTTAGGGTATTTTGGTCTTTTTCAATTTACTTAAGAAACTTTAGTCACTTTTAGTCATTGGATCCAAAGGGGGTGACTAAAAAATTAGTCACTGCATTTTAGTCATTTTGTTTTAGGCTCACGGATCCAAACGCAACCTTAGAGTTGATGCAAGGAATCTCCGGCCGTCCCCTCCCTCCCATCGAAAATCCCAGCGCCGTCTCCATTCTCCTCTACATATTGTTTAGGCAGTTAGACAGTTGTTGTAGACACAAATATCCATTGTTCTTTGTATTCAAATTAGTTATTGAATAAGACGAACAATCAAACGCATTGAAGAAAAGTCAACAGTGTCAACAATTTAAGAATAGACGGCATATAGCTAGAAAAGCAATCAACAATTTAAGAATAGACGGAATATAGCTAGAAAAGCAATAGAATACGTTAGGCTATTGCCTGCAGCACTTTGCACCATAAAAAGATTCTTTTTACAGTAATTTCGTAATTCTATTAATCTGAGCCATCATTTCATAATTATTAAAGTATATCATCTACTAAGAGCATCTCCAATAGTCTCTGTATCCAATTATCTAAATTAAGAGTTTTTATTCTCTTGTAAAAAAATAGAAGCATTTAAAATAATAGTTTGTTCCAATAGAATAGGTAAATCTCGACTCTCTATATTAAAACTTCCTCAACGCTATTATTTACATCCTTTTTTCTCTCAAATCAAAAGGAAGTGAACACATACATGACTGTCACGTCATTATATCATTCTTTTTTTTCTCCAACCATAGGATGGAGTGCGGTGCAGCCTAGCCAAACTTGGCTTGTCAAGATACCGGGATAGCTACCGAAAAAATAGGAGGATGAGAAAGAAGAGACTGTTCGAACCCGTTTTTCTTTTCATGTTTTTTATATCTAGCAAATAAGTCAGTTTACTAGAGCTGTTGGAAATGCTCTAAATATGTATCTGTCATATTTCCTAGGATCGGACATTTCACTTGATGAAAATAAGTAAGCCGTTATATGGACTATGGACAACCACATTCATGAACTAGCTCAGTAGTATAACGGAGTTAGTGGATGTAGTTAGTTGTGCTATTTAACCCAATAAACAGAATTAGAGGTAATATTTAGAATATCATAGGAGCATCAGTCTCCAAAAACTATGCCATTGGAGGCTATTTAAAATAGTGCTGTAGCTAGGATAACTTTGCAGGGCACGTCCCGGCTCGATGCTACCGAAGCCAAAATAGCGCTGGCAGCACGATGCTGCAGATCACCTAACAATAATCGAGCATTCGAGCGGCCAAGCCAACCCATGTGGATACCATCCAGTAAAGCACCAGCTCTACTCCGTGAACGCCTGCTCTGCCGGCACGTGGACTAAAAAATGGCACAAAAAACATTGACTCGGTTTAGATCCGTCCAACAAATTCTTAATTAACTAAAAATTAATCTTGAACTTTCTAAATAGATAAACTAATAGAGGGACTAATTTTTAGTTCACTAGGAAACTAATCGTTTTCCTATTGTTCATCTGCGAATGCTGAAAGAACACGAAAAAACTTAAGTATCCTTATATCTCTTTTCTAAACCTTTTAAACACCTATCACTACTAGAATAATCTACTATAGTGCCAAACGCCCATTTAACCACAGTGACGATCTTTTAAGGTGTCCGTCGCTAAGTCGTCCAACATTGTAGTTCCGCGACTGTGTGTATAAAATAGTCGCGGACACCACCGGCTCACGGCTAACGTGCCAAGGGCCAGCGGGTAACATACGGCCGGCAGTAGCGGACCCTGTCAGGCCCGCAACACATTTAGCTGCGACCCGACAGTTAGGCCCGTCGCAGTCGATCGCACCATCCTATAAATAGGTGGAGGGTGCAGCGCACCACACCATCACTTATCCGGGCGTTGCACCACCACCTAGGGTTAGTGTTAGGATCAGGTGGCTGCGCAACCACTCCTCCTCTTCCTCCTCCTCTCCTCCGGCCATGGGTTGCCGCCGTTAGGGCTGTGCGAGGAGCAATAGCCGCTTCGGGACCAGAGGGCATTGCTCCTCGCGAATGCCCCGCCAAGCGGCCACTCCACTCCTCCGGCGGCTCCGGCTCCTGAGCCGCCACCTGGATTGGCAGCGGCATGAAGGCGCTGGCCGCCGTCGTGGAGGAGTTCTTCGTGGCGGCGGCACCTCCTCTCGCGATGGCAGCGATGACGGCGGCTCCGGCTCCTCCTCCCACGGTGGCGGTGGCCCATCCTCGTACCGCAGCACACGCAGCGTGAGGCACCGTGACGGGATGGCAACGGCGGGATGAGACCGTGTCGTGGCGGCGGCGTCTAGGGCGGGTCCTAGCTGGGTCCCTCCCTTCTTTTGTTAGTAGAAGGACGGGTCCTAGCTGCGTCTAGGGAGGGTCTAGGACGGCGCCGGTAGCGGTACCTAGACCGCCACCGGCGCCTTGTTAGGCTATAAGTGCTATGACCGGGCAGTCGTAGTTCCTAGACCGTGACTAAATTTTTTCTGTAAATAGTGATAGGGCCTCGGTGTGTCCGCCGGTGAGACCATTTTCAGCCCGCCACTATAGAGCGTAATTGTAGTAGTGTATAAACTAATATTTTGTTGAGAGCACATTCGGCATTTCAATGTTGATGGGACTAACAATTAGTCTAACTTTCAACCAGACATCTACCTATTATTAGCTGACTAATTGTTAATCAACTAATTATTAGTTCAGAACTAACAATTATTTGGATGGATCCAAACAGAACCTCACTATGTCAGCCGTCCACGGGAAATTATTATTTCTTTTGCAGAAAATACTCCTACCCTTTAGCAGGGATAAAATGACATTGACTGGAATCTGAAGGCTTCGCACGTACACGAAAGTACGATGTTTTATCAATATTATCTCATGCAGGTATTTATCTTTTGCCGCCTTGTACACGCACCAATGAGGCAGATTTCCTGTATGTAGAAACACGTTAAATTTGTTAAGAATAATCTTCATCACGGATCACCGGATCCGTTTCCCATTCCCGATCACAAGAAAAGAGGCGTGAGCAGATTGTTTAATGAACCCGTTTCCCTTCCCAATACTACAAGAAAGACACATGAACACAATGTATATGTGGATCTTCGGGTCTCTTTCTCATTCTCTTTACTAGTCCTATGAATACATGATGTATATATATATAGATACATAAGTGACCCTTCAAGGGTTGAGAGGTGAAGGTGTAAAGCCAAGGGTTGGGAGGTGAAGGTGTAAAGTCCATAAGTATTAAGTCTATACCAATTCTATATTTACGGAGACGTCGTCACCGCCCGAGAACGTCGTCACCGTCCGAGGCTTTTGTGAGGGACCCGAATTTCACCAACGTGAAATCCGAACCCTTTGTACCTCTTTGCCACTCCCAGGAGTGTGGCACGTACATCCAACACAAGTTAGTACAGTAAAACCATAAATTAAAGGAAATAACAAGGCGAGATAATAGATTCTCCAAGTACATTATTAGAATGCATAAGTCTCAATCTCAAGAGTACAAGAGCGTGGCACGCAGGCCATCGCAAAGTCATGGTAGAAGTCTAGCGAAGCGGAAGCAAGCGGAAGCAAAGCGGAAGCATCTCTCGGTGAAGATCCGTAGTGAAGTCCATACCCACAAGCACTCGAGTGTAGGCGAGACCGTCACTCCTCCTCGTCGGCTCTCTCAACCGGCTCGGCCGGCTCCTCGGCAACGGCGTCCGAAAAACAAAGTGATAAAGCCGTGAGTACATAACGTACTCAGCAAGCCGCAAACTACCTAGCAACAATGTATGCATGTTGGGATAGTTCAAGGAAAGGCAAGGGCTAGCACCTAAAGCATTATTCCTCAAGTCTATGTGAATCATATTTTATTATTAGTCAAATTTTATAAGTGGCCTTGCAGGAAACAACTCAATCCTGCAAGGGTCAAATTTTATGTCCCGCACACCTCCACGGGACCACAGCTCGAAGCCGGAAGTAAAACACCTATCGAGAGGGAGAAGTAGTAAATGCTAATCAAGTGGATTTCTCTCGGTAGTGCCCATACTTTGGGCTAGACTATACGTATAGATTTATATATCTCTGCAGAGAGTAAGCAAGCTGTACCCACGTGAAGAGGTACTCAAACAAAAGACCACCGTCGTGGCCCAAGCAAAGCAACACTCACAAGATCACTCCACAAAGCATCGATCGGTAGGCGCCCGTCCCTCGAGTCCGGGATCCTCTAACCACAACATAGGAAAAGAAGTTCCTGAAGGGTGTGACAAGGCGTACCACGGGCCAGGTGGGATATCCTCTGCTCGTGGGTTGAGACAACAGCTCCAACACCCACTACCACTATTCTCTACACCACGGCGGGCCACCCGGTCCTCCGCTAAGTATCATGATCCAGCCCGCCCATACAAGTCACGTGGTAAGCTAGTAAGACCAAGAGAGGTATACGCACAAGAACCGGTCCTTAAGCTGCCGGGCGAGTCACCATCCCTCTCCTCAAAACAACAGTCTCAACAAGCTGTGTCACCACAACAGGGACCCCATAAACCCAAGGCCCCTACACAACTGTACCCGCAACAGGTACTCTCCAATTAGAGACTCCCCGAAGTCTCCCAGCACCTAACCACCTACACTCGCCCCCGCAAAAGTCCTACAGGGTATCTAGTACGGAAACTCGACACCTAAGAAACACCTACAATTTATTTTACACAAAAACATGCATAGTCATCATGGGGTTCAATTAAGCAACTAAGCAAGTACTAAGCATGCGAGTAACGATGAGAACAACCTATGGCAAACAAGTGGCAAGGATAGCATAGTATGGCATAGGTAAACTACAAGTGCAAGTAACCATTAATCATGCATGGTCCAATTTAATGCAGGTACTAAATAGGAGCAAGAGTGGTCAAGGATTGCGGCTTGCCCGGATAGGGCTGCTCCCAGGCCGGGTCGGGGTACTCGTACGGCTGCTCCGGCGGAAACTCCTCAAACTGCGGCTCGGACGGGAACTCCTCGAGCACCGTCCGACGGACGGATCGTGAAACGAGGGTTAGGCACGCTTATCGAGACAATAGGAAATAGTACGGAAATAACGACGGAAATTACGGTACTAGAATATGACCAAAAGCTACACTAACGCGTAGAGAACGTCGCTACGAGTCCAACGCAACCGACCGCGTAATTTTCCGAGTCTCCAGGAAAAAGGTATGAATTTCCAAAGATAAAGGAATTATGGAAATTCAGGAAAATCCAAAAATAGAAAATGGAATATTCCCTGGAATATTCTTTGCCACGCGGGTACCACGTCAGCGCCACGTTGACGCCATACCAGTGCCACGCAGATCCAATTCTCTACACGTCGGCACCACGTGGCAATTCTTCCGCCACGTGGTCGCCACGTTGTCGCCACGCGAGACGACACCTCGGCGCCACGTTGGTAGAAATACAGGATACGTGGCGCCATGTCGCAGAAAAACACGACACGTCGGCCGCCACATCGGCGCCACCGGAACCGGCGGCACCGTCCGAGCTCCTCCACGGGAGCTGCCGGAATCGGCCCTTCCGGCCGCTACGGCTCGCCGGCGGTGACGCCAAGGGCACCGAGCTGCTCCCCTCGGCGACGCGCACCTGCCGGAGGTGGTCGCGGGGACCAGCTCGCGACGACTCGACGGCGGGAGCTCGCCGGAGTTGCCGCGGCGGCGCGCGGACAAGGGGAAAGCCCCGCGAGCACACCAAACTCGTTCCCATCCACACCAAAACGAAGTACAAGACCGTGCGAAGCTAACGGGACCAATTGCGAACGACAAGAACCACCGGAGCATCACCGGCGACGAGATCCGCGGCGGCGGCTCCACGGAAATCCACGAATCACGGCAAAGCCTCGGGCTTTCTCCAATCTAGCGCGCGCACGAGGCTACCGCAGACGACCACGAAGCTTCCCGCACCGGAAAAGGAACATGAGCTCCGCCCTAGACTACACCTCACCGTCGCCCATGGCGGTGCGGTGGCGGAACACGACGGAAGGCGCCAATTCGCGATGAATAGAGGAAGAAGGAGGGGGAAACGATGTGGTGACTCACCAGCAAGGTCCAGGGAGCCTCGGGGAGAAGACGGGGCCTTGGCGACGACGAGCGACGGAGATGGACGGTGGCGGACGACGAACGGCGTGCGGATGATGACGGTGACCACGCCGTTTCTTGTCCCTCCGCAACCAAGGGGCGACGGACACGCGCTTAGCGCCGGAAGGGAGAGCGTGCGAAGGGAAGCCGTGAACAAGCGACGGGCTTGGCTGCGACTCACCGGAGATGATGGTCGGAGACGGAGAAGACGGCGACTTGAAACTTCACTAGCGTCGCGCTCCACCTCCGGGGCCGCTCTCGCGAAACCAAGGGCACCAGCCGCTTCGGCGTCTCACGCCGCGCGCGTTTATCCACACGAGCTCGCCAAGCTTCGAGTTCCGCCCATGGCGAGAGGGAATACCGCAGGCGGCGGCGCGGCTAGGGTTTGAGGAAGAAAGAGGGAGGCGGCGGCGGCTCGAGGATTTGTAGACGGCAAAAGGGGAGGGGGCAGGTGAACTTTGGAGCCGCTACGCGACGGCCGTCCGAGGTGTCGCTCGCGAGAGCGCTCGCGGCGGTGGCGTCCGAGCTGGAAAGGGAGAAAGGGGAGGAAGAAGACCCTGTTGATTGCGGGCTGGGCCGGACCGGGCTGCGAGGGAAAAGAAGAAAAGAGGTTGGGCCGTGCGGGAGAGAAGGGAAAGAAGGAAGGGAAATGGGCTGGCGCGCGGAGTCGGCCCAAGTCGCGAGTTTGAACTGCTAATCTTTTGTGAATTCTGTTTGTTTGATTCCCAAATGAAAATAGTGCAAACTTTGTCCAAATTTGATCAAATTTCTCCAAATCTTGATTTTTAATACAAAGTTATCCGGTACAACTTTTGGGCTGTTACGGACTCCCCCTTACAAGAATCTCGTCCTCGAGATTTCACTCCTCATCCTCGAACAAGTGAGGGAAGTCCTTCCTCAAGTTATCCTCCATCTCCCAAGTGGCCTCTCGCTCGGTGTGGTTACTCCACAACACCTTGCAGAACTTGATCTTGCGGCTCCGCGTTTCCTTGAAAGCCACACCCAAGATCTTGACGGGATACTCCAAGTACTCTAGACTATCCTGTAGATCCAACACCTGCGGTGCAACCTGCTCCTACGGCACACGAAGACACTTCTTGAGCTGCGAAACATGGAACACATCATGCACTCCGGCAAGGTGTCCCGGCAACTCAAGGCTGGTAGGCGAGATCTCCAATCCTCCTCACCACACGAAAAGGTCCAACAAACCTTGGTGCCAACTTGCCACGCACGTGGAATCTGCGAGTCCCACGAAGTGGAGAGACCTTGAGATAGACATAGTCCTCAACAAAGAACTCCAAAGGTCTCCTCCTCTTATCCGCATAGCTCTTACGCCTGCTCCGAGCAACTCGGATATGCTCTCTCACTTGCTCAACCTTCTCCTCGGCCTCTCTCACAAGATCCGGTCCATAGAAAGACCTCTCTCCAACCTCTGCCCACATGAGAGGTGTCCTGCACTTCCTCCCGTACAAGAGCTCATTGGGTGACATCTTGATACTTGCACGATAGAAGTTAGGGAACGTAAGGAAACGAGAATGAAGGAAGTTAAAAGATAGAAACGAAGAAGACATCTAGAGACTTGCACAGTAGCTGTTGTTGTAAGAGAACTCGGCAATCGACGGGCTTTCCTCCCAATTCTTGCTGTAAGTGAGCACACAAGCTCTCAACATATCTTCCAAGGTCTGATTCGGTCGCTCCGTCGACCATCCGTCCGAGGGTGATAAGCTGTGCTAAAGTCCAAGTGAGTGCCCATAGCTGCATGCAAACTCCTCCAGAACTTAGACACAAGCGAGAACCACGATCGGATACTATAGTGAGGGGTGCTCCATGTAACCTCGAGAATGTTATCAATGTACGGCTTCGCAAGGGCGCCCACATGGTAGTACTGTCCGACGGCTATAAAGTGAGCGGCCTTGGAGAACCGATCCACGATCACCCGGATGGAATCATGACCCTTCGGCGTGCGAGGTAGTCCAACAATGAAATCCATGCTGATGTTCTCCCATTTCCACATAGGAATCTCAAGAGGCTTGAGCAAACCGGCTGGCTTCGATGCTGCTGCCTTGACCCTCCTGCAAATGTCACACATCCCCACAAACCGAGCAATGTCCCTCTTCATGCCTTCCCACCAGAACTCGGTACGGAGATCCTCATACATCTTTGTGTTCCCTGGGTGGATCGAGTAGCGAGAACGGTGAGCCTCTCGCAAGATCTCATCTCGAATCCCTGCACCTCCGGGAACCACAATCCGATCCTTGTACCAAAGTACACCATCACCATCCACTACGAACCCAGGTGCCTTATCCTCCTTTATCTTTCCCTTGATCGACTCCACAAGGCTTGTCAACCTTTTGCTTTTCCTTGATCCGATCTCCAAGTAGACTCGTGATCCTCAACTCATAGAGATAGCCCTCGGGAATGAGCTCCACTCCATCCCTCATCATCTCCTCAAACACCTCCGACTGACTCGTCATGAGAGAAGTGCAATAGGCCTTGCGACTCGGCGCATCCGCAACAACATTGGCCTTGCCGGGATGGTAGTTGATGCTCAAATCATAATCCTTGATCAACTCGAGCCATCTCCTCTGCCTCATGTTCAGCTCGATTGCGTGAAGATATACTTGAGGCTCTTATGATCCGTGAAAATCTCACATCTGCCACTAATGAGATAGTGCCTCCAAATCTTCAAAGCATGAACAAGCTGTTGCAAGCTCAAGATCATGAGTGGGATAGTGCTTCTCATGTGTCTTCAACTGCCTCGAAGCATAAGCCACAACCTTCCCGTTCTGCATGAGCACACAACCAATCCCATGAGTGGAGGCATCACGAGTACACCGGAAGTCCGACTAAGATCCGGCAAAGTGAGCACGGGTGCGGTGGTCAATCTAGTCTTGAGCTCCTGAAAGCTCCTCTCACGCTCTGGGGTCCACTCAAAGGTAACCTTATCCTGCAAGAGCTCCGTCATGGGACGAGCTATCCGAGAGAAATCCTCAACAAAGCGACGGTAGTATCCAGCCATCCGCAAGAATTTCCTCACATCCTTGACACAGCTGCGGTGACGGCCAACTCACAAGCTGTCCGAACCTTCCCCGGATCCACACACACTCCCTTGGCATTGATGACATGCCCTAGGAATGCCACCTCCTCAAGCCAGAACCTGCACTTGTTGAACTTGGCATACAAGCTGATTCTCCTTCGACCTCTCCAAGACAACCCTCAAGTGATGTGCATGCTCTTCGGCGGACTTTGAGTACACAAGAATGTCATCAATGAAAACCACCACAAACTTATCCAACTCTGCCATGAAGACCTTGTTCATCATGTTCATGAAGTAGGGAGGGGCATTGGTCAAGCCAAAGGAAGCAACGGTGAACTCGAACTGCCCATACCTGTCCGGGAATAGATAAGAAGCAAAATTCAAGGAAGGGCGATCATGCAAGAAAGATAACAACGGAATTGACAAAGCGGTAACAAAGATCCATACCTACTCACGAAGGCAGTCTTGGGAATGTCACACTCGCGGATTTTCATTTGATGATAGCCGGATCTCAAATCAATGGAGGAGAAATACTTTGCACCCTTCGGCTGATCAAACAAATCATCAATCCGCGGTAAGGGGTACTTATTCTTGATGGTGACCTCGTTCAAAGAACGATAGTCAACACACATCCTGTCGGTACCATCCTTCTTCTTCACAAACAGAACGGGGGATCCCCAAGGTGAGGCACTTGGGCGAATGAACCCCTTACTCAACAAATCATCAATCTCCTGCTTAAGCAACACCAACTCATCGGAAGACATGCGATACGGCCTCTTAGCAATAGGGGCCGTGCCGGAAGAAGATCAATCACAAACTCAACATCCCTATCTGGTGGATGCCCTGGCAAATCATCGGGAAAGACCTCGGGATACTCACAAACCACGGGTATCTGCTCAAGTGACAAACCACTGCAAGTGACAAAGCTGTGCTGGCAACTTGGGAGCAACCGGTGTGAAACACACAGCCACTCCTCGGTGGTTCACCAAGGTCACAATCCTCTCATCACAATAAATCACCCCCTTGTTCTTGGTCAACCAATCCATCCCAAGAATCACCTCAATCCCGAGAAGACGGCAAGAGAGCCAAATCAGCCAAAAGCTGAACACCCTCAATCAAGATCTGAACTCGACGGCAACCCGTCACACACTTTGAAGTACCAAGTGGAGAGATAGCGAGCACGGGAAAATCGAGCAAGTCGAGAGGAATCTTAAGCTTCGCAACGAACGCAGAAGACACGAACGATCTAGTCGCACCGGTATCGAAAAGAACAGAAGCTAAACGGGAGTTAACCGAGAAACTCACCAAGGACGACGTCCGGCGCCTGCTGTGCATCCTCAACCGTGAGGTGGTGAAGTCTAGCACGAGAGGCACTCTGCTGCGGCTGCTGTCTGGCTGCTGACTGCACGGGCGTGGGGCAGCTGCGGAACTGCTGCTGCTGCGGCGGCTGTGCTGCTGGCTCTGGGGGTAGTGTAGGTAGTAGGAGCTCTCGACCCATGTTGGGACACGCGTAGTACTTGTGTCCCGGCTGACCGCACTGGAAGCACCTGTTGGCGAAGGGCATCCCACTGCTCGGGGGCCTCCACCCGGACTGCTGTGGTGCTTTGGAGCACGCTGAGTACTGCTGACCCTGCGGTGCGAACCGCCTCTGCCCTGAGCTGCCAAACTGCCCCTGTGGTGGGCGAGTGAACTGCTGCTGCTGCCCGGCAAACCTCGGCCTCTGCCGACCTCCGGAACGGTCTAGCTGTCCTCCTGTCCTCTTGTGTGCCTCAACCCTCCTGATCCTCTCGATGCTTGTCCTCAACCTCAATAGCCTTGTCCACTAGCTCCTTCGGGGTAGAACACCCTGCCACGTGGGGACCAATCTCAGCCTTGAGACCCTGCTTGAAGTAGTAGATCTTGTCTGCTCGGTGAAAAGATAGAAAACCACGAAGGGAAATGAGATGAAGAGATAGCAACATAGAACGTGTTAAGTATGAAATCATTGGGAAAAGCAGATAGTGATTATTTGAGATGAAAAACTGAATAAGAGTTTTCGACCTGCTCGGTGGATACGTCACGAGGTGAGTAGCGGGACAGCTCGGTCCACCTGTGGTAGTACTCGAGGCACTCCCATGGATCCCATCCTCAAGTTACGGAACTCGGCCGCCTTCCTGTCCATCACTCCCTTGGGGATGTGCTTGAGCTACGAACTCCTGCTCAAACTCATCCCAAGAGATACTTGTCCGGGTCCTGGTGGTTGGTCACGTAAGTGTCCCACCACGCGCTGGCTGCACCTCCGAGCAAGTAGGTAGCAAGTGACACGCACTCGGCGTCGGTACAGTCCATCATCACCAGCTGCTTGGACACCGTCCTGAGCCAGCTGTCGGCGTCCAAGGGGTCGGTGCGGTGAGAGAACGTCTGCGGCTGCAGCCTGCGGAAGGCCTCCTTCCTCAAGTCGGACTGGCTGCGGCCTGCGTGCTGTGGCTGCTGCTGCTGCTGCAAGATCTGCTCGTGGTGCTCCTGCTGCTGCTGCTGCTGCTGCAGCATCTGCATCAGACCTCCAAGGATGTGGGTCTGGTTCGCCATCACGTCGGCGAGAGTCCGAGCGGGGGTGGTGGTGGCACCTCCTGCTGCTCGGCGCCCTCCTGCTGCCCGGGAGCCTCCTGCTGTCCTGGTGCCTCCTGCTCGGCACCCTCTGCCTCTCCGGCTGCGGGATCCGGTGGTGCCTCTCCACCGCGACCACGTCCTCTGCCGCGAGCACCCACAGCTCCTCCTCCACGGCCACGGCCTCTCGCACCGCGGCCTCGCGCAGCTGCTGCGGGCGCGGCACGACCTCTGCCACGGCCACGACCACGTCCACGACCTGCGGGGGCTGGTCGTCCACCTCCATCGCAGCCTGGTCAAACTGCACGTGTAGACCCCTTCCTCTCGGCATCTGTTAACAAGGTACAATTCCAACGATTAGTACGGGTTATCCAACACTTTCTTCACATCTTGAAAGAATCTTCATGAGTAACAGATTAGTATGCAAATCATCTATCCATGCAAACACATCAACGGCATCATCCATTCGGTCATATCTTACTTTGAGAGCTTTAAACGATGAGACAGATTTCAAAGTTTGATGAAAGACGAATAGCAGATTAGAGAGCTAGATATTGTCCTTATGGTTACGTCCGGTTTCTACGGGTCTCGTTCCTACGAGTCAAGTATGGCTACGATACCAAGCTGTGAGGGACCCGAATTTCACCAACGTGAAATCCGAACCCTTTGTACCTCTTTGCCACTCCCGGGAGTGTGGCACGTACATCCAACACAAGTTAGTACGGTAAAACCATAAATTAAAGGAAATAACAAGGCAAGATAATAGATTCTCCAAGTACATTATTAGAATGCATAAGTCTCAATCTCAAGAGTACAAGAGCGTGGCACGCGAGGCCATCGCGAAGTCATGGTAGAAGTCTAGCGAAGCGGAAGCAAGCGGAAGCAAAGCGGAAGCATCTCTGGTGAAGATCCGTAGTGAAGTCCATACCCACAAGCAACTCGAGTGTAGGCGAGACCGTCACTCCTCCTCGTCGGCTCTCTCAACTGGCTCGGCCGGCTCCTCGGCAACGGCGTACGAAAAACAAAGTGATAAAGCCGTGAGTACATAACGTACTCGGCAAGCCGCAAACTACCTAGCAACAATGTATGCATGTTGGGATAGTTCAAGGAAAGGCAAGGGCTAGCACCTAAAGCATTATTCCTCAAGTCTATGTGAATCATATTTTATTATTAGTCAAATTTTATAAGTGGCCTTGCAGGAAACAACTCAATCCTGCAAGGGTCAAATTTTATGTCCCGCACACCTCCACGGGACCACGGCTCGAAGCCGGAAGTAAAACACCTATCGGAGGGGAGAAGTAGTAAATGCTAATCAAGTGGATTTCTCTCGGTAGTGCCCATACTTTGGGCTAGACTATACGTATAGATTTATATATCTCTGCGAGAGAGTAAGCAAGCTGTACCCACGTGAAGAGGTACTCAAACAAAAGACCACCGTCGTGGCCCAAGCAAAGCAACACTCACAAGATCACTCCACAAAGCATCGACTGGTAGGCGCCCGTCCCTCGGGTCCGGGATCCTCTAACCACAACATAGGAAAAGAAGGTCTGAAGGGTGTGACAAGGCGTACCACGGGCCGGGTGGGATATCCTCTGCTCGTGGGTTGAGACAACAGCTCCAACACCCACTACCACTATTCTCTACACCACGGCGGGCCACCCAGTCCTCCGCTAAGTATCATGATCCAGCCCACCCATACAAGTCACGTGGTAAGCTAGTAAGACCAAGAGAGGTATACGCACAAGAACCGGTCCTTAAGCTGCCGGGGCGAGTCACCATCCCTCTCCTCAAAACAACGAGTCTCAACAAGCGTGTCACCACAACGGGGACCCCATAAACCCAAGGCCCCTACACAAGCTGTACCCGCAACAGGTACTCTCCAATTAGAGACTCCCCAGAAGTCTCCCAGCACCTAACCACCTACACTCGCCCCCGCAAAAGTCCTACGGGGTATCTAGTACGGAAACTCGACACCTAAGAAACACCTACAATTTATTTTACACAAAAACATGCATAGTCATCATGGGGTTCAATTAAGCAACTAAGCAAGTACTAAGCATGCGAGTAACGGTAGAACAACCTATGGCAAACGGTGGCAAGGATAGCATAGTATGGCATAGGTAAACTACAAGTGCAAGTAACCATTAATCATGCATGGTCCAATTTAATGCAGGTACTAAATAGGAGCAAGAGTGGTCAAGGATTGCGGCTTGCCTGGATAGGGCTGCTCCCAGGCCGGGTCGGGGTACTCGTACGGCTGCTCTGGCGGAAACTCCTCAAACTACGGCTCGGACGGGAACTCCTCGGCACCGTCCGACGGACGGATCGTGAAACGGGGGTTAGGCACGCTTATCGAGACAATAGGAAATAGTACGGAAATAACGACGGAAATTACGGTACTAGAATATGACCAAAAGCTACACTAACGCGTAGAGAACGTCGCTACGAGTCCAACGCAACTGACCGCGTAATTTTTCGAGTCTCCGGGAAAAAGGTATGAATTTCCAAAGATAAAGGAATTATGGAAATTCAGGAAAATCCAAAAATAGAAAATGGAATATTCCCTGGAATATTCTTTGCCACGTGAGTACCACGTCGGCGCCACGTTGACGCCATACCGGTGCCACGCAGATCCAATTCTCTACACGTCGGCACCACGTGGCAATTCTTACGCCACGTGGTCGCCACGTTGTCGCCACGCAGGACGACACCTCGGCGCCACGTTGGTAGAAATACAGGATACGTGGCGCCATGTCGCAGAAAAACACGACACGTCGGCCGCCACATCGGCGCCACCGGAGCCGGCGGCGCCGTCCGAGCTCCTCCACGGGAGCTGCCGGAATCGGCCCTTCCGGCCGCTACGGCTCGCCGGCGGTGACGCCAAGGGCACCGAGGCTGCTCCCTCGGCGACGCGCACTCGCCGGAGGTGGTCGCGGGGACCAGCTCGCGACGACTCGACGGCGGGAGCTCGCCGGAGTTGCCGCGGCGGCGCGCGGACAAGGGAAAGCCCCGCGAGCACACCAAACTCGTTCCCATCCACACCAAAACGAAGTACAAGACCGTGCGAAGCTAACGGGACCAATTGCGAACGACAAGAACCACCGGAGCATCACCGGCGACGAGATCCGCGGCGGCGGCTCCACGGAAATCCACGAATCACGGCAAAGCCTCGGGCTTTCTCCAATCTAGCGCGCGCACAGGCTACCGCAGACGACCACGAAGCTTCCCGCACCGGAAAAGGAACATGAGCTCCGCCCTAGACTACACCTCACCGTCGCCCATGGCGGTGCGGTGGCGGAACACGACGGAAGGCGCCAATTCGCGATGAATAGAGGAAGAAGGAGGGGGAAACGATGTGGTGACTCACCAGCAAGGTCCGGGGAGCCTCGGGGAGAAGACGGGGCCTTGGCGACGACGAGCGACGGAGATGGACGGTGGCGGACGACGAACGGCGCGCGGATGACGACGGTGACCATGCCGTTTCTTGTCCCTCCGCAACCAAGGGGCGACGGACACGCGCTTAGCGCCGGAAGGGAGAGCGTGCGAAGGGAAGCCGTGAACAAGCGACGGGCTTGGCTGCGACTCACCGGAGATGATGGTCGGAGACGGAGAAGACGGCGACTTGAAACTTCACTAGCGTCGCGCTCCACCTCCGGGGCCGCTCTCGCGAAACCAAGGGCACCGGCCGCTTCGGCGTCTCACGCCGCGCGCGTTTATCCACACGAGCTCGCCAAGCTTCGAGTTCCGCCCATGGCGAGAGGGAATACCGCAGGCGGCGGCGCGGCTAGGGTTTGAGGAAGAAAGAGGGAGGCGGCGGCGGCTCGAGGATTTGTAGACGGCAAAAGGGGAGGGGGCAGGTGAACTTTGGAGCCGCTACGCGACAGCCGTCCGAGGTGTCGCTCGCAGAGCGCTCGCGGCGGTGGCGTCCGAGCTGGAAAGGGAGAAAGGGGAGGAAGAAGACCCTGTTGACTGCGGGCTGGGCCGGACTGGGCTGCGAGGGAAAAGAAGAAAAGAGGTTGGGCCGTGCGGGAGAGAAGGGAAAGAAGGAAGGGAAATGGGCTGGCGCGCGGAGTCGGCCCAAGTCGCGAGTTTGAACTGCTAATCTTTTGCGAATTCTGTTTGTTTGATTCCCAAATGAAAATAGTGCAAACTTTGTCCAAATTTGATCAAATTTCTCCAAATCTTGATTTTTAATACAAAGTTATCCGGTACAACTTTTGGGCTGTTACAGCTTTAACCCGTCGTCCCATACTCCCGTATTCAAAACGCAGCACAGACATGTGGAGCCCACAAGCCTGGCCTCCCACACACCCGCCCGCAAGGTAGGGCTTCCCCGGCTCGCACCACCGCCGCTATGGCTCCACCACCTCCGTGCCCGCTCGCCTCCTCTCCCGTTGCTCCTCCTCCTCCTCTCCCCCGCCGTGCCCTTCTCCTTCTGCTTCTCAAGCAGCAGTACTCATGGTGCCGCGGCGCTCCTGCACCCGCTCCTCCCCTTCAGATCTGCACCGCGATGAGGCCGCTTGTCCCCGATGAGGGCGGCCTCCTCAGCAGCAGCCGCTGCCGCCGCCACCGCACCACGCTCTCGGCCTGCTCGTTCTCCCCAACCCCAACTCCGTGCCTGTTTCCTCCCTACCCATGCGTTCGCTGTGCTGGTGCGGCCGATATCACCGTCAAGGAGGAGGATATGCTCGTCCAGGGCGGCGGCCTCAAGGACTCAAACTCTGTCTCCTCCAGCTCGCTCCAGGTAACACCGGGCCGATGGACCAAATCCATGTTGTGAGCATCGAATGTAGACTGGAGAAATCATTGACCTCGATCCCTTGTGCATCTGACTTTGGCTCAGGTACACATTGCCTTTTGTTTGATTCTTGCCAACTAATCAAGAGATAGGTGTGTGAAGGATTTAAAGTGATATGTTCTTTTGGTGATATAATTTTTTTAAGGTCAAAATGTGATGCGCAAGGTTAGGCATCTCAGAAAAATATTGTATGGCTGGAACTCGGATATCTGGCTGTTTTTGGCCTCTCATTAATACAATGCATATGATCCGGTGACAGTTCTCTTAACTAGCATATCGTTTAATTACTAGGCCGATTGATTAGCATCCATCCTGACATTTGATCGTGTAGAGCAGGATGAACTACTGAGCAATGCCTATCCATTCTGTTTTTGTTTGTTTCGTTTTTATTGTTTGGAATGGTGTAAGGTTGTAGTGAATGTTTTTGAAAAATATACATGTTCGCATTTTGGATTAAGCTGTTATTCATATGGATCAATATTGTCATTTTTGGTAGCTGATACCATGTTTTTTACATATTTACATGGACTTCTCACCAGGAAATTAGTGCATGTCTTTTTAATTGTCGCTAATATTTTTTTTGAAAAGACAAATTGAGGAAAATGAGGTATTAACTTGCTTCCTGTGATACTGAAGATTGTACTGCAGGTGAAGGAGACAGAAATAAGATGCTAAAAGAACCATGCGATCTTTGTGTGCTATTAAAGTATTCATCAGAAGATAATTGTTGGTAACATGATTCCTGCAAATCTATTAATTTGTGTGATTCAATTTCTTCTCATGGTTGTCTAATATTGTAGGCTCTGAAAGAAAATATAAATTTATCTTGGTTATGTGATGCTCATGCGTGGATGTGTGGATTTCTGATCTTTTTTGTTATTGCTCTGTGATGCATTGCAACCACTAAAGCCATGTGCTGGGAGCCCTGTATTAAGTCAAGGTGAGATATTTGTCCATCTCAGCAAATAGTACATTATTGAAACTGATGTGGTTGATCCTAGATGAAGAAATAATGGTTAAAAAGAGAATCTTAATTAACCAGTCTTTTGTATAATTTCTATATTTTATTTTCCAATTATTTTGTTATCTGAATAGATGAATTCTTACTGCAGCTAGCTAGATATGAAAGACACTACTGGGATTGCTTGTTAAGTGTGATGGAATGCCCGAGTCATATATGGTTAGTATTCCTAATTTTTGAGAAAAAAGCAATATATTTGATTGAGCTAAAAACATTCAGATGTGAAGGTCACTAAGGTAATGTTACATGTGTTGTTTGAATTGTAATACCTCATTTGCTTAGTTACCAGAGCTCTATTGTCCAGGTGCCGAATAAAAGCAATCAGTGACCATGCAGGTTCGTTATTCCTGACCTATCTCTTTCAATTGATTAGTTTATCCTTTGTTTCCCTGTCTGGGCTTGTGGAAAGTTGAAACTTATCATCTGCTGATGTTAGAAGTACTAAATTCCCAGCTTCCCTGCATATTTTATTACTATGGATTATATTGGACAATTCTCATGTTTGGAAATTCTGAAACTCTTTATGCTGTTGGTGAACTGAATTACTCTTTTTGCTATCAAATATTATGCTTTCATAGGTGTCAATAGCTCACTCTGATGGCTTATAGAAGGTACAGTTTGACAATCCCATGTACCTAGGGCTGTCATTTGGGGTTCGTGTGACTCCTTGACACACTGTTTGCAACACAATAATATCTTAAGAAAATAATAATGAACATGCCTGACCATGACCTTTGCACAGACCAAACTGGCAAGTCCATGAACACTGTAATGCAAGGTTATTGCCTTCCTGAGAAAAGTAACTATCACTACAAATAAGGATATGGGGATGGGAAAGGATTATACGAGGCAAGCCTTACCCCTACAATAAACTGCATAGAGGCTGCGTCGAACCTATAACATTATATGAGAGCCCCAAATGTACCTCCAGAGGTCTGGCTTGTCAGTCACAAGTGTTATTCTTGTCAATCGTGTTTATAAACCGATCGATAATAAAGGTCTATCAGCTATATGTCAGTTATTCAACAACGTGAGTCTAAAATTCTGTTATGATCTTAGATTATCTATCCTAATTCTATTGCCATATTGATAAGTTTCTAAACTGTGCCATCATTGTTGTTCAATATCGATGTTTTCCTTCCTGGCACGGTACACATCATATTGTCTGAATGTTGAAATCCCCTTTCATCCTGACAGTGTCCTCAGGTACTAATCTTGCAACATCCTTACCTTATTTTTAATTCCATTTTGCACAATTTAGGTGGTTGAAATATATATTGTCCTTGTTTTGATTCCTTTCATATGTATGGTACTTTATGTTAGCCTTTCTTTTGTCTTTATTCTTTGTTCATTACAAGTGAGACACTTATCATGAAGCAGTAAGCTATCTATAGTTGTCTTTTTGCTTGAAATCTGATATGATTCTATCTCTTAATAAAATCCATTTTGTATCGTCCTTTTGGCATGACAAATGATTGTGTCACCTTTTTGTGTATATTGTAAGCAAAGTTTCATGAGTTCCCATCATCCATGAATGTCCTCTGGCCACGCCATGCTTATAGTTGTCACTGAACACATAGGTTTTGTGTATAGTGTTAGCTACTGGTCTTATATGGTATAGTGAGTTTTGTTTAGTCCTGTAGGAAGGTTGGGGCTATTAGCCTGGCTGCTCCTGTTACTATATGGATGCACTTAGCTTTCAAGTACTTATTTCTCTATTTGTCCAATATTCTGATTACAAAAAAATGGTGATTAGCATTGTGCCATAGTAGTTTTTTCTATCCTTTTGTTCCTAAAACACTACCTGGAAGATATCGCGGCTAGGTGATTACATAATACCACTTATAATACACTTCTTTTTCACTTTTAAAAACACCTGGGTCAGCTTTTCTCTCTACCTCTGTGTCCCTTGATATTAACCTAAATGTGAGACTGAATGTGATTATTTGCTTGCTTGCTTGCTAAAGTGCAAACCACCGTAACTAATCTGGTGGTGATGCAGGACACACCAGCATGATTGAGGCAAGAGCATGTAGGAAAAATTGTATGGAGGGTGTGGGTGTGTCTATGTTGGTGCAGTATAGCGTCAAGAGTGAAGTGATGCGCGGTGAAATTTAAAACATAATTATGCATGAGTTGTTACTATCTGATTTGGAGTCATGGTTTTAAATGCTGATATGCTCATGATCCTAATGATGAGGAAGAACATTCATGCGAAGCTGTAATCCCTGGGTGGGTGTTCTTAACGCAATATGGTGTTACATGGTTGTAAATGCTGATATGCTCCTGATCCTAAAGATGAGGAAGAGCATTCATGCGAAGCTGTAATCCCTGGGTGGGTGTTCTTAACGCAGTATGGTGTTAGGAGTGATGCCAGGAGAAAATTAAAACAGGATTTTGTAAGCTTTTACTTTATTATTCATAGTCATTGTTGTAAATGTAATTCTATATGGGCTGTTAGTTTTCCATTAATAGTTATGGTTGTAAAAATTAAGGTGATTGTTTTCCACTCAGAATTATTCAAAGCATGAACTTTTGTATTTGATGAATTAAGGTCATATGATAACTTTATTATGTCATTTGTGCCTATATGTTTCTTCTTTTGCATTGTTCTGTAGATTTTTATCGCCCGTAGCAACACACGGGCCAATTGCTAGTATTCTTAACACTCTCCTTTGGGCGTACACCGCAACCAACTCATGCCTTATTAAAACTCCACCAAAAAAAAATCTAGTGGGAAAAAATATGGAGAAAGAGTAGATAGTTCTAATGCAAAGTCTCCAACTAAGCAAAAGAACAACTGCTTGACAAAATCATATATGCCAATGTTCCTTCAGGGACAAGATCTAAATAAACTCTAAATGCAAATCTCATAGACGAAAGCTATTTTAGATTGGAAAAATAAAGGAGGCATGCTAAAGGCATATGAAGGATCCTCAAGATCCTTTACCCAATCTACCCTGTCAACGAAAAGAGACATCAATAAAAGTGTTACTTTCATGATCTACAAGTGGCATTTCAGAGCCTAAGATCAATAAGTACAGGTAAGGATCTAACTTAGCTTCCAGCTAAATTTGCATTTATATGGACTCATGTTTGCATATATCAGACTTTGTCTCCTAGCAGATTGCACGTCTATAATAATAGGTGTGATATATGGGGCTACTGGCCAAAATTTGATGCTATTTAGCCTCAAAAGTTTTATATTAGAAAGTTGTAGATATAATGACATTAAGTATGTCTAATACATAGGGCTCCAGGCCAAAAATATCTACCTTTCATGTCCACCAGGGACTAAAGTTACCACTGGACTTACTCATATATTTGACAATACAACATGCATTTGGCTCCCAATTACCAAATTCATTTATGCGACTAGTTATAAATCAGAGTAGATATGAGCACTTCAGGGACAACAAGAGTCCAACAGGAAGCTTTGGTTTTTAATAAACCTTCAACTAAGGGAATTTATACGGACTTCAGGTCAGGAGATAAATTAACTGTGTTATAAGTCCAATAAATCCAATATAAGGTATTAAATGACATGAGAACAAGATCCATGAATCCTGATTTTGATGTCATAATGGGTCATCCAAGTTCCTTACATTTACTTTACTTCAGGAAAAAAAATGCAAGAGTGCAAGGGGTAGAGAATATTAATAGATTTTTATAAAATTCCCGAAGTTTTCCAATCATTTCAGTCGTTGCTGCTGTGATTCTAATAATAATAAATCCTTGTTGTGTATACTTCGGGATACAACTTACATATCAGGATAATCACACACCAGCAATACATGAAAAAATAAATAATCCCATGATATAAGAGGGTGAGTGCTTCATGTGACAAGGCATGACTTCAGGCTAGTGGCAGCTTCGTGCATGACAGTGAGTATCTTCAGGCGACAGGCTGTCATGGGCTTATGGGTGGCTCATGATCATGCAACCCAGACGGCCTGTGCGCCATGGGGCGACGGCATGCACACATGAGTATGCTTGTTACGAGGTAACAAAGAAAGGTAATATGCCATGATACAAAACTGATATGAAGCTAATGTACTGAATCAAAAATATCTTGCCGCCACAAGTCAAAAGAATTGCAGTATAACACAAGAAATCGATCGCTTAGTAATTTATAGGCGTCTAATCTACTGGACTAAATGCCATAAAAAGGACGCACGTGCATGCTTTACTTGCAATTTAATTAAAAACCCAATTCGATCAGTCCAAGTAGCCACTGTAATAACACCAGTGAGCAAACAGCCAGATCAACAGCGACTAATTGTTGTTTTAACTAGCTGCTAGGCGGGTATATGGCCGCGTGCACAAGCAAGCAACGAGGATGACATAAATATTCATCGAAAACTGCCGCAGAGAGATTTTTTCTATTCTACCATCCCATTCAATGGGCTTCCCCTTTTACCATGACAACATGGGGCTCCCCCTTTTACCATCAAACTGTTATTCTTTTCCTTCCTTTACCATTGATTAGTATTTTAATTACAATTAACATATGTAACAGTAAAAAGGGGCGTGAATATACCAAAATACCCATCGTTTATCCCTGTCTCCGTCGGACCCGACCGAGTTCGTCCGTGTCCTTTCTTTCTTCGACTGGAGCCGCGCGCTGCTCCTTTCCGGGCCGCCTCGCCCAGCCGCCGCCTGGACCCGACCGGCGGCCACCGTCCTTGCCGCGCCTCCCCGGGACCGGGCCGCCTCCCCGCGGCTTGCGCGCCTGTGGCTGGCCCGTCCGCAGCAGCCGCCCAGCCCGGCGCGAAACCCTAGCCGCCGCAGATGGCGACGGCGGAGGAGGCCTGCGCGGCAGCTGCAACAGTGGAGAAGGACGAAGCACCTGCGACGGCGGAAGAGGATGTTGCTGCAACCGCAGGTATTGGTGGCCTTCCAAGCATCGGTGATTTTGGTAAGTTCTTTTGCTCTCAATCGTATGTAAATGTGCATATCAATTCTGAGATCTTTTAAAATGTAGGGGAGATAAATGTGAATGACTTGAATGGCCTGAACAACAGCATGAACAACACATATATGAATATGACTGCAGAGACAAAGTAAGATTTTCATATCAATGTTGTCATGTGTAGTTGATTTTCCAACGAAATGTTAATAACATAACGTATTGCTATGTATTTCATTTTTAGGCTTCCATTAGCAGTGGTTGAACCCTCATTTTCGGATATCGATTGGGATAGAATACAAATTGAGGAAAAACATGATGAAGAGGGTCGGTTACAAATGCCTAGTGAACAACATATATACGGGCTTTTAGGGTTGACAGAGGAGGGTGAGGCAGCAGAAAAGGCAAGAGAAGATGCTGGCACTAGAAGTGCTGATGCTTCTGGACTTCCAAATGTGCATGATACTGAAGGTGTGGCTATTACATTTGAGGATTCGGTACCTGGGGAGCACAGTTTGGATTTTAACAAGAAAGATCCTGTTATGAGAGTTGGCATAAAGTACTCCTCCATGAAAGTTTTTAGATTGGCTATTAGAACATATGCCACAAAAAAGGAATTTGAATTAGGTATCGAAGCTACTGATCCAACAAGATATAGAGGCTTTTGCTTGGGTGCGGGTTGTCCTTGGAAGATCTATGCAAGACCAATTAGAGATGGTGCAGATCCTGTTGTGGTATTGAATGATTTATTTTCTTCTTTAAATTTGTGTGCCTGCATAGAGATAAGATGTTTTACTTTCTTATTTAAAATTGGTTTCTTTTTTTGGTGCAGGTCGTTGTGATGAATGATATACACACTTGTACATCCAGCAGTAGAAGAAGAACTACTACACCTACAACTCCATGGGTTGCTGATATGGCCCTTCCTATCCTTAGGAAGAAGCCTAATATGGGTACTAAGGAGCTACAAACCCAATTGCAGGATGAGCATGGGTGTGTTATTGGATATAACACGGTCTGGAGGGGACAACAACGGGCTTTGCAAGTATTGTATGGTGTTTGGGAAGAAAGCTTCAAAGAACTATACAGTTGGGGAGCTGAGGTGAAGAAGAAGATGCCAAGAAGTGTTATCGAGATTGACACGGAGATGGTTCATGGTCACATTTATTTCAGTAAGTTCTTTTGTGCGCTTGGTCCTTGCATTGAAGGTTTCTTGGATGGATGTAGGCCATACATTAGCATTGATTCTACTGCACTTAATGGTAAATGGAATGGTCATTTAGCCGCAGCAATTGGTGTGGATGGTCACAATTGGGTGTATCCAATTGCATTCTGTTTCTTTGATGGCAAAACTGAAGTGAATTGGACATGGTTTATGTCTCAGCTGCATAAGGCTATTGGAGATCTCCCTCTACTTGCAATTTGCACAGATGCTAATAAAGCTTTAATCAATGCAGTGAAGGCTATTTTTCCTAATGCTGAACATAGAGAATGTTTTGTTCACCTTGTGAAGAACTATGTTAAAAATCCTAAAAATTTCAAGTGTGAAGAACTTCTATATCCTGCTGCAAGAGCATATAGGAGAGAAGTACATGACCATCTTATGTCCAGCATTTTGAGTGATCCTGAAGCATCCTTGTGGTTTGAGCAGCACCATAATCTAAAGTGGACAAGATCCAAATTCAACCCGGCCATCAAATGTGACTATGTCACCAACAACATAGCCGAGAGTTTCAATAATTGGATATCTGAAATCAAGGATTTGCCTGTGTGTGAGCTTGCTGATAAGCTTAGGGAGATGATTATGGTGCTGTTTTTGAAGAGGAGAAAGAACGGAGAGAGGCTTACTGGTAAAATCCTACCCGCTGTCTTAGCTATTTTGAGGGAAAGGACTAGAGGGTTACAATATTTATCAGTTGTGCAAGGTGACCACTATGCTGCAGAGGTGCGAGATAATAACAATTGTCTAACCTGTCATGTTGTTAAGGCATACAACCACGAGTGCTCATGTGAGGAATGGCAACATACCGGTAAATCATGTCCACATGCATTATGTGTCATAACAGCACAACCATTTAGAGATGTTAGGATGGAGGACTTTGTTCATCACTACTACTCTGTTGAGATGTTCAAAAATGCTTACAAGAGATTGATAGAGCCACTTCCGGATAGGTCACAGTGGCCTAAAGTGGACCTTCCAACTTATTTAGGTGCACCACTTGATAAGAGGGCTGTTGGCCGACAAAGAAAGAAAAGGTACAAAAGTTGCCTTGAAGGTGGTGGTGGTAGCAAGAAGCCTAGTGAAGAGACCGAGAAGGCAAAGGAGAGGCTTAGAGGCCAAGTCATTTGCCCCAGATGTGGTATGAAAGGTCATAGGAGAAACAGCCCCAAGTGCCATTTGAATGGCACAAAGAAAAGGCAAGACTAAATTATTTTGTCTCATATTTTTGTTACCAAGTTATAATTGCTCACTCACTATTTCAATTGATTTTTACTCACCTTGCAGGATAAGAAAACCAAGGAAAAATAGTACTAAAGGTTGGTTTCCTAAAGAAATTCCCACACCAACTATGGCTGTTAACATCAATGATGTGGAGGCCAATGCAACCGTGTCAATTGAAGATAGCTCATTATTGACAAGAGATGTCACTTCTTCACAGGAGCCTCTCATGCTTATTTCAACTCCTACCAAACAAGCAACTCCTAAGCGAGCAGTTAAGAAGATTACTCCAAGAAAGACGAATAGAGCTTGATTGCTATCTTTGATGTCTTGTATTTTGTAAACTTGCATGAGAAGACATGTAAACACTTAAATCATGCCTTCTATTTCTACCTAAATTTCAGTTCTAGCAAGACATTTTTATCATTACCATGGGTTGTACCTTTTTAATATTGTGCTTGCTTCCATTTATTTTATAAATTATTATTATTATATTATTGGTTTAACATGAGCCGTAGGTACAAGTGACTTACAGACGTCCTTTTGAATTTTCTGTTTTTTAACGAATATTTGCTTTAAGTCTGGTATTTTTTTAATTTGCTGAATTTTTTGTGTCAAAAACTTGCGTAATATGACTTTGTATGTGAGAGACATAAGTGAGGGTATTCCTGTCTTTTTACATGCCCTAGTACAGCTAAAGATGGTTAAATACTAACCAATGGTAAAAAAAGGAAAAGAATAACAGTTTGATGGTAAAAGGGGAAGCCCCATGTTGTCATGGTAAAAGGGGAAAGGCCACTGAGTGGGATGGTAGAATAGAAAAAATCTCTGCCGCAGAAGGCAATGTCGATCGCGTGACAAGCCAGCAGGGCTCGCGGCGTCTCACACAGTCGTGTTTGAGGACGACGACTGAGGACCGACAAGCTTGAACGTCTTCATCAGGATGACGTAGAAAGGCAAGCCATTGATGACCAGCGGATCATATGCCCGATCCTGATTGTGGCTCCACTATGTGCGAGCAGTCATTAGTAAGATTAATGCTACGGCGGTTTTGATAAAAACAGTGCAAACTTAAGTTGTTGCATGCGAGTAGCTAGTGTTCGCAAATTGCCATCTTTTTAATCTTCAGGATTAGGGATAACCATGCACCGTACCAAGTTTCTACGGGCATACTTGATTCATCTAGTGACTGTTGTACATGAACAAGAGATCCAAGTGCGAAAAACTAAATGTAAGCACAAAAGATTAACCGTGCTCTTGATCAGGTTAAACGATAATTGATTGATAAGATCAAACTGCATGTTGTAGGAGGACCAATCGATCCACTAGCATATGTAATCTACAGGATTTATATGCCATGACGGTAAGCAAATTAATTGAAACAAATTCAATATGGGGATCGACTGATGAGCACATCTTCTAGCATGTAGAAGACGTTAGTAATCTCTGCCGTAGCCTATTCTGCCAGATTATGTTACCACAACATCCACGAGAAATCATCACCAGTATTTGATCGAGTAGGATGAGAAGGTAACAAACCGTTGCCATTGTCATGATGGTTGCTTTCATGCCACATAGGGCATTTAGGCAAAAGCCATTGACCTGCCTGCTTGATGAGGTCTGTGGTCGATGGGGATGGGCAGGGAGCCTGCGGAAGATATTCCCACCATCGGGACAGACCACCAGAGACTGCCGATTGTTGTTCCTCGAAAGATTGATGGGACCAGTGATTAGCATCATGAAAAATTGAAACAGATCTAATGCGAATAAATAAAGAACGACTCACCCGATTAGTAGAGCAAAGGTGCTGATAACGTGTTAAGAATAATCTTCATCACGGATCACCGGATCCGTTTCCCATTCCCGATCCCAAGAAAAGAGGCGTGGACAGATTATTTGATGATCCCGTTTCCCTTCCTAATACTACATGAAAGACACATGAACACAATGTATATGTGGATCTTCGGGTCTCTTTCTCATTCTCTTTATTAGTCCTATGAATACATGATGTATATATGTAGATACATAAGTGACCCTTCAAGGGTTGAGAGGTCAAGGTGTAAAGTCAAGGGTTGGGAGCTGAAGGTGTAAAGCCCATAAGTATTAAGTATTCTTAACAAAATTAGCATTTGATAGATCAATCCAAAAGCCTACATAAATATAGTAATTACGGCCCAATTAAGCACAATATGGAAGGGGATGAGTCGGATGCTGCCACATGTCACCATATGATTAGAATTATATTTTTCTCCAAACAGTAACTCATTTCTAAAGTATTTGAACCATATGTTCAGAATTATTCTACGAAATTACATTCAATATGAAATTTTCTTTAAAAGACTTTTAACTTTTATCAACATTTTCAATATACTAAATCAATAGTTTGTTTCTACTACTTTAATATTTATATATTCTATGTCAATAGTTTTATGGAAATATTGACATTATTTTGAAAATGTTCAGAAGTATTTTAAAAATGTTAAAATATTTTTTCAAAAAATTAAATTGATAAAAAGCTAATATAACAATTTATAAATTTCTTATTGTGATTAATATTGAAAATAGACACGTGCTACATTTACGGACTACTAACCTTAGCCTGCACCTAAATGTAGGTCGCTATACTTATAAGAAAGTCCCCCGCATGAGGAGCTTTATCATTTGAGGCTAAATGCCATCAAGCCAAGTTTGTTCCAACAGGCCGGTGTAAAAGACATGATGCTATCACAAAGCCCATGAATGTGCTGTAGACCACGAAGCCCGAAGAAGCCTCATAGGCCCATTTGCAAAGCTAACTATAAGATAATTGAAGAAGCCCTTTTGGCCCCGATGTTTTCCTCCCCGAGTTTCGAACCGGGTATCCCACCTCGTTCAACTATCAAAACCGTTTGTTTAACATCCCTCATTGATATTTGGAGTGGTTTTCGCCGACGTGGTCGGTGGGGCCCGGACATGAGGCTGCCATGTCATCTGTATAGGTGGGGCCCACATGTCGGATTGCGTGCATCATCGCCCCGCTCGGCGCGTCTCGGCTCTGTTGAACCTCGGGGCCAAGGCGCCCGAGCCACCCGACCTGCCAGCCCATCGCTTGAAGCGGCCGATTTGTCTATGTGCACACCACACCTCCCCGACTATGTCCTCCACGAAGGACGATGTTGCGCCGCGAGGGCCCCGCGAGCCCGGCCGCTCAGGCAGATCTTGTGATGCCACAGCTGCCCGCACCAGCGAGGTCGCCGGATCCGTGGCGCAAAGATGAACTTGCGAGGTCGTGCCGCCTTGGTGCTAGACACGTTGTGTTGGGTTTAGTCCCACACCGGTTATTGATGACGGGGAGCTAACTAATAAGACGGAGGGATCCTCACCTATCGGGCTAGTCTTTTGGGTTGAGGTGGCCTAGGACATTGGTTTGGGGCTCTAGTTGGGCCTATGGTTTGGTAGGCCCAATGTGACCTGGGTCGGCGGCAGAGGCTTGTGGGTACGATGAGCCGAGCCGCACTCTAACAAGTGGTATCGAGCCATGGTCGGGAAACCGGAAACATCTTGGAGACCTCACACGGATATCGAACCGTTGGATTTGATCTCTCGGACCACAAGGTTATCGAGTCGTCGGAGGGGTGTCCACTCGGATGTGAAGGGGAGATGGGCCACCCGATGTGTGATGGGAGAGATTGTTGGGTTTAGTCCCACATCGGATATTGATGATGGGAGAGCTAACTAATAAGGTGGAGGGATCCTCACCTATCGGGCTAGTCGGTTGGGTTGAGGTGGCCCACGATCTTAGTTAGGACTCTAGTTGGACCTATGGTTTGGTAGGCCCAATGTGACCTAGGGCTGGCAGCATAGGCTCGTGGGTACGATGAGCCGGGCCGCACTCTAACAAGTGGTATCAGAGCCGGGGTCCGGAAACCAAAAACATCTTGCGAGACCTCACACGGATATCGGGCCGTCGGATTGGATCTCTCGGACCACATGGTTATCGGGTCTGTCGGAGGGGTGTCCACCCGGATGTGAAGGGGAGATGGGCCACCCGATGTGTGATGGGGGAGATTGTTGGGTTTAGTTCCACATGGATATTGAAATATACCAGGATGTCATCAATGAAAACCACCACGAACTTATGAAGCTCGGGCATGAACACATAATTCATGAGATACATAAAGTGTGTCTGGTGCATTAGTCAACCCGAAAGACATCACCAAGTACTCATACGGACCATACCGTGTAGAGAAGGCGGTCTTAAGGCACATCTTTCGGCCTAATCTTAAGTTGATGATAACTCGAGCGCAAGTCAATCTTGGAGAATACATTGGCTCCCATCAACCGATCAAACAAGATGTCAATGCGAGGCAATGGATACTTGTTCTTAACGATCCACTGGAATGAGAGGTCGGTTATCTACACATAAGCGTAATGATTTATCCTTATTCTTGACAAAGAGAGCTGGGCAGCCCCAAGGTGAGGAATTGAGTCTAATATAACCCTTGTCTAACAGCTCTTTCAACTACTCCTTCAATTCTGCTAATTACTTAGGTGCCATTTTGTATTTGAAATAGGAGCGGTGCCAGGTCGTAGCTCAATCTTGAACTCAATATCCCTGTTCAGAGGCATACCAGGAAGATCCTCAGGAAACCCGTGAGGAAATTCCCGGACAACTCGGAATATCACTTAAGCCTTCAACAATAGCTTGATGTACTCGCTGGAGTACAATTCTTAGGATATGATAGCTCTAAGTCTGTCAGGACCGTGTAGAGGAGAATTCAGATTCACGGTGAAAGCATCAATGTCAAGCACAACCCGATGATACTTCATCCGGAACATTCCTAAAATTAGGTCGATGTTACTCGTCTTCCAGTTCCACACAACTTACTGGGTATGTCTTCGCATTTAAGGATAACCGAACCCCCTTGACTTGGTATTGTGCGTGAGTCTACCCGTTTGCTGACTTAATAACATACCGTGACCTCATAATACTCCGTTGAAGCCCACGTCTTCAACAAAAGGTGTGTTGATGAAGTTATGTCAAGCTCCGGAGTCAAATAACAAATGATCTCAAACAGAAAACATACCAGCTATGACAGGTGCACCCTCGGGGATCTCGTCGGTGGACGTGTAGTTCACACGCCCAATCCTAACTCGCAGCCTTGTTGTTGTTGTTGTTGTTGCGCTGCTGCTTAGGAGCATTGCCCCACTGCTGATAGGGACAATCCCTAACAAAGTGTCCAGGACGGCCACAACCATAGCAAGAAGCTCTCGGTGGTGGTGGTGGATGGTTCCCGAAGCATTCTAGGCGGGACGGGGTGCAGGAGCACGCTACCCCTTCCGCTACCGCTGCGGCGACCTGCTGCTCGTGGGGCTTGTTGGTGCGGCGCCACAATAGGCTGTGAGCAGTCGCGCTGCCCGGAGGGGTCGGTGTAGATCGGGCGACAATTGGTCGGGGCGGGTTGGATGTCCCCATAGCACTCGCTGGTCTCTTCTTCTCCTCCCGAACCCTGCGGTAGCCTTCCTCGGCGAGGATGGCGTTGTTCACGAAGTCCGAGAAGTTACCCCCATGTTGAGGGTGAGGCGGTCCTGCAACTCAGCATAGAGTCCATCCATGAAGCGATCCTTGCACTTCGTATCCGTGTCAACCAGCTCGGGGGCATACATCGCGAGCCGGTTGAACCGTTAGGTGTACTCCCGTACACTGCAGTTTTACCGGGTGAGAGCCATGTAACATCCCGTGTATCATTGTACCTTCAAAAATTTCGAATAAAATTGAATTTGGCCGAAGTTTGATCGAAATTGGAGGGAAATAATTGCGAAACAATTTTTCCTTTGAAAACTCGCACGTGGGTCGTTTTCTACGCAGCAGCCCAGCCCGACCCCCTCCTCGTTTATCTCCTACCTCACGCCGTACGCGCGCGGCTGCCCGTGAGCGACGCCACGTCGGAGGGGCGTCGTTTTCTGCCGGCCAAGCTGCTCGGCCCCACCCCAACCGCTCCGCCTATTTTCTAGCGAGCCCCTCCGCCACCCCGTGCTCCTCCCTCTCTTTTAAACCTCACCGCACCGCCCGAGCGCCCCCAAACCCTAGCGCCGCTACCCGAGGTTTTCACACCCGCCATGGATGAAGTGTCGAGCCGGCGGTGTTCGTGTCGCTTTCGTGCGCGGCGTGAGTCGCGGAGCACGCCGGTGCTCTTGGCTTCGCGAGTGGAGCTCGGGAGTGGAAGCGTGGAGCGCGAGAAGTTTGCGGGTGCTAGCTCCCGCGCCGTCGCTCGTCGTCTCCGGTGAAGCTCGCCCTCTCTCTCTGGCCGTTCCGCAATCCCCGTCGTGAACCGCCTCGCTAGCGCCGATCCCCCTTACGTTCTTCCCTTGTAGCACCGGAACGCCGTCGAGCGCGGTCACCACTCGAATCCGGGCAGCCGTCGTCGTCCGCCGCCGCCTTTCTCCGTCGCGCGTCGCCGTCCATCCCCCTTCGCCTCGCTCGAGTTCGGCATAAGCACCCTGGTAAGCCCGCGCCTCGATTCCCCTTCTTTCCCCTCGGGATTGGCTTTGATTTGGGGGTTTCCGCCGTGGTCCGGCCACCGAGCGCCATGGGCGCCG
Organism: Chloris gayana; assembly: GCA_031894775.1. Lineage (NCBI taxonomy): Eukaryota > Viridiplantae > Streptophyta > Magnoliopsida > Poales > Poaceae > Chloris > Chloris gayana. The sequence continues at coordinate 1,444,079 of JAUNZO010004298.1, forward strand.
GTGAGCTCGAGGTTTCCGTCGAGCTCATGCTCCTTTGATGAGCCGCGTGGCCTCGCCCGGGTCCGTTGCTGCTCACGCGCTTGTTAGCTAGGTTTTTAGGGCTTGTTTTCCGTGCGTGCGTCGAGCTCGGTCTTCCGCCGCCGCCTTCCTCGCCGCCGGCGGCGCTCCGGTGGCCCCTTTGGGTCGCGGTGTGTTGCTCGTGCTACCGCAGCACTCGAGCGATCGTTTGGCGTAGATATCGCGCGAGTTAGTGTAGCCTAGGGAGCTTCCCTCGCTGCGCCGCCGTGGAGCTTGGCTCCGGCGAGCTCGCGCCTCCACCTCATGGCGAGCCGGTGCTCATGGTGGGGCCCGGTGGGTGCGCGGGACCGCGGTGGGCGTCGTGATGCTCGCCGTTTGGCCGCCGGCGAGCCGTAGCGCCGGTGCGCCTCGATTCCGGCGAGCCCGCGCCCTCGTTGTGGCGGCGCCGCCCGCCTCCGGTGAGTGCCGGCGTCACGCCGATGCTCGGCGTGACGTCACCCGTGGGACCCACGGGCGGGGCCCGGTCCATGGGGTGTTCTTCCCCTTTGCTGCGTGGACCCGGTCCATGTGGACCAATGGCGATGAGAAGAATATGGGCCCGGTCCACAGCATAGTGTGGACCGGCAGAATATTCCAAAGGAATATTCCCTGGTTTTTTATTTTCCTTTTTCCAGGATTTCGATAATTCCTTTTTCCGTCGAAAATTCATATCTTTTTCCCGGAGACTCGGAAAAATACTCGGTTGGTTGCGTTGGATTCGTAGCGACGAGATCTACGCGTTAGTGTAGTTATTAGCTATGTTCTAGTGTCATAATTTCCGTCGTCCGTTTCGATGCTCTCGTATTTTTCTCGTTTTGCGTGCCCAACCCATTTCGTACGTTCCGTCCCCCAAAGAGCTACGAGGAGTTTCCGCCGTGCCGCAGCTTTGAGGAGTTCCCGCGAGCAGCCGTACGAGTACCCCGACCCGGCGTGGGACCGGCGTTTGCGAGCAAGCCGCAATCCTTGACCACTCTTGCTCCTATTTAACAATTGCATTAAATTGATCCATGCATGATAAATGGTTACTGGCACTTGTAGTTTACCTATGTCATACTATGCTATCATTGCCACTGTTTGCCATAGGTTGTTCTACTCGTTACTCGCTCTGCTTAGAATCTGCTTAGTTGCTTAATTGAACCCCATGATGACTATACATGTTTTTGTGTAAAATAAATTGTAGGTGTTTCTTAGGCGTCGAGTTTCCGTACTTAGATACCCTGTAGGACTTTTGCGGGGGCGAGTGTAGGTGGTTAGGTGCTGGGAGACTTTTGGGGAGTCTCTGTTTGGAGAGCGCCTGCTGCGGGCGCAGCTTGTGTAGGGGCCTTGGGTTATGGGGCCCTCGTTGTGGTGACACTCGTTGTTGAGACTGTTGTTGAGGAGAGGGATGGTGACTCGCCCCGGCAGCATAAGGACCGGTTCCTGGTTGCTCGCTCTTTGGTATACTAGCTTACCACGTGACCCGTATGGGCGAGCTGGATTGAGACACTTAGCGGAGGACTGGTGGACCCGTATGTGTTGATTCCTGCAAGGCCACTTATAAAATTTGACTAATAATAAAATGTGAATCACATAGACTTGAGGATTAATTGCTTTAGGTGCTAGCCCTTGCCTTTCCTTAAAATATCCCAACATGCATACATTGTTGCTAGGTAGTTGCGGCTTGTTGAGTTCGCGTAGTACTCACGGCTTTCCCACTATGTTTTTCGAGACGCCGACTCGGAGGATCCCGCCGAGCCTACCGACGGAGCCGCCGGAGAGGAGTGACGTTCTCGCCTACACACGAGTGCTTGTGGGCTTTGGGTCTTCACCGCCGATCTACATGTGAGACGCTTCCGCTAGTTTCCTTCATGTTCTCTCGCCGGCCTGCGTGCCGCGTGTTTTGTATCCATGAGATTTGAACATTGAGTTATGATGATGTACTTTGGAGATTCTATTATCTTCCCTTGCATTCACTCTATCTTATGGTTTTTATGATGTTAACTGTATTGGATGTACGTGTCACACTCCTGGGAGTGACATAGAGGTACAAGGCACGGTTTTCACTATCCGGTGAAAATCGGGTCGTTACGATTGGTATCAGAGCCATACTTGTCCGTAGGAACAAGAACCGACGTTAGTAATCATACCCTTAAGGACATGATCTAGTACTCTAATCAGCTAAACTCCTATTCATCACACTTTGAGATCTCTCGTCGATCGAAGTTATCTACGCAAGATAGACCGAACGGATAATGACTCGTTATGTTTGTTTGGACAATTGCTCTAGCATACATTATAGTTTCATTTCAAGATTTGAAGATAATTCTTGAGTAACGCTCTAACCTTGGATTTCGTCTTGTCGGCGAGATGCCGAGAGGAAGGGGTCTCCACGTGCGGTTTGAGCAGACTGCGATGGACGGAGACGGCCAGCCCCTCCGAGGTCGTGGGCGTGGCCGCGGTCGTGGCAGAGGTCGTGCAGCTCCCGCAGCAGCTGCGCGAGGCCGCGGTGCGAGAGGCCGTGGTCGTGGAGGAGGAGCCGTGGGTGCTCGTGGCCGTGGGCGTGGTCGCGGTGGAGAGGCACCACTAGACCCCGCGGTAGGAGAGCCGGAGGCTGCTGGACAGCAGGAGGGTGCAGAGCAGCAGGAGGCACCGGAGCAGTAGCGGGCACCGGAGCAGCGAGGAGGGTGCAGGGCAGCAGGAGGCACCACCGCCTCCCCTGTTCGGACTCTTGCCGACGTGATGGCGAACCGGACCAACATCCTTGGAGGTCCGATGCAGATACTACAGCAGCAGCAGCAGCAGCACCACGAGCAGGTCTTGCAGCAGCAGCCACGGCGAGTTCGCAGGACGCGGTCGGTCGGACTTGAGGAAGGAGGCGTTCCGCAGGCTCCGGCCGAACACGTTCTCCCACCGCACGGACCCGTTGGACGCCGACGGTTGGCTCGGGACAGTCTCCAAGCAGCTATCGATGATGGAGTGTACTCGACGCAGAGAGTGTGTCACCGGCTACGTACTTGCTCGGAGGTGCAGCCGGCGCGTGGTGGGACACTTACGTGACCAACCACGAGGACCTCGACAAGTATCTCTTGGGATGAGTTTGAGCGGGAGTTCGGAGCTCAGCACATCCCCAAGGGAGTGATGGACAGGAAGTCCGACGAGTTCGGGAACCCGAGGATGGGAGCTATGGGTGTGCCCGAGTACTACCACAGGTGGACCGAGCTGTCACGCTACTCACCGCGTGACGTGTCCACGGAGCGGGACAAGATCTACTACTTCAAGAGGGGACCGAGGGCTGAGATTGCTCTCCACGTGGTAGGGTGCTCTACCCCGAAGGAGCTCGTGGATAAGGCCATTGAGGTTGAGGGTGGTCTTGAGAGGGTGAGACGCACCGAGTCTCACAAGAGGACAGCTGGTCGGATGGACCGTTCCGGAGGGCAGCAGAGGCCGAGGTTCGGTGGGCCACAACAGCAGTTCGCACGTCCGCCACGAGGGCAGTTTGGCGGTTCCGGGCAGAGGCGGTTTGCACCACAGGGGACAGCAGTACCAGCGAGCTCCAGCACCACAGCGAGTCGGGGTGGAGGGCCCCGAGCGATGGGTTGCCCTTCTCCAACAGGTGCTTCCAGTGTGGCCAGGCGGGACACAAGTACTACGCGTGTCCCAACTTGGGTCGGAGAGCTCCTACCACCTTCACAACACCCAGGCCAGCAGCACCACCTCGGCAGCAGCAGCGAGTCGCAGTTCCGCAGTGCACCGCGCCCGGTTCGATCAGCAGCTAGGCCGCAGCAGCAGCACGGTGCTTCCCGTGCTAGGCTTCACCACGTCACCGCAGAGGACGCTCGGCATGCCCCCGATGTTGTGCTTGGTGAGTTCTTGGTTGAGTCTTGTTTAGCTTCTGTTCTTTTCGATACTCGGTGCGACTAGGTCGTTTATCTCGTCTGCGTTCATTTTGGGGCTTAAGATTCCCACTTGTCTTGCTTGAGTCTCATGTTGTCACTACTTCACCACTTGGGGTAGCCAAGTGCCTCTTGGGTTGCGAGAGGAGTTCGGATTGTGATTGAGGGAGAGCGGTTCTTGGCCGACTCGATTCTTTTGCCCTCGCATGGTATTGAGGTGATCTTAGGTATGGACTGGTTGACCAGGAACAAGGGTGTGATTCAGGTGTGAGGAGAGGATTGTGACTTTGATGAGTCACCGTGGGGTCACTGTGAGGTTCACCCCCGTAGCGCCTTATTTGCCGGAGCAGCTTTGTCACTTTAAGGGTTTGCCTTTAGAGCAGATTCTCGTGGTTTGTGAGTATCCCGAGGTCTTTCCCGATGATCCGCCAGGGCATCCGCCGGATCGGGATGTTGAGTTTGTGATTGATCTTCTCCCGGCACGGCCCCTATTGCTAAGAGGCCGTATCGGATGTCGTCCGATGAGTTGATCCTTCCGAAGCAGGAGATTGATGATCCGTTGAGGAAGGGGTTCATTCGCCCAAGTGCCTCACCTTGGGGATCCCCTGTTCGTTTGTGAAGAAGAAGGATGGTACCGACAGGATGTGTGTTGACTATCGTTCCTTGAACGAGGTCACCATCAAGAATAAGTACCCCTTGTCGAGGATTGATGAATTGTTTGATCAGTCGAAGGGTGCAAAGTATTTCTCCTCTATTGATTTGTGATCCGGCTGTCATCAAATGAAAATCCGAGAGTGTGACATTCCTAAGACTCGCCTTCGTGAGTAGGTATGGATCTTTGTTACCACCTTGTCAATTCCATTTGTTATCTATCATGCCTGATCGCCCCTCCTTGAATTTTACCTCTTATCTATTTCTCGGACGGTACGGGCAGTTCGAGTTCACTCGTTGCTTCCTTTGGCTTGACCAATACCCCTCCCTATTTCATGAACATGATGAACAAGGTCTTCATGGCGGAGTTGGATAAGTTTGTGGTGGTGTTCATTGATGACATTCTTGTGTACTCGAAAGTCCGCTGAAGAGCATGCTCGAGCACTTGAGGGTTGTCTTGGAGAGGTCGAAGGAGCATCGGTTGTATGCGAAATTCAGCAAGTGCAAGTTCGGCTTGAGGAAGTGGCTTTCTTGGGGCATGTCATCAATGCCGAGGGAGTGTGTGTGGATCCTGGAAAGGTGCGGACGGTTGTGCGTTGGAAGTCACCGCAGTGTGTCAAGGATGTGAGGAGTTTCTTGGGGATGGCTGGTTACTACCGTCGCTTTGTTGAGGATTTCTCTCGGATAGCTTGTCCCATGACGGAGCTCTTGCAGGATAATGTCAGCTTTGAGTGGACCCCGGAGCGAGAGAGGAGCTTTCAGGAGCTCAAGACTAGATTGACCACCGCACCTGTGCTCACCTTGCCGGATCTTAGTCGGGACTTCCAGGTGTACTCGTGATGCTTCCACTCGGGGGATTGGTCGTGTGCTCATGCGGAACGGGAAGGTTGTGGCTTATGCTTCGAGGCGATTGAAGACACATGAGAAGCATTACCCCACCCATTACCTCAAGTATCTTCACGCAATCGGAGCTGAACATGAGGCAGAGGAGGTGGCTTGAGTTGATAAAGGATTATGATTTGAGCATCAACTACCACCCCGGCAAGGCAAATGTTGTTGCGGATGCGCTGAGTCGCAAGGCCTATTGCACTAGTCTCATGACGAGCCGGTCCGAGGTGTTTGAGGAGATGATGAGGGATGGAGTGGAGCTCATTCCCGAGGACTATCTCCACGAGTTGAGGATCACCAACCTGTCTTGGGGATCGGATCAAGGAAAAGCGAAGGAAGATGGCTTGGTGGCATCGATCAAGGCTAAGATGGCGAGTGGATAAGGCTCCTGGCTTTAGGGTGGATGATGATGGTGTAACAACCCTAAATAATCAAATGCATTTCATGGCATTCATGAGCATGTCATCACATTTTATTTATGAAATCATTAAGCTTTTGGTGTTAACTATAAACACATATAATATCAAATTAACTAAAGAATAAAGGAAATGTTAAAAAGAAATAAAATGAGAAGAAAATTCAAGTTTAACATTTTCTATGGTTCAAATATCACAAATAAAGATTTATGAAAACTTACTGAAAGCATTTTATCATGTAAAAATAATTGCAGAAAATAAACAAAGTCTCTTTATTGAATTTTAGCTATGAATTCTTAATCCGAAAATGGATTGGATTTTCTCATCGGGACTTAATAGGAAATATGCCTAAAATCTTCTCAATTACACCCCTGATTTTTTTGCGGAATTTTTGGAGCTTCGGAAGGTTGCTTTTCAATTAAACAAAAACCCAGGGGGTTTTATGTAAAACGACCACAGCCCCCACTCGTCATCCTCTTCTCCCTCTCCCGCGTCTCGGCGCGCCCGCCGGCCGTGCCGCCTTCCCGGCCGTCGCCACGCCACCCCGCCACGCAGCAGCTTGGAGCCACGCAGCTGCCGGCCTAGCCGCCTCCCCGAACCGCCTCTCCACGGGATAAGACCCCCCGGCCGAGCTCTTCTTTTCCCTTTTCTCCTCCGCCGTTGCCATACCCCCGCTCCACCGTCGCCGGACCGCTCTCGGTCATCCCCCGTCCGAACCACCAACGCCAGGAGCTCCGCCAAACCACCGTGAAGCTTCCCCAACCAGTCAAATTGCTTGAGCATCTTTACTCCGACGAGGCGAAGCCGTTTTCCTTCATCGGGCCATCACCGTCGTTCCTCCGCCCCGCACGGAAATTGGAGCTCTCTCGGTGAGCCCTATCCCTTCATTCTTCTCGGAATTGATGCGCAACTATCTCTCGCTAGCCCTAGAGCAAGAGCTCATCCAATTTCCTTCACGGGTTCATCGGGATTTCATCGTCTCCCCGGAGTTTCTTCACCGCCGCCGTCATACTCACGGTGAGCTCCGCTCCCCGCTAGTGCGCATGCTCCGTAGACCTTTTGCCGTCGTTGTGCGTGTGCCGTAGAAGCTTCCTGTGCCGGTTGTTGTAAGTTACGAGCTCTCCGGCGAGCCTCGCACCGTGCCGAGGGCACCGCCATGGCTAGACCTCGCCGCCGGCGTGCCTAGAGGCGAGCTCATGCTAGTTGCTCACCACGGTTGGATTCGCCTTGTAGCGTAGAGCACGTCGGTGTCGTCGCGGCGTGCTTTGGCTCAACGGCGACCAGCTCCGGTGGCCGCGCCGCCGCGGGGCCGCCACCCGGTGGTGCCACACCGCGGGCCACACGCGGGTGGGATCGCGTGTGGCCGCGCGCGGATTAGGTGTGGCCACCCCGTGGCCCTTGGTGTGGCACGTAAATGTTTTTAAAAAATTCAATAAAATTCAGAAAAATACCAAACCAACTTTATTAGACTCGGAAAAATGAGATCTATCCATTTGTGGAATAAAATAATTATTTTGAATAAATTTATTTATAATTTGTAATTAATCACTTTCTTTGATTACGGAAAACCTATTATTTTATGTAAATAAAATGCTTAATTATGAAAAATAATTTTTTTAATAAAGGAGATATCTGCAGACGAAATTAATAATGAAATTTATTTTCCAAAATTAAACTTAAATTATATTATTGTTATGTGATCACAACTTATTCGCCTTTAATCACTTAAAGTAATTGTTCATTTATTGACTAATAAATCAGATTAATGTGATAATTCTTAAACTTAAGTCATTAGTGACCTTAATCAAGTAATTAAGGAAAACAAAACTAATTAGTAATAATCGTAATTAAACATTTATTAATCAGCATAATTAAATATTAATTAATGCTTAATGAACATAATTATCCATAATTTGTTAATTAACTAAAGTGATTAAGCATTAATCATTACTTATTATCTATGGAACTTCATTAATAAATCCTTTGCATACTTTCATCATATGCATTCATGCATACATGATTGTGATTCGCGATGCATTGTCTGGTCGACTAGGTTCGAAGTAATCGAGGTTCCACCCGAGGACGAGTCGAGGCCGGGATCTCGAAATCGACCCAGCCGTCGAGGAGACTAACTTCGAACAAATTCAAGGCAAGCCCCGGTGCATCCTACCTATGTTTTTAAATATTTTACTTTATCACATAGTACGGTTATGCTTGTGCATTAGGTATTAGGGTTTGGTTGAAACCCTAGATGCATTATGGTAGGTTTCCGTTTGTTTATTCTATACTTGGTACAGGTAGCTCAATAGAGGCTAAGCTTAATTCATAAGTGACAAAGGTAGATGTTTAGGGCACTTAAAGCATGGAGGCTTTAAGAGTTTTGTGTTAACACTAAAGATGATGAGAGTGTTAATGAAGTTGAGACCGGACGGGCCTCGTAGGAGAAAGGGAAAGACGGAGATGAGGTCTTGCAAGGTGGTAGCCCCGTCTGTGTCGGTCAAGGACCGTACCGTTGTCGGCTTAGTTGAACAAGTTTGAACGTAACGTACTACATGCTGGTATCATGGGCCCGAGCAAGCTGATGTACCCTATCGCCCCGAGAGATGTAGCGTAGCCAACTCTCTTTACTCGGTCGTTAGTGAGAGGATAGTCTCACGGGAGGGAGATGGGTCGACCATGAGGGAAGTCGTGGCGTCGCCATACTTCCGGGAGTTGGAAATGGCTAGTCTGCTGTCGGGTGCTAGCGGGAAAGGTTGTCGTATACGATCGGGGTGATGCGTATACGTCGTGTAGTCGGGTTTTGCCGGCTGGTATAAAATCGATTCGAATCGCTGTCCCTCGCAGTAATGAGTACCGCTTGTTTAGCTCGTCACATCGTAGTAACTTTTATGGAAGATGAGGAAGATGAGAGATGGAGAGGATAAAGATCTATTATATCTTGTTTGGAAACTTGATTGAATATAGTTAGGTTGCAAACACTATGGCTAATGAACATAACCTCGAGCTAAAATACTGAAAGTAAGGACCCACCCTTTAATGCTGTTTTTCGCAAAGTAGTAAACCCCACAGCCGAGAAAGCCTTTGCATACTAGGCGTCGGCCTTAACGTGCCATGTTGACGGGTCGGTCTTGCTGAGTATTAGAATACTCAAGGTTTGTTCGTTACCTTACAGGGAATGAGTCGTGTTATCACGACTTGTACGGCCGTTTTCCCGAGGAGGAGCGAGTGTCCCGAGGGAGGTTCCCTTCGAGTGGGAACGAATTCCCACACCTTGAAGAGAGAGGACCGTGATGTACGAAGGCTCGGTGCATCACGTTGTGTAGTTTGAAGTCATGAGAGTTCTATAATAGACAAGTTTCCGCTGAATACTCGTAGGATGTTAAACTTCAATAATGTTATCTTTCCGCTGCACGAATGTTTGTATTTCAAAAACTTGGTTGTATTATACCATGATGTATATATTCGGCTTGTATGAGATGATATTTCTGTTGTAACTCGCTTCGTCGAGTGTCCCTCTGTTCCGATTCTCGAGTGATCCCGAAGGGATGTCACGAGATGGTATACTGTGGTACAATGATCGGATTGTGGTTCCTGGAGGTGCTGGGATTCGAGAGGAGATTTTGAGAGAGGCTCACTGTTCTCGCTACTCGATCCACCCGGGGAACACAAAGATGTATGAGGATCTTCGCACTCGGTTCCGGTGGGAAGGTATGAAGATGGAGATTGCTCGGTTTGTGGGGATGTGTGATATCTGCAGGAGAGTCAAGGCAGAGCATCGGAAGCCAGCCGGTTTGCTCAAGCCTCTTGAGATTCCTAAGTGGAAGTGGGAGAACATCAGCATGGATTTCATTAATGGTTTGCCTTGCTCGCGGAAGGGTCATGATTCTATTTGGGTGATTGTGGATCGTTTCTCCAAGGCGGCTCGCTTCATTGCCGTCAATGCCAAGTACAATGTGGAGCAGCTTGCCCGTCTCTACATTGACAACATTCCGAGGCTACATGGTGCCCCACTCACCATAGTGTCCGATCGTGGTCCTCGGCTTGTGGCTAAGTTCTAGAGGAGTTTGCATGCTTCGATGGGCACTAGACCGGACTACAGACACGGTGTATCACCCTCGGACGGATGGTCGGACGAGAGAGGGTGAACCGGACTTTCGAGGATATGTTGAGAGCTTGTGTGCTCACCTACGAGCAAGAGTTGGGAGGACAGATCTGTCATTTGCTCGAGTTCTCTTACAACAACGGTTACCGTGCAAGCATCTAGATGTCTTTTCACGTTATCTCTTAACCTTCTTCACTTCCTTTTTCCTTATGTTCTCTCGTCTTCTACCGAGGCGAGTATCAAGATGTCACCAAATGAGCTCTTGTATGGGAGGAAGTGCAGGACACCTCTCATGTGGTCGGAGGTTGGGGAGAGGTCTTTCTATGGCCCCGATCTTGTCACGAGAGGCCGAGGAGAAGGTTGAGCAGGTCGGAGAGCATATCCGTGTTGCCCGGAGCGAGCGGAAGAGCTACGCGGATAAGAAGAGGAGACCTTTGGAGTTCTTTGTGGATGACTTTGTCTATCTCAAGGTCTCTCCACTTCGTGGGACGCGCAGGTTCCACGTGCGTGGCAAGTTGGCACATAGGTTCATTGGACCGTTCGGAGTGGTGAGGAGGATTGGAGATCTCGCCTATCGGCTTGAGTTGCCGGGACACCTTGCCGGACTGCATAACGTGTTCCATGTTTCGCAGCTCAAGAAGTGCTTGCGTGTGCCGAGAGGAGCAGGTGTCTCCGATGTGTTGGATATTCAGGACGATCCGGAGTACTTGTAGTACCCCGTGAGGATCTTGGATAGGGCCTACAAGGAGACGAGGAGTCGCAGGATCCACTTACGCAAGGTTACGTGGAGTTACCACACCGAGCGAGAGGCCACTTGGGAGATGGAGGATAACTTGAGGAGAGACTTCCCGCACTTGTTTGAGGATGAGGAGTGAAATCTCGAGGACGAGATTCTTGTAAGGGGGAGTCCGTAACATCCCGTATATCATTGTACCTTCAAAAATTTCGAATAAAATTGAATTTGGCCGAAGTTTGATCGAAATTGGAGGGAAATAATTGCGAAACAATTTTTCCTTTGAAAACTCGCACGTGGGCCGTTTTCTACGCAGCAGCCCAGACTTCCCTCTCTCTTTCTCTTCTTTCCTTTCCCCACGCGGCCCAGCCGGCCCAGCGAGCCCAGCCCGACCCCCTCCTGTTTATCTCCTACCTCACGCCGTACGCGCGCGGCCGTCCGTGAGCGACGCCACGTCGGAGGGCGTCGTTTTCCGCCGCCCAAGCTGCTCGGCCCCACCCCAACCGCTCCGCCTATTTTCTAGCGAGCCCCTCCGCCACCCCGTGCTCCTCCCTCTCTTTTAAACCTCACCGCACCGCCCGAGCGCCCCAAACCCTAGCGCCGCTACCCGAGGTTTTCACACCCGCCATGGATGAAGTGTCGAGCCGGCGGTGTTCGTGTCGCTTTTCGTGCGCGGCGTGAGTCGCGGAGCACGCCGGTGCTTTTGGCTTCGCGAGTGGAGCTCCGGAGTGGAAGCGCGGAGCGCGAGAAATTTGCGGGTGCTAGCTCCCGCGCCGTCGCTCGTCATCTCCGGTGAGGCTCGTCCTCTCTCTCCGGCCGTTCTGCAATCCCCGTCGTGCACCGCCTCTGCCGGCGCTGATCCCCCTTACGTTCTTCCCTTGCAGCACCGGAACGCCGTCGAGCGCGGTCACCACTCGAATCCGGGCAGCCGTCGTCGTCCGCCGCCGCCTTTCTCCGTCGCGCGTCGCCGTCCGTCCCCCTCCGCCTCGCTCGAGTTCGGCATAAGCACCCTGGTAAGCCGGCGCCTCGATTCCCCTTCTTTCCCTCGGGATTGGCTTTGATTTGGGGGTCTCCGCCGTGGTCCGGCCACCGAGCGCCATGGGCGCCGGTGAGCTCGAGGTTCCGTCGAGCTCACGCTCCTTTGATGAGCCGCGTGGCTTCGCCCGGGTCCGTTGCTGCTCACGCGCTCGTTAGCTAGGTTTTTAGGGCTTGTTTTCCGTGCGCGCGTCGAGCTCGGTCTTCCGCCGCCGCCTTCCTCGCCGCCGGCGGCGCTCCGGTGGCCCCTTTGGGTCGCGGTGTGTTGCTCGTGCTACCGCAGCACTCGAGCGATCGTTTGGCGTAGATATCGCGTGAGTTAGTGTAGCCTAGGGAGCTTCCCCGCTGCGCCGCCGTGGAGCTTGGCTCCGGCGAGCTCGCGTCGCAGCCTCATGGCGAGCCGGTGCTCGTGGTGGGGCCCGGTGGGTGCACGGGACCGCGGTGGGCGTCGTGATGCTCGCCGTTTGGCCGCCGGCGAGCCGTAGTGCCGGTGCGCCTCGATTCCGGCGAGCCCGTGCCCCTATTGTGGCGACGCCGCCCACCTCCGATGGGTGCCGGCGTCACGCCGACGCCGGCGTGACGTCACCCGTGGGACCCACGGGCGGGTCCTAGTCCATGGGGTGTTCTTCCCCTTTGCTGCGTGGACCCGGTCCATGTGGACCAATGGCAGTGAGAAGAATATGGGCCCGGTCCACAGCATAGTGTGGCTCGGCAGAATATTCCAAAGGAATATTCTCCGGTTTTTAATTTTCCTTTTTCCAGGATTTCCGATAATTCCTTTTTCCGTCGAAAATTCATATCTTTTCCCGGAGACTCGAGAAAAATATGCGGTTGGTTGCGTTAGATTCGTAGCGACGAGATCTACGCGTTAGTGTAGTTATTAGCTATGTTCTAGTGTCATAATTTCCGTCGTCCGTTTCGATGCTCTCGTACTTTTCTCGTTTTGCGTGCCTAACCCATTTCGTACGTTACGTCCGTCGGAGAGCTACGAGGAGTTTCCGCCCGTGCCGCAGTTTGAGGAGTTCCTGCCGGAGCAGCCGTATGAGTACCCCGACCCGGCGTGAGACCAGCGTTTCACGAGCAAGCCGCAATCCTTGACCACTCTTGCTCCTATTTAGCAATTGCATTAAATTGATCCATGCATGATAAATGGTTACTTGCACTTGTAGTTTACCTATGCCATACTATGCTATCCTTACCACTCGTTTGCCATAGGTTGTTCTACTCGTTACTACGCTCGCTTAGAATCCGCTTAGTTGCTTAATTGAACCCCATGATGACTATACATGTTTTTGTGTAAAATAAATTGTAGGTGTTTCTTAGGCGTCGAGTTTCTATACTTAGATACCCTGTAGGACTTTTGCGGGGCGAGTGTAGGTGGTTAGGTGCTTTGGGAGACTTTTGGGGAGTCTCTGTTTGGAGAGCGCCTGTTGCGGGCGCTGATTGTGTAGGGGCCTTGGGTTAAGGGGCCCCTGTTGTGGTGACACTTGTTGTTGAGGCTGTTGTTGAGGAGAGGGATGGTGACTCGCCCGGCAGCATAAGGACCGGTTCCTGGTTGCTCGCTCTTTGGTATACTAGCTTACCACGTGACCCGTATGGGCGAGGCTGGATTGAGACGCTTAGCGGAGGACCGGTGGGCCCGCCGTGGAGTAGAGTTAGTGTTAGTGGGTTTTGGAGCAGTTTCTCGACCCATGAGTAGAGGATACCCCACCGGCCCGTGGTAGACCTTTCACACCTTCGGGACCCTTTTCTACGTTGTGGTTGGGGATCCCGGACACGAGGGACGGGCGCTCGCGAGTCGATGCTTTGTTTATTGATCTTGTGAGTGTTGATGTGCTTTAACCACGACGGTGGTTGTAGTTATAGTACCTCTTCACGTGGGTACGGTTGCTTACTCTCTGCGAGAGATATATAATCTATACGTATAGCCTAGCCCTCGGGTAAGGGGCAACACCATTGAGCGACACGCTTGATTAGCATTTACTACTTCTCCCTACGATAGATTTTACTTCGGCTTCGAGCTGTGGTCCGGTGGAGGTGTGCTTGGACATAAAATTTTACCCTTGCAGGAATGTGTTGATTCCTGCAAGGCCACTTATAAAATTTGACTAATAATAAAATGTGAATCACATAGACTTGAGGATTAATTGCTTTAGGTGCTAGCCTTTGCCTTTCCTTGAAATATCCCAACATGCATACATTGCTGCTAGGTAGTTGCGGCTTGCTGAGTACGCGTAGTACTAACGGCTTTCCCACTATGTTTTTCGGACGCCGACTCGAAGGATCCCGTCGAGCCTACCGACGGAGCCGCCGGAGAGGAGTGACGTTCTCGCCTACACACGAGTGCTTGTGGACTTTGGGTCTTCACCGCCGATCTACATGTGAGACGCTTCCGCTAGTTTCCTTCATGTTCTCTCGCCGCTCTGCGTGCCGCGTGTTTTGTATCCATGAGATTTGAGCATTGAGTTATGATGATGTACTTTGGAGATTCTATTATCTTGCCTTGCATTCACTCTATCTTATGGTTTTTATAATGTTAACTCGTATTGGATGTACGTGTCACACTCCCGAGAGTGACATAGAGGTACAAGGCACGGTTTTCACTATCCGGTGAAAATCGGGTCGTTACAAGCCATGAACTCTCTAGCCTTGCTGCGCATCACACCTGCAGGAATGAAGTGAGTGCGGAAGACTGTCTTGAAGTCCTCCCTGGTCACCGCAGTGCCAGCGGGCAAGGTGGCTAGGTGTGTAGCACACCAAGCACTAGCGGCACCCTCGAGCTGCCGTGCAACAAAGAGCGTCTTCTATACGTCGGTGCGGTGAAGCTGCCCAAACTTTGACTCAGCAAGGCGGATGAAGTCCTCCACCCTCATCAGCTCTCCTAAGCCGTCGTACCCCGGTGGCTGGGTGCCTAGGAAGTCCTAGTACGAGCTGTCCCGAGGTGCCACGTCGCGGTGCTGGCGGCAGCGGTTGCCATCACAGCCCGCGTGGTGCCGACGGAGCTCCCTCGGGAACTCATTCTACTGCTGCTCGGATGTCCGGTATCGCCACAAAGAACTGTGCCATCATATCCATAGGATTAGGGATAGGTGGCGGCGGTGGTGGCGCATTGTCCCTAGCACCATGAGTCGAGCTCTTGGGCCCATCACCATGAAGGTCGTTGGTGTTGCGGGTCCCGACCATTCTATTATGCAAAAATTTGTGAAACCCGTTAGTCAATTAATCATAGAAGAAAAATCAACTAGGAAAAATAATTGACAATAAGTAGCAACAATTTCATGATAGTGTGATTGTAGGTTGAGCATCATAAAGCAAACTATCATGGTGAGGGAAACAAATGACAAGCAACATATTCGACCCTAATTCATATTCTGCACCGGGTTGTCTTTCCGATACAGTCAACAAAGCCATGGATTTCATCCTGGAAATCGATAGAATTGGTCCTTTGAATGAACACCAAAGTTTTAGTATATAGTCTAAGCTTTCCAACAAGTCCTCACTCAACACTACGATGGACGAGCTGAAAGTTATGACCAAAGCACGATGGACTGTCAATTTTGAAGACAACATATCAAAGTTTTGTCTCCGGGTTTTATCTTTCCAACAACTACTTGTACACTCTCATCCGATAAACGAGATAGACATTATGGCAAGAACGAAACCGATAGTCGATTCTGAAAACAGCAACCGTGCATTGTGGTTCAGTCAGACGGAACTGACAATTCGACCCTACAAACAGCAGAAATAAATCTCCAAATGACTACCAAAGTCGTGTCTCGTGTTTCTGTCTTTCCGGAAAGTACTCATTCAGCTAATTCCGATGTACGGCCTGAAAGTTATGAGTCGTCGGACTGCATTTTTCTAAAACAGCAGCCTGTTCGATGTAACAACCTGACCTTTGAACTAGATAGGATCCAAATTGTGTCGAGTCTAAAACTCAGCACTAGAACTACCCGGTCCCTTACGAGCGTGGAATTCGATGGTGCAACACACGGAACACACAAGTAGGCAGGTTCAGGCCTCTCAATGGAGAGTAATACCCTACGTCCTGTGTGTTATGTATTGCCTTTAGCAGATTGCTAATTGCAAGATCTCGGAGAGTTTTTTTGGGGGGGGGGTCCTCGCTCCGCCTTATATATCCGGGGAGCTAGGGTTACTAGCAGAGTCCTAGTCGATTACACGGGTTACATATACGGAAACTCTATCTCTAGCTTTCCTTATTAATTCAGAGTCCTAATAGACTACAAATTGCTCCTTTAATTGTTTCTCAAGTCATCATACGTCGGTCTTGATACCCGCCTTATCTCCATACCGGTATATGGTATCCTCTCGTTATTCCAGCATCGGTTAGGGACCAGTCCGTTGGCTATCTCTGCCAGCTTTATCTTCATTGATTTGTTGCCGTGTCTTTGCGTATCCATTCCTTTATCATCTGTATACCCATAAGGCAAGTATACGACAAGCAGCCCCCGAGTAATTTTTGATTTGACCTTGAATAAGACCGACCAGTCTTCCGTATGTCGGTCTTGATTCCATGGTAAAATTAAAAAGAACTCTAATCTGCTGCAATGTTTCTTCTTTCTTCGAGACGCTTTAAAAAAGCCCAAAAAATCACTGTTTTTATCCTCCATATCACCCAATTAGGTAAACAGGAATCATTGCATATTCTTCTTCCGGTGCACCAATTAGGTGCACCCAATTGGGTATAGCCCCGACTCTTGGATCATTTGAACTCCTTTCAAATAATGCAAGAGTCCACTAGTTGATTCTTCATTATTTCCTTTAATATGCAATCTCTACAAACCGCTCATTTTAATTTTCCATTATTTTCCACTTCCCGCGATCTCTCGCATACCGCGGACACGGTGCACTAGTCGGGTGCACCTAATTAGGTATATCCCCCGACTCTTATATCATTTGAGGATCGCAAATAATGCAAGAGTCTTTCTTGAGAGACCATGCTTCATTATTTTCCATCAAATCATATCCCTCTTAGCAATCTCTGCCAAGAACACATTTTTCGGACCGACCGAACCAGTCATACCGCATATCCTTTTAAGACCGGTTAAGTCGGTCTTATCTTTATCGTATTTAGTTAATTTTAACTAAGAAGCAAAATCCTGGTTGATCGGACCAGTTTATTCCCCATATTCTCACATCGACTCGAGTCTTCAAGGCCTATAATCAGCCGGATGATTAACACTCCATTAACATCGAGTTAGGCAAGATCTAACTCTTTCATACTCGCCAAATTACGAACTTTAGCACTATATTAATCCAAATCTGAAAAGTTCATATTTCAGACCGCTTTCTTATTCACAGAAAAATTTCTCATGACCGTAATAATCACGGTGACTTATCCTTATGGCCGTTAGGCCATAATTTGCGCAAATTAACAACAAATCTTTAATATCCTTATGACCGTTAGGTCATAATTGCACATTCAGGACATAAGTCATTTAATGCCAAATTCACTGGGTAGTAAAAAAAGCCCAATAACTTTCCAGCCCGAGCCCAGCTTGGGTGCTTATAAAAGGAATCAAAAGGTCGACCTAGGTCAAACCCATTCTCGAAGCTCCATACACGCCTGCCATACACCCTTGTTCTTCGGACATCACAATCATTGTTCTTCCTTTCTGCATAAACCAATCTCATATTTTCTTTTTTCATCTCTTAAGATGGGCAAGAAGAAATCTACCGCCAACCCTACGCCTTCCTCTTCTGTTCCCCGCGACCAGCTTCCTTTCGGCGTTCAGGATCCGGGCAATAGTAAAATCACCGAGGCATCGCTTAATGAAGCGGTTCTTGATGGATATCTTCCTCCTCGACCTATTCCGAACCGGAGTGTCCCTACCCCCGGCCAAATTCCATGGGGGAATAGACGACTCCCAACGGTTAGTTTTAAAGTCTTTTTTCCTTCGTGGCCTTGATCTTCCTTGCTACTCCTTTTTTAGGGGGCTACTCTTCTTTTATGGATGGGAGTTAGTAAATCTAAACCCTAATTCCATCCTTCGGATCGCTTTCTTCATCCATCTTTGCGAGGCTTTCCTCGGAGTCCTCCCTCATTTTAAGCTTTTCCAATATCTTTTCCAAATCCACCTACTTCCCTCTTCGGACCGCAAGGCTGCAGTAGGTGGGGTAGGAATTCAATGCTCGGAGTACAGATGAATACTTCTCCATGTCTCCGAACAAAAGCATAGCCTTTTGGAAAAATGGATGGTTCTTCCGTGACAATCCCCAGCCTGCTCTCCCTCGCTTTTAATGCCAAAGTAGCCAAAAATTTCCCTACCCCGGATAGCAAGGAGAAGCTCAAGGAAGATGAAGAAATCCTCGCTCTTTTGGCATGTATCAAGTACCTAAAAGAAGTGAAAGGTGTCACCGCCGAGACAGTTCTTTGGAGCTTCATCGTGCGAGGAGTCCAGCCACCGAAGAAGCAGGAGCATCCGGCATGGTGCAAGACGTGGCCAATCCACTCGGATGGAACTCCTCTCCCCGACGTAGATAGATTAGAAATCCGTATCAAGCAAATGCTCCAGCCAAAGCCGGACCTATCGGGATGACAAAGAGTGGGTCCGGCATTCGGTATGTCAAATCCTCGAGACCCTGTAAGTATTCTTCTTCTTCTTCTCAAATTCTATTATATTTAATCATCATCCCCTTATTCAACTACGATTGTGCAATACAGAAAATGGATAACTTCAGGAGCCATCCCCCACTCTCTCCTAATGATACTTGGGGGAAGACTATGAAGGCAATACCGCTCCTCTTGCTCGTTCAAGCGGGCTTACTCAAAAGCCTTCGGACCGGTCATACCCTCTGCCGTCCGGTGTAGCTCCAAAAATATCCGAGTCTAGAAAAGTGGTTCAAGCACCTAGTACGAGGAAACATACTACTTCCTTAACCATTGGTAAATCTATCTCAACTTCCGCTTCCGTACCGGGTGACACCCGTACGGAAGCACAAAACTTGAAGACCGGCGGAGAGAAGAGGAAGGCGTCGAGAGGGATCGCCAAGCCGCACTCGCTGCATTTGAAGCTGCTATCGGAAAGTCTCGGGGAACCTCCCCATTAACGGATTCTCCGTCTAACGTACCCAAGAGATCCCGATATGGCACTCGGACCGGTCCTTCGACAAGTGGCGCGGGGGACCGGTCTCATCGTCGCAAGTCCAACCAGCGGCGAAAAGGACTCGCAGAGGGCTCAAGCAAGGATACTCAAGGCCCTTCAAAGAAGATCAAAACCTCCACCGGCTTCAAGAAAGCCACTTCGTAAGTCTTCCGCATTACTAATACTTTTTGAGTTATTTTCATCCCGGTCTTATAACGCTCGCAACCTTTTCGCAGAATTCCTTCTAATTTCCAAGCTAGTATAGCTAGCTTTTTAAGAAATAAAGCTTCTACTCCAACCCCGATCGGTGGTGCTTCCTCTACTTCTACTTCTTCAGCTCTTGCCATCGCCAAATCTTCCGAAGTCCAAAGTGCGGCATCCGCCAAGCAAATCCTTGCCGCCTCTAACGTAGAACCTTCATCCCGAGCAACCGGAGAACAAGTCGTCATCAATGTTGATGACTCATCGGCAAGTGACTTCCCTCCCCAGGCTACCCTATTCCAAGCTCCTCCGGAACTCCCATTCGGACCGGTCCGGGTGGAATAAATTCCTCGTCGGCCTAGGACGACACGTAAAGCTTCGGGAGGGCCCAGACTGGCCAAGATGGTGGTTGGAGATGTTGAAGTTGACAGCACAAGCGGGGCCGGAAAGTTTACAGACAACAGCGCAGTGGGATTCCCTTCGGGAAGAGGAAGCCCTAAAGAACTTCTCCGAGTCCGGCCAGGTATGTCCTTCTACTTTACTTATTCCTTTAACTAATATCTTCTCATTATAATCCGATCCTTTGTTTCTTCCTCCTTTTAGGTTCTTCTAAAAACTCCGAGGCTAAGAATGCAATTATCGCTCGTATGGAGGAAGAACTCTATCACAATCAAGAGCGGTTGGTCGAGCTTGAATCTCGGACCGCCGATCCGAAATCCAAAGAAACCGATCTGCTCGAAGAGGGAGGCCAACCTGATGAGCACCCACCGGTTAATGGAGGAACGCCGGTAGGAGATCATCACGCTCCGTAAAGAAATCCGAAGTAAGTCTTTAATCTTATCTTCACATTCTGTATTTAACTTCTTCTCCCTATGACCGGTCTTGTTTTGTTCCGGCACTTGAAAATCTTGTTGCCGCCCATAAAAAGGCGGAAGAAACTCTTTCGGAGAAAGCAGCTGCCCAAGAAAAAGCTCTGTTGGAAGGTTCACAAGTTGAAGAACAGCAGACAGCTCGAATTGGAGAGCTGGAAGGCGAGCTCACCGCCAAGGATAATATTCTTGCGCAAACTCTACGTTCCAACAAAATGCTGGAGGCTGACAATGCTCGTAAAGATGGCGCAAGCGAAAAAGAGAGTGCTGTAAGGACTGCCCATGAATCTGCCCAACTTGCGCTCAAAGCTAAGGAAGATGAAATCCCGCGTCTCGCTGAAAAGTGAAGCCAAATTAAGGGAGTCGAATGTCAACATTAAAGGCAGATTCGAGCCGCAGAAGTCGGACACGGACGTAAGCTTCTTCTTTTACACCTTCATTGAATAAACTCCTTTTTGATACCAGTCCGTAATGATAACTCTTCCTTTGTCTTCTTCGAACTCGCGGCGAGCACGGTGCGGACGCTCGAGTATCTAAACGTCGGTCATTCTATTGACCGGAACGAAGTAAATCTTGAGACCGCTATCTGGGCTTTCCTGAGAAGGATCGGAGAGCACTCCAAGATGGTCGCCGCATTAGGGGGAGGTCACATTGCCGCTATAATCCAATCTTGTACTCCGGTCGAAGACTGCAATTTCAACTTCATCAAAGACGTCGCTCACCCGGACACTATCGAAGATCGGTTCAATGAGCTAAAGAATTCGCTCATTGGTATTGTTTCTGAACTAATAGAGGATGTTCCTCTAGATCCGACGGGCGCTGCCATAAATGTGGTTGCGGCTGCCCTCGCTTTGGACCAAGATGCTCAAGATGCGGTGGCCGCCGCTAGGCAAACAGTGGAATATGACTTTCAAGATCTTGATGCTGAGTTGTTGTCTACTCCCTTCGATTCCGAAGGGACAATTGATGACAGATCGGCGGAAGACCCTAAGCCCGGGGATACCGGTACTTCCAGCGATCCTGCCCAATAAATGTTTGTCGTAGGGCCAGCTTTCTTGTGTAACCGAGACAATTCTATTATCATGCTTTTGTAATTTAACTTATTATCTTTTTAATGATCATGAAGTTTTAATGTCTTGTCCTTTTCCTTGTGAATACTGGTTTCAAAATGGCACCATCTTATTCCTTGCTAGTTAAATTCTATATCCGAGCAATGATGATTATTTCAGCTCAAACTAACTATGAATCAATACTGGCTCTAATCAGCATAGATCACAATTCATAGTTGTAGCTTACTTTAACAAGATCATGTGACATAGAAAAATAGCTAGTCTGCAAGGTTTAAGATTACATAATATCATAAACTGCTCTTAACACAACAGCCTACCAACCAGTATTCATGAAGAAAATGCTAAAAATTTCCTTCCCAAAATATACCAGTCTAAACCGAAACAGACTCGCTCTCAATGCAGCAGTCTTCTGACTAAATGACTGTCCTTATTATTCAGGAATAGCATAATATGACAGACTGCTCTTAACACAAGCAGCCCCCGACTCGATAGGTTAATTCAAAATTAAAATATCGAGACACAAGAAGCAAACACATTCACATTAGACATTAAAATTACTTTATTATAATATAAAGAAGTTTACAAGGAATTCTTTTAAGTATAAAAACGATGAAGATGCTCAATATTCCAAGAATTTGGAATTTCTTCCTCCTCCACGGTCATAAGCCTATAAGCCCCCGGTCCGGAGACCGATTTAACCAGAAAAGGTCCTTCCGGGACCGGTGACAACTTATGCCTGTTCTTGTTGGACTGAATCTTCCGAAGAAACAAGTCTCCTACTTGGAATTCCCGCGTGCGCACATTGCGATCATGATATCGACGCAACCCACGATGATATTTGGTCGCTTGAATCGGAGCTTGATCTCGTAATTCTTCCGTGCCAATCAGCTCAACCTCGACGCTGGTCTTCATACTTCTCTTCATCGTAATATGGTACTCGAGCTGACACCATATTCACTTCCGTAGGTAACATGGCTTCGGATCCATATACCAGAGAAAAAGGAGATTGCCCCGTAGTCCGACTAACATTAGTGCGTAGTCCCCGAGCACCCAGGGCAATTCCTTAACCCATTTTCCCGTGTATGGCTTCAAACGGTCAAAAATTCTGGGTTAAAGACCGGTCAAAATCATTCCATTGGCTCGCTCCACTTGCCCATTACTCTGTGGATGTGATACCAAAGCATATTGTATCTTAATTCCCAAACTATCAAGCATAATCCTTGAAAAACTCTGAAGTGAATTGAGGCCCATTGTCGGTAATGATACTGCGCGGGACTCCAAAACGCACAAAGATATTCTGTAAAAACTTGATCGCTCGAGCAGCGAGTCGTACTGGTAACGGCTTCAGCTTCAATCCACTTGGAGAACTTGTCTATCGCCACAAAAATGTGCGTGAATCCTCCTGCCGCCTTTTTAAAAGGTCCAACAATATCCAGCCCCCAAGTTGAAATAGGCCAAGTTATCGGAATTATTTGTAATTCATGAGGCTGAGTGTGTGGTTGTCGGACGAAAAATTGACATCCTTGGCAATTTTTAACCACCTTATGCGCATCATCCGCAGCTGTGGGCCAGTAGAATCCTTGTCCGAATACTTTCCCGACTAATGTCTTCGAAGAAGCATGATTGCCACAAATTCCCTTATGCTCGTCTTCAAGCAATCGAACACCATCGGAGACCGATACACACTTCATCAAAATATTAACCCCACGCCTGTACAACTCTCCTTCAAGAATCAAGTAACTGCGTGCTCGGACCTCCAGTCTTTGCTTCTCAACCTTGTCTTCTAAAGTTTTACCAGATCGTAAATACTCAAGATACGGGGTACGGCAATCAGAATCAATAATCATAACCTCAAGCGATCGAGTATCTTTTGGCGGGATCGTCTCCTCGGCCTTGGCCTCAAAGACCGCTTCCTCGGCCTTGTCCTTCAAGATCGCTTCCTCTGCCTGGTCCTTCAAGACCGCTTCGCCGCTATTTCTGTAATAGTAGCCTTGCGCTCCATCTTAATGGATGGCTTATTTAGTACTTGAAGGAAAACACCAGGTGGAACCGCTTGTCTCGATGACCCCAGTCCGGCTAACTCATCCACAAGCAGAATTGTTTCCGTGCGAGTATATGATAAAATCGCAGGCCATCGAATTTGTCTTCAAGCTTCCCGACTTCTTGACGATAGGCAATTATATGATCATCATGAGCGTCCCATACCTTGTTAACTCTGACTGATTATGAGCATCGAATCACCGTATACGTCTAATCACCCGACTCCCAATGAAACAACTACTCGGAGTCCATGAAGCAGAGCTTCATATTCTATGATACTATTCGAGGCGCTGAAATGCATTTGTAACACATATCCGAGTGGCTCCTTCTGTGGGGTAAGAAGTATGACCCCAGCCCCGCGCCCGAAAGCTGTAGGGACCCATCAAAAAACATCTCCCAATACTCCAACGTCCGAATCCCTTGTGAAATTTGCGTCTCCAACCACTCGATAATGAAATCAGCTAAGGCCTGTCCTTTAATAGCTGTTCGCAAAGAAAAGGTAATCTCATATTGTCCAAGTTCTATAGCCCACTTGGCAACTTGGCCAACTACCTCTCGGTTTCGCACAATATCCCCAATGGCAAACCCAGTCTTAACTTCAATGGGATGCGCTTGGAAATAGTGTTTCAACTTTTGAGAGGTTATCACTATAGCATATATTAACTTCTGTAATCGGAGATAAACCATCCGAGACTCGGTAAGGACTTCACTTACAAAGTATACCGGATGTTGCACCAATTGCAGATGCCCTTCTTCCTTCCGGTCGACCGCCAATACCGTGCTCACCACATGAGTCGTTGCGGAGATATATAACCGAATGGTCTCATCGGGTTCTAGAGGTACCAACTCCGGAGGGTTGCTAAGGTATTCCTTGAGCTGGTCAAACGCAGATCAACGCCTCGTCTCGTCAATTCAAACTTATCTTGCTTCTTGAGCAACTTGAAGAACGGAAGTCCCCCGACTCCCGGTCTTGAAATGAAACGGCTAAGCGCAGCCATACTTCCCGTCAACTTTTTGCTGGAGATATCCCTATTTTGCTGGAGGAAAAGAATGAGCGCGCTTTCCTATTTGTCCCCTAAGTCAGCCCCTATATGCGTGAGCTTGGAGGGGTCTAACTTATCAAGCTGAATAGTCTTGAAAACAACCGCATCGGTCTTCGACTTCTCTTTAGCAATCTTCTTGGCTGGAACTTCATCTTCTAACCTTGCCCGCACTTCCGTAGTTTCGGATGCTTCTCTTATTTCTCGTTGTTCTTCCTCCGAATTGACTCGAGAAGCCGGTTCGGTGCTATGCACTTCACAAGCGTAAGCGGTCTTGATATCGGACCGGAACGACAAGACCCCGTTTGGTCCTGGCATCTTCGAGCATCAAATATTGATAATTGGGGATGGTCATAAACTTCGCCGAGCCGGTCTTCCAAGTATCGCATGATATGCTGAGTCAATGTCGACTACGTAGAAAATGATATTCTCCTTCTTGTAGTTCTCCTTCGTCTCAAAAGTCACCGGCAGGAAATCTGCCCTAAAGGATAACTGTTTCGACCGGGTATTATACCATGAAACGGTGAAACACTGCGATCCAGGTCGTGCACGAGAGGCCAAGCTCCGGTAGAGTTTTAGCAAAAGGATGTCCAAGCAACTTTCCCCATCAATGAAAGTTCTCTTCAATCGTACCTTCCGAACAATGGGAGCCGTAATGAGCGGATATCTAGCAGCTTTTGGTAGTACTTCAGGATGATCAGCCTCGCTGAATGTGATTGGCACCTTCGACCATCGTAGATATTCGGGGGTGGCGGGAGCAATGGCGTTGACCGCTCCGAGTGCCGGCTTCGCTTCGCTTCGACTCATACGCATCGGGGCCTCCATGGATGAAGTTCACCTCTCTCGGTCGGCTCCTGGAAGCCTTCGTCATCTTCATTATCGTCACACTCTTTATCCTTGCCTTTGTCTTCCCTCCGGTTCCAGTGTCCGGACCGGGGTGCTACCTTTAAAGCTAATTGAGCGAACGGCCTCAATAGGAAGCACTCCTTAGCTTTATGATTCCCATTATGAATCATGCAAGGGCCTTCCGAAGCATTTCGAACGAAAGCCGTTCTCTCGGACCTCTCTTAGGAGGTGCCGGCCGATCTCCTCCATGAGATTGGTCGACAGCTGCAACAAGGTGTTCAGCCTTGCGTTTGTTGTTATTCTTGGATCTAGACCGGTTGCCTTGGTCGTGCTTCGGCTCCTTCCCTTTATTCCCACGCAGATTCTCTAGCAAGATAATTGTCCGCTATGTTGAAGCACTCGACGCCGTCATGGTAAGGTTCCGATTACGCCTACCAATCTTATGAACTAATGCTTCACTTCGGACGCCGACTTGAAACGCCGCAATTATCTCGCTGATCACGAACATTCGGGATTAAGGCATTCTTGTTGCAAAAACGCCCGATGAACTCCATAAGGGTCTCGTCGAGCTTCCGCTTCGACTCGTTGAGGTCGAAGTAGTTCCTCGGTTTCTCACAAGTCGCCCGAAAATTCTCCACGAACTTTTTTGTGAGGTCGCCCCAAGAAGAGATAGATCTCTCGGGTAAGGATTGCAACCACAAGCGTCCAGCCTGCTCCATGCACATGGGGAGATAGTTAGGTAGCACAAAAGTATCCCCTCCCGCTGATCATATGGCAGTGGTATACATGTGAAGCCACTCGGCAGGAGGCGCTTTGCCGTCATATTTCTCAATGGCCCCAAGCTTAAATCCCCTAGGGTATTTGTAAATGCGCAGATCCTGCGTGAAGACCGGGATTACGGAGTACTCATCGTCTTCTAGACCGGTCCAGACCGGTGACGAGAGCGCCGACGAGGGTAATGTCGGTAGTTACGATCCCCGTCATCATCGTAGTAGTCATAGTAGCGATCATCTTGATGTTTGTTTCCTAAACCATCCCGGTGATCGTTGTTCACTTGCTCCGCAGCCGTGTAGGTGGAGGTGGAGGAGGAGGCGGAGGCGTAGGCACCGCTGACGATCGTTATCACCTCGTCGGGGCTCCCCGTCCCCGTCTCTCGTTGTCTCGTCCTCTTCGATCTTTGCTATCACGCCGATCATCTCTTCTTGAGCGGTCGCCACGATGAGCATGTCGATTGCCATGCCCTCGATGATCATTACGCGGAGGATTTCCGCTCGGGGCGGCGCCGAAGCTGCCGGCCCACGCCCGGGCGAATTAGTTACATGTGGGCGGTGTCGGGCAGGATCCCGCGAACGATCATCAACATGACCGGTCCGTTGCCGCTCATCTTCTTCTTGTCTCTTGCGCTCCTCCGTCCTCTCTACATGACGGTCGATAAGCACATTGCGAGCATCACGATTGCCGTTGAGCGGTACGCGCAGATCTTGGTCCGGAGCTCGTTTGTGCTCGTCCGCGACCGGAGTGTGTCGAGGCCCAAGACTTCCGCCGGAAGAAGCTCCTTCACACCGGGCTCTTGCCGGCCGCTGTCATGGATGGGTTGATTTGTTTGTAGAGCAGCCGCGTCCACCAAACTCAAAGCGCGTTGTAGCCCCGGCGTTGCGTTGAAGACTTCCTCCGTATTGTCTCGAGAATTTGCTTTACCCCCATAATGTTGTGGATCGGTGACTCGGGCACCATTTAATTCGACCTCCATGGAGCTCAAATCCAATGCTCGCTCGAAGAGTGGTGGCGTCTTCAGCCACGGCATCCACGTCGGCTATTATATCCCGGGGATGTTTCCGCCGGGTCTCCAGATTGCTCCGGCAGCGGCCGCAAGCGGGCGCAACGGTCGCGAGAACACTTCCTCCTGCCCGACTAGTGCCGGCGGCGTTCGCGCGATCATTCGCGGCTGAACATTGCAGAGGTGGATCTTCTCCATCCGCTTCGTTTGTTCCACGCCGGCGGCGATCAGCTTCATCTCTCACCATCCTAGCCTCTTTGGAGGCGGCTTCCTCGGGAGTGAGTTCTTGAAGAATTGGACCCTTCATGAATACTTGGAAGACGGCTGGAGATCCTTCCTCGAAGTCCTTATCAAGCTTGGCGAGCTACTTATCGTCGCAGACCGGCACCGGTCCGAGGCGTGAGCGGTCCGATGATTCATGCTAAAGCCGCGTCGGATCCGCAAGGTTTCAAGCATGAGGTGTCGATCGCGGAAGGTGATCGCGCTTTAGAAGCTGCGGCCCGACTATGAGTCGGATTCATTAAACGTAGCTTTCCGGCGGAATCGGCTTTAAAGTCGAGGGACCCGAGCGGATCTTGAAGTCGGGTGCAAAGTCGACGTCAAACGAAGAAGCCATCGAACTCGCTGAAAACTCGCCGGGACCCCTACCCGGGCACCAAATGTCGAGTCTTAAACTCGGCACTAGAACTACCCGGTCCCTTACGAGCGTGGAATTCGATGGTGCAGCATACGGAACACACATGAACATGCGATTTTAGATCGGTTCGAGCCTCTCGATGGAGAGTAATACCCTACGTCCTGTGTGTTACGTATTGCCTTTAGCAGATTGCTAATTGCAAGATCTCGGAGAGTTTTTGGGGGTCCCTACTCCGCCTTATATATCCGGGGAGCTAGGGTTACAAGAAGAGTCCTAGTCGATTACACGGATTACATATACGAAAACTCTATCTCTAGCTTTCCTTATTAATTCGAGTCCTAATAGACTACAAATTGCTCCTTTACTTGTTTCTCAAGTCATCATACGTCGGTCTTGATACCCGCCTTATCTCCATACGGGTATATGAAATCCTCTGTTATTCCGGATCGGTTAGGGACCAGTCGTTGGCTATCTCTCGCCGACTTTATTTTCATTGATTTGTTGTCTGTCTTTGCGTATCCATTCCTTTATCATCTCGTATACCCATAAGGCAAGTATATGACAAATTAGTTCTCCAAAAGAATACCAAAGTCATAGCTCGTGTTTCAACCTTTCAAACAAGTATTAGAACACATTTATCCGATGCACGAGCTAGAAGATATGACCAAAAAGGTACGGGCACATTCCATACGAGCTGCATCTCGGGTAAGCCACCGCCCGAGACACAACGTCTAGCTCCCCTTCGCCGGCGGAAATCCCATGAGACGTCCGTGGTTGACGGCCCCCATATGTTCCGAAGAATAAGGACACCGCATTCCGCACACTTGGGTTGGGGTCGTCGCATATCCGCTACCCGGACTATGCGAGTGTTCACTTACCGGCTTACCCGGGCTTATGTGCGTCGTTACGTGAATTGTAAGTTTTGCGGAAAAGTAAACTATGCCTAGGTTGCGGTCATAAGTCAGTTTTGCCATCTTTACAACTAATATAGTCCTTAAGGGCACGTCCTCACACGATAGTGTTCCTAGTTTTCAAAAATAGGCTGCTCAAGGCGTTATAATATCCCCAAGATGTCTCCGATGCCACGCCGTGACGGACCCGCCTCACGAAGAGGCGTTTCGTCTCCAGGATCATCTTGGGTGGCACCACGTGCTGTGATGCCCGATTATTACCACATACAAACATAAGCATAATACAATAAATATAAAATACAAGTCTTTTGCATCCATCCCGATACAAATAGTACATCAAAGTCTCAACGGTGTGGAAGCAAATAAGTTTGAAAACAAACTAGTACAGCGGAAGCGGATAACATACAGCTTGCTCTCACGGTAATACACAGCGAGCCATCCGACGAGAGACATGTGTTTTGCCCTAAACACCTTGTCGGCAAAACAGTGGTCTACTCCTCGGGTCCACACCACTCCGAGGTGTAGTGTCCTCCATCGGCCGGCTTGGTCCTACCAGTCCTCCGATCCACCTACGTCATCCTGGTTCTCGGAAAACCACATAGAGCAAAGCCCCGAGCAACTAAAGCACAACAAGACCGACCTATCAAAGTGGCCAACTACAGCAGACTCCTAGACCGGCAAAGGCCAGGTGTAGGGTAATTAAGCACTAAGCCAAGCTACAAGTGGAACCATACATTCAGCTTTTAGCAGTTCATTAAGTTCATAAATAAATAAATTTAATTTGCACTATACTATAGCATTACATGTTTCCAAACATTGTAATTAAGCAATGCAACAAATTAACCATAATCATCATCATCATGTTTCTCTTCTTACTACGTTCCGGTGAATGAGATAAGCGGTACTCGTTACTCGTGAGGGGCAGCGATTCGAATCGATTTACATCCTGCGAGAGAAACCTATTTGCTTGTCACATACTCGCTTTTTAGAAGCCGCATGAGACAACCTTTCGCTTCGATCACCACCGAGGCAACTCAAATCCACCTCCTACGAGCAAGGGTCCCTCAACACGAAGCCGTACCGGACGTCAACCGTGAGTGAATAGCTCCGTTCCCGAACTCTCTCGGCCTCCACCTTGAGATGGGTATTGTCCGACCTTGCAGCTCCCATCGCTACATCGGTTTACTAGAATCATAAACACCAGCATGCAAGCATTATTTTCAAACTTATCCACATGGGCCGGACACGACGCGGTCTTTGTGCGCATAGACGGGGCTACCACCTTGAAGACTATTTCAGTCCTTCACTTTTCACCTAAGTTGCCCGTTCGGCCTACAATTTCCATTCTCGTCTCTCAAATCCTTAGCATCGTGTCCAAAAGTGATTGTCCTATCTACGAGTGGTCTCCACACCACTCGACTGATCATCGCCC
The DNA here is from genome assembly GCA_031894775.1 of Chloris gayana. Classification (NCBI taxonomy): domain Eukaryota; kingdom Viridiplantae; phylum Streptophyta; class Magnoliopsida; order Poales; family Poaceae; genus Chloris; species Chloris gayana. Next base: position 1,473,762 of record JAUNZO010004298.1, read on the forward strand.
TAATTAAGCAAGCATCTAGCGTAGGGCAAGCGAACGTGGATAAACAAGATCCTATTTCATGCTAGGGTTTCAGTAGAACTTCTATACACCTAGTGCACAAGTACAAGCCTACAAACATAGTGATGAAATAAAGACTTAATAAATAGGTTGTGCACCGGGGCTTGCCTTGAGCTTGACCCTTGATCAGCTGGGTCGCTAATCGCAGCAGCGTCTTCCGGTTCTTCCTCGCTGGTCACCACGTTCACCACCGCAGCTACATGATGCAAGAGTGATGTTTAAGTTTGATGAAAACATGATTTAAATACATTATGGAATACGTGCGAATTTCATCAACATCAAGTAATTACCGAGTATAAAGTAACTTGGGGTCTAGCGAGGGTGAAAAGATTTAATTGCAATTAACAATCTAATTTAATTCATTTATTCCTATGAAGCATTTTAATCATCATCGCATGTGTATGAAAATAAATCCTTAAACCTTGCAAAAGCTTGGTAAAATAGCAAGCTAATGGCCTCTGGTCACTATGCACATATTAAGGATGATAAGCAAATTAAGCTCCAAGATTAAAGGCAATCTAATAATTAACTAAGCATTAAAGTTGAATCTCTAAAAAGGAAATTAACTCAATTAATTTGTCTCTGGTCATGTCAATCTAAATCCACCATTAAATAACACGAGACAAGGAATCCATCAAAATTTAGTTTGCAATTTTTCGATGTCCGGATCAAAAGATATAAATTTTCTAAGTTTAAACCGAAGTTCTACTTAATACGAAAATGCTATTGCGTGATTTAAAAATTAAAACCGGCCACACGGTTGGCCACACGGCGGGGATCCGGTGCTGCTGTGGCCACTCGCCATCCGGATCGCGTGGCCATCCGTGCGGCCCAGCAGAAGGGCTCGAGCTGCTGCTCGGCCACGACGGCCGGAGTGTTCGTCGGAGGCGGCGACGGCTTGTCGGATTGAGGCAAACGACCACGAAAAATTGAAGGAAAAATACCGGCGCGCTCGGGAGATCGATGTGGATCCATCCGTGGAGGTCTTAGTGGCAATAACTCACCGGAAGATGGATGGCAAAGTTCAAAAATCTAAGAAGGATTCTAAAAGAATGGGCCTCCAATCTTTCCAATCTTGCGAGTAATAATAAACAATACAAAAATGATAATCAATCTTGTGGACTTGATAGAGGAATCCAGGGATCTAACTATACAAGAATGGAACTTCGGAGAAATGCTACAACCGCATCTTCGGGACCTCCTGGATAAGCAGAAAATTTATTGGAAGCAAAGAGGTGATATAAAATGGGTTAAATTTGGGGATGCCCCAACTCAATTCTATCATGCAAGAGCAACAATGACAGCATAGGAGAAATGCAATAGGTACTCTAACTGATAATTATGGACAGATTTTCACGAGACCATAAAGGAAAAGAAACTCTTCTATGGGAATCATACAAGGAAAGATTGGGATCCAGTGATAATGTGGTGATGCATTTTGATCTGTCCACTCTACTGCAATCTGTGAATAACCTGGACTGGTTGGAGCAACCTTTTAGTCAGCAAGAAATTGATGAAGTGGTTTGTGAATTACCTACTAACGGGCTCCAAGGGGTAATCTAACAATTGGTCCACCAGAACCAGTATGGCTTTATCAAAAATAGAAGCATACAGGACTGCCTAGCTTGGTCTTTTGAATACCTTCATCTATGTCATAAATCCAAGAAGGAAATTATCATTCTAAAGTTGGATTTTGAAAAGGCATTTGATAAAATTGAACATAGCACTATTTTGGATATTTTGAAGCATAAAGGTTTTGGAGACAGATGGCTTCAATGGATGCAAATGATTATGAAGACATGCACATCTTCAATACTTCTAAATGGGGTTCCGGGTAAAGTATTTCACCTGTAAGAGGGGGTAAGGCAAGGAGACCCTCTGTCTCCACTACTCTTTGTTTTGGCTGCTGATCTACTGCAATCCATCATCAATGAGGCAAAAAATAGAGGTCTTCTTACTCTGCCCATTCCACAAGGAGCTGGTACAGATTTTCCTATAATACAGGATGCGGATGATACTCTACTCATTATGCAAGCCTGCCCAAGACAGATAGTGGTGCTTAAGGCTTTACTAAATACTTTTGCAGATTCCACTCGGATTGAAAGTTAACTATGCTAAATCAATGATGGTCCCAATAAATGTTAGCCCAGAGAAAATGGAAATCCTTTCTCGCACTCTAAATTGTCGGATAGGACAAATGCCTTTTACTTATTTGGGATTGCCTTTGGGTATCACAAGACCTTCGATGGCTGATTTCCTACCTATGGTGCGAGAGAATAGAGAGAAGATTAGTGGGGTGTGCTCATTTCCTTACACAAGCTGACAAGCTTGAAATGATTAATTCAGTTTTATCCTCACTACCTACTTTCTACATGTGTCTACTCGGAGGTCCCAATAACCGTCATTGATCAAGTAGATAAGTACGGAAGGCATCCGCTTTGGAGAGGAGCTGATTTGAATGCAAAGAAACCACCCTTGGTTGCATGGAATTTGGTAACCCGAACAAAATCAAATGGTGGATTGGGAGTGAAGAATCTAAGAATTCAGAACCAAGCCCTACTCCTCAAAAACTTACTCACTCCGTCCCAAATTACTTGATGTTTTAGACTTGGACACAAGAATTAAGGAGAAGTGAATAAGGTAGGTACGCAGAAAACGACGAGGAGAGAGATAGAGATAGAGATGTATTGGGAAGAAAAAAGGTGCATTGGGATGCGAGGATGACAAGTAAATTGGAAAATCTGGATGAGTCTAGAATGACAAGTAAATTGGGATGGAGGGAGTACATAAGTTTTACAATAGGGAAAATTTACCTTGGGTGAATTTGATTTGGGATAAATATTATCAAAATGGAAAATTGCCAGGCAAGCAAAAAAAAAAGATCCTTTTGGTGGAGAGATATTCTCAAATTACAAGATTTATATAAGGGCATCACCGTAGTTACTATTCATTCAGGAAGTTCTCGTATCATTTTGGGAAGATTCATGGAATCCAAGGCCTTTGCACCTTCTTTATCCTCATCCGGCATCTTTTAAGAAAAATTTAAAGGTTACTCTAGCAGAGGCTTTAATTAACCCACTTCATACTTAGTTCCATCTCCCAATGTCGGAACAAGCATTTCAACAATATCGGGAATTGCGGAACATTTTAAATCAGCTTGATATTCGGGCAGGTAATGATGTATGGAAACACATAGGGCAAAAAGGAAAATTCTCCTGCTCTACGGTCTATAAACATTTATCCGGGCAAATTGCCACTCATCCTTCCTTTCGATGGCTATGGAGGTCATCTTGTCAGCCAAAACATAAGGTATTTTTTTGGCTTCTACCTGCAGGACAGACTAAACACAAGGGGAATGCTATAAAGAAAACATATGATTCTGGAATCATATACCCGTGACTTTTGTATCCTGCAGAAAACAGAAAGTTTGAGACACCTTTTTCTCAAATGCAATTTTGCCAAAAGATGTTGGCATTCAATTGGAATCATTCTACCACATAATTTACAAATGACACAAGTGGTAAGACGATTAAAAAGGAGGCTTGCGGTTCCCTTCTATATGGACATCATTATTATTATGTGTTGGAGTATTTGGGTAACCGGAAACAGGTGGATCTTTGATAACAGGGACCCCACGGTTGCAAATTGCAAAGAATTGTTTCTCAAAGAGATTCAGTTGATTGCTCAACACCGAATCAAATCTAGACATACGGACTCGCTAAATCAACGGATAGCTCTATGGTCTTAGTTTTCTTGTTGGTTTTTTCTGTATTTCCTTTCTTTTGTTTTTTCTTATCCTGTAAAGACTTGGTTCGGTTGAATAAAATTCTGTAGGGACTGTTGGTCCCTCTAGTTCTGTCAAAAAAAAAAGATGGATGGCGACGAAGCACGCTTGAGCCGGAGTCCGACGACGTTCGGTGAGGTCGTGCGCTTCGTAGACTCCAGACAAATCGAGCGTCGTTTCTTCCTACATCATCGGTTGTAACACCCTGGATTTTCAAAATTCGCAATAAAATAAAATTTGATTTATTTTATTAGGATGCTAGTATTTATCCTAGGTTAAGAATTAAATTTCTATTTAAATGAATTATTTTATTATTATTTATAAAATCATGTTCGTTGCATTCATGCTGATAGTTGCATTAGGTTTTATTTGTTTGAAAACTTGATTTCGAAAATCGAATAGAATTCGTTCGAATTTAAATTACAAACTAGAAGTTAGAAATAAGAAAAGAAAAATTGAAGAAGAAGAAACCGAATTCCCGGCCATGGGCCAAATCTTTCTCGGCCCAATCCCCTTTTCCCTATCCCCTTTCTTCTTCCTCCGTCCCGACCCGACTCGGCCCAGCCAGCCCGCTCCCAAGCCCATGCGAGCCCATCTCAACCCGACTCGAATCGGAGGTGAATTCGCAGCCGATTCCGACCATCCTTGGCGTGCGTGCCGCGGACGCACCCCTATAAAACGCGCCGCACCCAATGCTCCGTTTTTCCGCAACCAAAATCCCCAAAATCCCGAGCCCTAACTCACCCCCGCCATCGCCATCACCGCCGCCTTGGGCTCGCTCGTCGCGCCGCCGCTCGGAGCCCTCGCGTCGCCCGTGGACCGCGCGCCGTCCTCCCCGTCGTCCTACCGCCGCCGCCGGTGAAGCCCGAAGCCGAGCCATCGCCGGAGCTGCACGCGCGACTCGACCGAGTTTCCCGCTTCCGCCTCGTCGTCGTGAGCCGCCTCCGTCCTCTCCGCCGCCGCAAAACCGCCTCCGGTGAGCTCGCCATCTCCTCCGCATCACGCACGAGTTGACCGCACTAAGAATAGGGCACTAGAACCCTAGTTCCGCTCAACTCCGGCGAGCACCCATGTCCGCCGCCGCTCGTCGGCGTTGTCCTGCCGCCGCCACCCGTCGGAGCCTCCCTGGCCGTCCGATCCGGCACGGACGGTCAAGATTAGATCAATCAAACCGTTACGGCCGTTTTACAAAAACACCCCCGTCGTCTTAATTAATTAATAAAGAACCCCCTCACTTTTACATAAGCACCCTTAGGTTAATTAATAATTATAATTTAATCACCGTTAGGGCGCGAGTAATATAATTTTTACACTTTAGCCCCCGAGTAATTTTATAATTATGTTTAGGTCCTGTAATTTTACATAAACACCCCTAAGTTTTTCCTAAATTATATTTTAGTCCCGTACTTGTTTCATTTAGCCCCTGAACTTTTCCATAATTACAAATAGGTCCCTGTAACTTTTCAGTAATTATAAATAGGTCCCCGAAACTGCTGTTTTACAATTTAAACCCTAGATCTTAAAACGTTCATAACTTTTAGCTCGTAACTCCGATTTAGGTGATTCTTGCGCTCACGAGTTCGTAGTGACGAGTACTATTTATTGGTACTGTTTTTATAGACAGTAGGCATTGTTTGGTGTACTGTTTCTTATTTGCTATGTATGTGTGTTTTCCGGCGTGACGAAAATAGACGAGGAAGAGTACGAGGATTTCCAGGACCCGAGTTTGAGCAGCAGCAGCAAGAGGAGACAGGCAAGTGTCCTTGATGCACATTGCGCCTACTTTCTTACTTTCTGAATTTACATTACATGCATTACTTGTTTAATTTGAATCCTATTTGTGTCATACCACGTTCCCTATTCTACCTTGTCGCCTTGGTTATGGTGTAGTATGTTAGGATGGGTACGTCATTGCTAGTTGCTTTTAATGGGGTTCAAAGCTGAACTAAATGCTAAGCTTGATTAATTATTCACTTGAACATAATGATCATGAATTGGGGGATGCTTTTTAGCAACATGGAACTTAGGTGATCCCGACGGGAGGATGTGGATGATGGTGCGGGAATGCACAGGTACTCGTAATAGTACTATTGGGCTGCGGTAGTACCTGTTGGGGATCATAAGGACCGGTTCTTGGAGCGGCAACCCGGGACTTCCGCACAAAGCACGGGGCTGATAGTGGGTAGGTAAGGTTTAGTATCGAGGTAGCTTCCCGGTTCTGCGAGCGTCGAGGAAGGATGAAGGAAGAAGGTGTCTTACGGATTCGGGCGAGGAAAGGCGGAGTACTTGAAGCCACGGTGCAAGAGGGGGCCCCTGGGTGATGCGTCACTTTGATGGCGGCGAAACCTTAGCATGGACGTTTTGCAAGCTGGAAAGTCCTTAGAAAAGACCTTGCGGTGATCTCTTGGCCTCATACCTTAGGAAGTGTGCTTGGCATAATAGAGGTTTTAGTCACTGAATAGTGATGGAATCACCGACACTGTGGGTAAAGTTGTGCAACCTCTGCGAGTGTAAAAGCTGTTATTAACGGCCGTGTTCACGGTCACGAACGGCCTGGATCCTCACGAGAACTAGAGGGATGGTTTGGGTGGAGTAACCCTTTGGTAGCTACAGGTGGGGTAACTTGTAGTGAGGTGAGCTACGGGCGGGGTAACTCTGTAGTGTGGTTTCTGCAAGTAGGGTAGCTTGCGGTGGTTAACAGGTGGGGTAACTCTGTTGGTGCTTTTATCACATAGTAAATAGGTTGTTTAATTAACTTGACTAGTATAGGTGCTTCTATTGCAAACCCTGTGTCGGCTTTCCTTTTTATACAGCTTGCATGTCATTTTTCCCACACTTGCTTGAGTACGGCATGTACTCACTCTTGCTATTTCCTGTTGCTATACACTACTGCTGCTCGGAAGCCGAAAGGAGGTACCTTGATGAAGACTACTACTAGGCGTGCGTTTCCCAGGTTGATTGCACCGTGGCGTATGGAGTCTTTCGCTGAGTTTGGTTTAGTCCTTTGAGACATTTTTAATAAAGTTATGTAATAAAGATACGCTTGAGACGATGTAATAAGTTATACTATGACATTGGTTATACTTGTTATTTCACTATTGTCTCTATATGTGTGATTAACCGATCCTGGCACACATATAGCTATGCATTCGGTCTTGGCCTTAAGACTGGGTGTGACAAAGTGGTATCGAGCCGTGTCAACCGTAGGACGCTCGTTTAGTTAGAGTCTTCGTGTCTTAGCTATTATTTGAAAAGCTTATTCTCAAAACTATATATATTACTTAAAACTTATTTATCTATACTCATCTTGTTGCTTTTACTACCTTCTTGTTTATGAAAACACTTTACTAACCTCCTCTATTCAAAACTTTGTAGATGGTTCGTTGTAAGCTCACTCCGCGCAAGAGAGTGGTTGTTCAGCCCACTCGCATCCCCGAGGGCACTGCTTGGATGTGCTAGCCCGCCATGGTGGCTCACTCCAATGGACTGCATGCCGGCTACTACCCCAACACTCGTCGTACATGCTTCAAGGGCTCGGTTTCCACGACGCTCCTCTCTACATTGGAATCGGGACAGCGCTGCGTGGAAGAGGCTACCGGTGGAGGGTGTCGGTGATCCTCTACCGCCGGTGCACGGATGACGGCATGCGCCGCACCCTTCGTGAGCACCACGCCACCGCCCCAGGATCTACTTTCGATGCTTGGGATTCACGATGCTGCTCGTCAAGCTCTTCTTGTGTTACGCGCCGGGAGGGACACTAATATGCGCCACTCCCGGTTGCTCACTTCCCCTACGAGAGATAGCTGCAGCTTGGACACTACGGTGATGCCCGCACTGCCGGAGACAACGAGTGACGGACTTCGGGAGCAAGTGCGCCTTACTAGAGCTATGGACTTCATGCTGGTCGAGGCTTTGGATGAGATTGAAGATCTACACCGCCGCAACGAGGAGCAAGAGGAGAGGATCATGTCTCTCCATGAGATGCTGACCCACGAGGACGAAGAGGACGAGGAAGACCCCGAGGAGGCGCCACCATCACCCATTGTGCCGCCTAGCTCCCCTCCTCGCGGAGAGCTTCGCGTTTGGCAACTGCACCACCCCGCCACCTCCGGAGGAGTAGTTGTCCAAGAGAGTCATCACTTAGGTCCATGAGGATAGGTCGAGTAGTTAATCGAGTTAGTTAAAGTTTACCGTCGATAGATAGTCTTAGTCTTAGTACGTCCTCATGCTTGGTTTGCTACAATGTTTGGAGTGATGCTTGTCATTTGGAGTTTTTGCTTGAGTGTCGATGGGATGTAAGGCATGTCTTACAACCATCCGTTTATCATACATTAATGAGTTAATAAAGGATTAGTTTGGGCTATATTCTCTCTTTAGTTCTTTTATCTATATCCTTATCACCTCTCCATATCATTTGTTTATACTCATTCATAGCTATTTACTTCTATCTCATGGAATATCTATGTTGCCCGTTGATATGTCCAATTTCCTATAATATTGCTCATCTCCTGCTTAATTCTTACTATCTACTCTTTTTCTTATACTTGTCGCTCTATTTCTACCTCCATCATGTCCTTGATTATCTTTATCATGATCTTTTCCTTGTTGACCGTGCAAACATGACGTGAACTTTTCAATCTGTTTGACTCAACGGATGGCGAGCGCAACAACAACAACAACGACAACGATGGGGATGCACCACCGGAACCTACTGCGGCGCAAGTTTTGGCCATGCAAGCCCGGATCCTTCGGACCATGCAGCGAGAACATGATCCGGATGCAGCAGAACCAGCAGAACCATCGGAACCAGAACCATGAAGCGCCGGCTCCGCCACCCAGGGACAAGTTGGGAGAGTTTCGAGAGGACCAAACCAGTGCCGTTCTCGCAAGCTAAGGATCCTCTTGATGCTGATGACTGGCTGAAGACCATTGAGAAGAAGCTGCTAGTTGTTCGGTGCAACGACGAGGGAGAAGGTGCTTGTATGCTTCACACCGGCTTGAGGGCCCAGCTGCTGAATGGTGGGAGGCATTGGTGAATGCCCATCGGGACCCGACTAATATCACTTGGCAGGAGTTTGTGACAAGTTTCAGGGCTCACCATGTTCCTCGTGGTGTCATGAAAGTCAAGAAGAAGGAGTTCCGGGACTTGGTGCAAGGTTCTATGTCCGTCGGTGAGTATCCGCACCGCTTCACCCAGCTTTCACGCTATGCTCCGGGAGAAGTGGACACCGATGAGAAGAAGCAAAGCACTTCCTGGAGGGACTGAATGATGGTCTTGCTTATGCTTTGGAGTCTAGGGACTTTGTGAACTTCCGAGTCCCTAGTGGATCGCGCAGCGATTCCGGAGAACGGGAGGGGTAGGATGGATCGCAAGCGCAAGGCTGGAGCGCCGAGCGCAGCGGGAAAGGAACAACACTAAGCCCCGTTTCAGTTCTTCATCTGCGGGACCTGTCTATCGTCCAGCTCGAGCGGGGGGACAGCGAGTGGCCAGCGAGAGGACCCAAGGTGCTTGGACAAGGCTATGGTACTCCTCGGCGTCGGATGCGGCGTCCCAACAACAATCGGGCATCCTCAACTCAGCGAGAGGCCCAACAATGGACAGAACACCGGAGGCCGTGGACCCTGTTTCCGTTGTGGACGAGATAGGACATTTTGCTGATAAGTGTCCTCGGAATCGCCCAGCTCGGACCCCGGCTCAAGTTGCTAACAACACTCCAAGCCGCAATGCCAATACTGCACCTACTCTAGCCAAACGGAACCATGTATGTGCACGTGTCAACCATGTGGACATTGAAGGTGCTCAAGAGGCTCCGGACGTCGTGATTGGTATGTTTTACTGTCTATGATCAAAATGCGGTTGTCTTATTTGATACTGGAGCATCGCATTCATTCGTATCTGCTGCCTTCGTTCAAAAACATAATCTACCCATGTCAATGCTTAAGAACCTTATGATAGTTACCTCACCGGGGGAGAGATGCATGCTAGACAAGTTTGCCGTAAGGTAAACCTTATCATAAGGGGGTAGATTTCCTTTCAAACCTAGTCGTTCTTGAATCTATGGGTATTGACGTCATCCTTGGAATGAGTTGGTTGGGAAAGCACAAGGGTCCGATTGATTGTGCTAAGAAGGCGGTGAAGTTGACAGCTAGCTCGGGAGAGGAAGTGGAGTATGTTGCTGATGCACTCATCACTAGCAAAGGGGCAGTCAATAGCATTGTGTTGAATAATTTGGAAGGTACTTCAGTTCAGGAGATCCGTGTGGTCGGCGAGTTTCCCGATGTCTTCCCGGAGGAGTTGCCGGGTATGACACCTGACCGTGACATTGAATTTGTTATTGAATTAGTTCCTGGTACAGCTCCTATATTTAAGCGACCCTATCGGATGGATAGTGAACAGTTAGCTGAACTTAAAACCCAATTGCAAGAACTCTTAGATAAAGGTTATATCCGCCCTAGTGCATCACCATGGGGAGCCCCGGTTATTTTTGTTGATAAGAAGGGAGGTGATCGGAGAATGTGTGTGGATTACCGTGCACTCAATGAGGTTACCATCAAGAATAGATACCCTCTACCACGGATTGATGACTTATTCGATCAGCTGAAGGGAGCCTGTGTATTCTCCAAGATTGATCTTCGTTCGGGATATCACCAATTGAAGGTCCGAGCCTCCGACATCCCCAAGACGGCCTTCATCACTCGGTATGGATTATTTGAGTATACCGTTATGTCCTTTGGTTTGACCAATGCTCCAGCCTACTTCATGTATCCGATGAACAAGGTCTTTATGGAATATCTGGACAAGTTTGTGGTTGTTTTCATTGATGATATCTTGGTATTCTCGAAGAATGAGGAAGAACATGAGGAACATCTTCGTCTTGTTCTACGAAGCTTAGGGACAATCGGTTATATGCTAAGCTCGGTAAGTGTGAATTCTGGTTGAAAGAAGTTGCTTTTCTTGGTCACGTCATCTCGGAAGGAGGAATATCCGTGGATCCTGGTAAGGTCGATGATGTGTTGAGTTGGAAGTCACCGCAGAATGTCTCGGAGATCGGAAGTTTCCTCGGTTTGGCAGGATACTACGGACGGTTCATCGAAGGGTTTTCCAAGATAGCAAAGCCTATGACAGAATTATTGGAGAAAGGAAAGACTTTTGAGTGGACACCTCAGCGAGAAGCTAGTTTCCAGGAGTTGAAGCAGAGGCTTACCGCAGCACCCGTTCGACCATGCCCGATATGGAGAAGCCTTTCTCGGTGTATTGTGATGCATGTGGACAAGGCATAGGATGTGTGCTCATGCAAGAAGGAAGAGTCGTGGCATATGCATCGAGGCGGTTGAGGAAACATGAGGAGAAGTACCCTACGCATGACTTGGAATTGCTAGCGGTGGTTCACGCTCTCAAGATTTGGAGACACTATCTCATTGGGAAGAGGTGTGAAATCTACTCGGATCATAAGAGTTTGAAATATTTCTTCACTCGGTCCGATCTGAATCGAGGCGAGCCGATGGTTAGAACTCATCAAGGATTATGACTTGGAGATCAACTATCACCCCGGCAAGGCGAATGTGGTCGCAGATGCATTGAGTAGGAAGTCTCATTTGAACACATTGGCTGCTAGAGAGTTACCGCCGGATATATGTGAAGAGTTTGAGAAGCTTAACCTTGGTTGGGTGACTAACATGGAAGCCGTTGCAATGGAAGTGGAGTCTACACTAGAGAGTGATATTCGAAAAGGACAGCTTGAGGATGCTGCCATTCAGGAGATCAAGTTACTGAGATCCAGGAGAACAAGGCCCCGGGTTTCACTATTGACGATCAAGGAACAACTGTGGTACAAGCAACGGATCCGTGTGCCGGATGTTGAGGAAATTAAAGAGTTGATACTTCGAGAGGCTCATAACTCGGCATACTCTATGCACCCGAGGAGGCACTAAGATGTACCATGATTTGAAGACTCGCTATTGGTGGTCCGGAATGAAGAGAGCCGTAGCGAGTATGTGGCTTTGTGTGATACATGCCAGAGAGTCAAGGCGGAACGACAACGACCAGCTGGACTCCTACAACCACTCAAGATACCCGAATGGAAGTGGGAAGAGATCGCAATGGATTTCATTGTGGGTTTACCTCGGACTCGGGGAGGATATGATTCTATATGGGTTATTGTGGATCGATTGACCAAAGTTGCGCATTTTATCCCTGTCAAGACCACGTATACTGGGCGAGAGACTTGCAGAGCTGTATATAGCAAGGATAGTGTGTCCGCATGGTGTTCCAAAGAAGATTGTGTCGGATAGAGGTACGCAGTTCACCTCCAGGTTTTGGGAGAAGTTACATGAGTCTTTGGATACAAAGTTGAATTTTAGTTCAGCCTATCATTCCCAAACGGACGGACAGACCGAGAGGGTGAATCAGATTTTGGAGGACATGTTGAGGTCGTGTGCACTCCAATACAGTAAGAGTTGGGATAAGCTCCTTCCATATGCAGAATTCTCCTACAACAATAGTTACCAAGAGAGTATCAAGATGGCACCGTTTGAGTTCCTATATGGCCGCAAGTGTAGAACACCTTTGTTTTGGGATCAAGTAGGAGAGAAATTACTGTTTGGTCCTGAGATTCTTCAAGAGGCTGAGAGACAAGTTCACATCGTAAGGGAGAATTTAAAGCTTGCTCGGTCCAGACGAGAAGAGTTACGCGGATAACCGGAGAAGAGAATTGAGCTTTGAGGTTGGTGACTTTGTATATCTCAAGGTATCTCCTATGAGAGGTTTGCGACGCTTCAAGATCAAGAGGCAAATTGGCTCCTAGATACATCGGTCCTTTCAAGATCATTGCTCGGATGGGTGAGGTAGCATATCAGTTGGAGTTACCACCGCATATGTCGGATGTCCATGATGTTTTTCATGTCTCTCAATTGAGGAAATGTCTACGAGTGCCGGAGGAACAGTTGCCTATTGAGGAATTGGCGGTAGGAGAGGATCTCACTTATCGGGAGTACCCAGTGAAGATTTTGGATACCCTTGAGAAGGCCACAAGGAATAAGAAGTACCGTATGTGCAAGGTTCGGTGGAGCAATCACACAGAGTATGAAGCTACATGGGAGAACGAGGACGATCCGAAGAAAGAGTTCCCTAATCTTTTTCCTGATCTATCCGAATCTCGAGGGCGAGATTCATCTTAAGGGGGGTAGGTTTGTAACACCCTGGATTTTCAAAATTCGCAATAAAATAAAATTTAATTTATTTTATTAGGATGCTAGTATTTATCCTAGGTTAAGAATTAAATTTCTATTTAAATGAATTATTTTATTATTATTTATAAAATCATGTTTGTTGCATTCATGCTGATAGTTGCATTAGGTTTTATTTGTTTGAAAACTTGATTTCGAAAATCGAATAGAATTCGTTCGAATTTAAATTACAAACTAGAAGTTAGAAATAAGAAGAGAAAAATAGAAGAAGAAGAAACCGAATTCCTCGGCCATGGGTCGAATCTTTCTCGGCCCAATCCCCTTTTCCCTCTCCCCTTTCTTCTTCCTCTCGTCTCGACCCGACTCAGCCCAGCCCAGCCCGCTCCCAAGCCCACGCGAGCCCATCTTAACCCGACTCAAATCGGAGGTGAATCCGCGACCGATTCCGACCATCCTTGGCGTGCGTGCCGCGGACGCACCCCTATAAAACGCGCCACACCCAATGCTCCGTTTTTCCGCAACCAAAATCCCCAAAATCCCGAGCCCTAACTCACCCCCGCCATCGCCATCACCGCCGCCTTGGGCTCGCTCGTCGCGCCGCCGCTCGGAGCCCTCGCGTCGCCCGTGGACCGCGCGTCGTCCTCCCCGTCGTCCTACCGCCGCCGTCGGTGAAGCCCGAAGCCGAGCCATCGCCGGAGCTGCACGCGCGACTCGACCGAAGTTTCCGCTTCCGCCTCGTCGTCGTGAGCCGCCTCCGTCCTCTCCGCCGCCGCAAAACCGCCTCTGCCGAGCTCGCCATCTCCTCCGCATCACGCACGAGTTGACCGCACTAAGAATAGGGCACTAGAACCCTAGTTCCGCTCAACTCCGGCGAGTACCCATGTCCGCCGCCACTCGTCGGCGTTGTCCCGCCGCCGCCACCCGTCGGAGCCTCCCCGGCCGTCCGATCCGGCACGGACGGTCAAGATTAGATCAATCAAACCGTTACGGCAGCTTTACAAAAACACCCCCGTCGTCTTAATTAATTAATAAAGAACCCCCCACTTTTACATAAGCACCCTTAGGTTAATTAATAATTATAATTTAATCACCGTTAGGGCGCGATAATATAATTTTTACACTTTAGCCCCTACGTAATTTCATAATTATGTTTAGGTCCTGTAATTTTACATAAACACCCCTAAGTTTTTCCTAAATTATATTTTAGTCCCGTACTTTTTCATTTAGCCCCCTGAACTTTTCCATAATTACAAATAGGTCCCTGTAACTTTTCAGTAATTATAAATAGGTCCCCGAAACTGCTTGTTTTACAATTTAAGCCCTAGATCTTAAAACGTTCATAACTTTTAGCTCGTAACTCCGATTTAGGTGATTCTTGCGCTCACGAGTTCGTAGTGACGAGTACTATTTTTTGGTACTGTTTTCATAGACAGTAGGCATTGTTTGGTGTACTGTTTCTTATTTGCTATGTATGTGTGTTTTCCGGCGTGACGAAAATAGACGAGGAAGAGTACGAGGATTCCCAGGACCCGTAGTTTGAGCAGCAGCAGCAAGAGGAGACAGGCAAGTGTCCTTGATGCACATTGCGCCTACTTTCTTACTTTCTGAATTTACATTACATGCATTACTTGTTTAATTTGAATCCTATTTGTGTCATACCCCGTTCCCTATTCTACCTTGTCGCCTTGGTTATGGTGTAGTATGTTAGGATGGGTACGTCATTGCTAGTTGCTTTTAATGGGGTTCAAACTGAACTAAATGCTAAGCTTGATTAATTATTCACTTGAACATAATGATCATGAATTGGGGGATGCTTTTTAGCAACATGGAACTTAGGTGATCCCGACGGGAGGATGTGGATGATGGTGCGGGAATGCACAGGTACTCGTAATAGTACTATTGGGCTGCGGTAGTACCGTTGGGGATCATAAGGACCGGTTCTTGGAGCGGCAACCCGGGACTTCCGCACAAAGCACGGGGCTGATAGTGGGTAGGTAAGGTTTAGTATCGAGGTAGCTTCCCGGTTCTGCGAGCGTCGAGGAAGGATGAAGGAAGAAGGTGTCTTCCGGATTCGGGCGAGGAAAGGCGGAGTACTTGAAGCCACGGTGCAAGAGGGGCCCCCGGGTGATGCGTCACTTTGATGGCGGCGAAACCTTAGCATGGACGTTTTGCAAGCTGGGAAGTCCTTAGAAAAGACCTTGCGGTGATCTCTTGGCCTCATACCTTAGGAAGTGTGCTGGCATAATAGAGGTTTTAGTCACCGAATAGTGATGGAATCACCGACACTGTGGGTAAAGTTGTGCAACCTCTGCAGAGTGTAAAAGCTGTTATTAACAGCCGTGTTCACGGTCACGAACGGCCTGGATCCTCACGAGAACTAGAGGGATGGTTTGGGTGGAGTAACCCTTTGGTAGCTACGGGTGGGGTAACTTGTAGTGAGGTGAGCTACGGGCGGGGTAACCTCGTAGTGTGGTTTCTGCAAGTAGGGTAGCTTGCGAGTGGTTAACAGTGGGGTAACCTGTTGGTGCTTTTATCACATAGTAAATAGGTTGTTTAATTAACTTGACTAATATAGGTGCTTCTATTGCAAACCCCGTGTCGGCTTTCCTTTTTATACAGCTTGCATGTCATTTTTCCCACACTTGCTGAGTACGGCATGTACTCACTCTTGCTATTTCCTGTTGCTATACACTACCGTCTGCTCGTAAGCCGAAAGGAGGTACCTTGATGAAGACTACCACTAGGCGTGTGTTTCCCCGATTGATTGCCCGTGGCGTATGGAGTCTTCCGCTGAGTTTAGTTTAGTCCTTTGAGACATTTTTAATAAAGTTATGTAATAAAGATACGCTTGAGACGATGTAATAAGTTATACTATGACATTGGTTATACTTGTTATTTCACTATTGTCTCTATATGTGTGATTAACCGATCCTGGCACACATATAGCTATGCATTCGGTCTTGACCTTAAGACCGGGTGTGACATCGGTGGACCCGAGAGATTCCTGTTCACCGTGTCCAAGCTGGAGTAGGAGAGCCGGTTGGTGGTGTCGTCGTTGAGGTCGAGGACGGCCGTCAATGGCGGTTGGGGAAAAAATCGAGTCCGGCGACCTCGTGCAAGGTAACAAGGTAGTAGAAGGTGAGACAGATGCGCAAGAGGGGTGCACACGAGAGAGGTAAAGAAAGTGGGGTCGAAGCTCACCAACGGCTGCGAATTTCGTGCCGGCATGGAGGGTGGTCGCCGGAAAACGCACCGGTGAAAAATGCGAAATACTCCTAACTCGGGTCACTATTTAGGGAACGGTTTTGTCCTAGAGCTTGAGCGTTGCGAGGCGCGTCTTTGAGTATGAGTGGCTCGCGCTAGGAGGCAGCGAATGGGCGACACGACGAGGGAGCAGGGAGGTGGCGACAATGGAGGAGCTCCTCCGGCTTGTGCGCCTATGAGGGAAGCACCGGGAGAGGGAGAGAGGGACCGAGAGAGCTGGCTGGGGGTGAGGCGGGATCGTGGCGACAAGGTGGGGCGACGCTCATAGGGACACGGCCACGCGGCGCCATTGACGCGTGACGTGGTCGGGCATCTATGGCGCGAGCGCGCCCGAGAGCTGGGCCTCTACGGCTGACAGGCAGGGCCCACGGGGAATATCTTCGGTATCTTTTCTTTTTCCCTGATTTTTCAAGCGTGGCATTCTCCCGTAAAGACAAATAAAAAACAAGACCTTCCCGAGCTCAAAAATTATATTGGAGAATTTCTATGGGTAGAGCAGCCCAAGAAACTGACATGCACGAAGAGTTTGGTCCCAAATCGTTTCTGGATAAAATCTGGTAATTCATGGAAAATGCTTAAAAGTTAAGCTTTCCTGATTTAGTTGAGGTATCAAACTTTTATAAAATACAGTGGGGTTTGGCCTACAATTTTCTATTGGCATGTATTACAACATATATTTTTGGTAGACCTCACTTCTGTTATAGAAATTTGAGTTGTAGTTCAATCCAAAATGTATTTGAATTAATTGGCAACCCAAAACAAATTGCATGTCGATGAAAATTCTTGAGCGTGTGCTATTAGACCAGAGGCATGTTTTAAAAAAGCTAACTCGCTACGTTCGTGACATGGGGTGCCACAGGAACAAGTGGGGGTGGGGGGGGGACTGGAAGCCGTTAACTCTTGCGAGGTGTTTGGTTGGCAAGTTCGTAACGTAATCGGATTGTAGAGTTATTTGATTACGTTAGTTTCTGTTTGTTTGAGCACCTTCCGGAATCAGGTTCCGTGTAATCGGATACAGTCGTGTACAAACTTGATACCCACCTCTCCTACGGTATTCAAAAACCAGTACATCGTCTTCTCCAACCCCCGCGCCTCCATCGCATCTCTAGTTCCCCACCGGCCACCGAGATCTCTTGCGGTCTCTCCTCGCCTACTACCTCCGCCGTCTCCACGGCGATAAAATCCTCAAGGGCAGTGCAAATATCGATCTGCCAGGCATATGGGTGTGTGTGCTCAGGTGAGAATGCCGGTGCCATCCCAAATTTCCAATCGGCAAGCACGCGATGGAGACCAATCGACAAGAGATCGATTTGGCGGGCAGGCGGTTGTGTGGTGCAATGAGCTTATCGTGGCTCAAAAGAGATTGATTCGGCAAGCACGCTGCAGTGTTGTTCGACTCGCATGCATCGCGGTCTGTCAAGAACACACAGATTTTCTCAATAATAATCTGCAATTCGTGACTCCAAAATGAAGCTCCGCTCTGAAGAGGTCAGCTCCATGAGGAAGATTGCCTGCGGATCAATATCTCCTTGAATTTTGAGCGGATTTGATTATGGCGTCTTGGTGATTTGGGAGCATCGGCGGCCACAACAAATTGCGATTACGTTACAGATCTGAACCAAACAATGTCCGTATTTTGATACATTGTTTCGAAATACAGTGTAGTTTGAATTCGTTACCGATTGCGTTTGCAATTGTCAACCAAACGCATCGTTGGTGGGAGGGAGCTGCCGCCAAGATTGGGCGCTAGAGGTGGCACACTGGGTCAACCGACCTGGGTCAAGCGCCTCTGGGCTTGGGTATTGGTCAGTTTGCACCTTCGAGCCTCCACTTGTCTTTAGTATATGTTTCCGTAATTAGTTGCCTTAAGAAATTTGATTTGTGGGCCTTCCCGTCTGTTTCGCTAATCTTGGTATCTTTCTTTATTTGCCCCTTTGCCCATGTTTGGACCTCATATTCTTGCTAATTTCATCTACATCAAATAAACTCTAAGAACATGTGGAACTATGTTATTCGTAAACCGTCACCAAGGGTCTATCTATAGTGACGTGTTTTAGGTGACTTGTTTTCTTTACTTCACTAATAACCTGTTTTGTGGTAGTGGGATATGCAAAATGCTCAAGCAAATGAAAACCAAACAAGCCCACTTTCGTACTTTTGTTTAAGTACTTCCGAACTATAGATCGGAGGCAAAGGGACAAACTATAGTTATAAGGATACAACATATATTACATTATTATATATCACTTCCGTACAAAGAGCCAGGTTTATAATTGGAATCACGGTGTGAACCAAAACACAATTACAACTTCCAGTAGTTGACATTCTCATGTTCATAGAAACGCAATATTTAAGGGTTCGTAATGAAATAATTGACCTGGCATTCATGCTAATGCAGATGGAACCCAAAGTCCACTTCTAAATGCGGAGCTCTCGAACATACTCCATTTTCTCCGGCATTCCAGACCCATGCCAGTGAGATCTAAAGTCCTGGTGCAAACCCACCAGCCACAACTTCTTCAGAGAGCGTAGGGATTCGATTCCTTGGGGGATCTTCTCGAGCATTGGAAGTGACACAACATATAAATTTTCAATCTGAGGAAGGGCGCCATCAGTGATCTCCAGTTGGTTGACATCATTCATGCCCTTCAATACAAGCGTCTTTAGCTGTGGGAAATACCCTGCAGAAAGGACCACGGTGCTTGCACTACCCACCCTGTTAAGTCTAAGATAGGTCAGGTTTGGTACATGTGATGCAAGCAGCTGCAGCGGATCTCCAGGAAGGTTGCACCAGCTTATAGCTAGGTATTTCAGATTTTTTCCATGGTCATGGAATATTGGGCATCCTAGTGTGTCATCTGCAAAACGACCTCGGATTATCAACTTGTGGAGGTTATTTGATTCTGGATTGAGGGCTTCCAAGGAAAGTGTTTCGTTCTCATCACTAGCAGAGAGAAGTAAGGTGGATAGAAATGGCAACTTCGAAAGTGCGCCGAAAAGATTTCCGCAGTCAGCTCCTCTTATGTTGTCAATCCACAAGCTTCGCAGCTGTAGAAGTTTTCTTAGCTGCTCTGCCAAATATTTGCTAGCTTCCACTGTCTCGAGAGTATGCAACTCGTTCAAATTTGATAGTTCTTTTGGCGCTTTCATGCCAATGAAGGACCGGAACTCAGACTGTTTCTCATCTGCATACCTGTCAGCTAGAAGGTGCCGCAGCTTCTTGATCTTAACAATGCCTCGTGGTAGCTTCTCTATTTTTGTTTGCTTTACGTCTAGGGTATGGAGGTTGGAGAGCTTCCCCATGGACTCGGGGAGTGATTTTACATGGGTGCGCCGCAGGCCAATGTAGCGGAGATAAAACAGATTTCCTATGGATGCTGGTACTTCCGTTATTTCAGAATCTTGCAACTCTAGAACAGTAAGATACATGGATGCACACAAAACTGAAGATAACAGCTGAGGGGAGGATGCAATTATTCCAACTGCAACTAGTGTCCGGAGACGTGGGAGATGGATTTTTACTTTTGGTGAAGTTTTGCTGTTCCATCCACATGATGATAACCGACGAACATCCTTGTCCAGTTTCACCATGGTTCCAAGATCATGGGCAAATCCAAACTTCTCTTCTCTTGCCACAGAAAGTGCTAGGTCGCGAACAAGATCGTGCATTTTACAGGTACTGACCCTGCCTAGTTCATCTTTCTCGACAGCGTCAAGCATATTCCTTTGCATCAACTCTGTAAGATATCTGTCAGCCACTTCCTCTTGTGTGATTTGATCTTTTTGCAACGTGAAACCTTCTGCAACCCACAGCCTTACAAGACTCTCCCGTGAGAATTGGTGATCCTCTGGGAACAAACTACAATAAAGGAAGCAGTTTTTTAGATCTCCAGGTAAATCATGGTAACTCAGATTCAGAATTGCACGAACTTGATCATTGTTTCTCAGCTCATCCCCTAGTTGCCTGTATGTCGCGTTCCAGAGTTGCTTAACTGGTGGCAGTGCAGACAACAGACCACCCATGGATACAATTGCAAGTGGAAGGCCTTGGCACCTGTCCACTATATTTCTTGCTAGTTTCTCAAGCTCCTCTGGGCATTTGCAATCCACGCTGTTATAGAAAGCCTTTCTGCAGAATAGTCTAAATGCGTCAGCCTGCTCCAGTGGCTTGAGTTTGAGTTGGCGTGTGGGGTCAGCAAGGGCTGCTACTTGTTCTTGTCGTGTCGTGATGATAACTCTTACTTGGAGTTTGTCGAATGCATTACTTATCTGGGTGTATACTTCTTTGTTCCAGACATCATCGAAGACAAGCAGACATTTCTTATCTTTCAGGCTTTCCTTTATTTTTGCTTTCAAATCCTGCATGTCCAATTCGGATAGTTGTGTCTGTTCTGGGTCCCCTATCTTCCAAAGCAGTTTTCTCAGCAACTCAACTACATTATAGGTTTGAGACACGACAATCCATGCATTAGCAGTGAATTTAATTTTTTCACGCTCATACACGTTTTGTACTAGGGTAGTCTTTCCCAATCCACCCATACCAGATACTGTTATCACTTTGCCACTTTGGTCCTCAGAGTATAACCATTGAGTCAACAGTATCCTATTTTCTTCTATACCCACAAGGTCATCCGAAACAACTTTCAGGAGGTAGTCTTCGGACCGCTTTCTTTCTATGCCAGCCAGTGGATTGGCACTGATCTGAGACAGTTGCAAATATTGCTCTTTTCTTCTTCCAATATTCACAATTTTATTCTGCATCTGGATAATCTCTTCAGCAATTTCACTGAAAACTGCAATATAATGAGCTTTCGATAAGATCTTCTTCACAGTATTTTCTTCCTCCAATTGGAGTGAATAATATGAATATCTGTCGATGACATCCTCAACATGATATGCCATGTTTCGCACATCTGCAATCCAGCACTTTACAACCCCATTCGTGAGACTTGATGTACCTATCTGCTTTATTACGTTATTCATCATTTTCAATTCTTCTGCTATTTCTTCAAACTTCCATGGCAATTCCTTCAGATTTGTAACTTTCTCAGATAGCTTTCTTATGGCAGAATTCGTTGCTTCTTCCATTAATGTGTAACAAATTTTTGAGACGACTAAGATTACTACCTCCGCCATTCTTCTGAAAAGGCATAAAAGCAGATCATGTCAGCACGTAATTCAATATCATAGAAGTAACTGGAACCCTGTGTAGCCTCTTCTTGTGAACTGATTGTAGTGATTAAATAGAAGAGTTTAAAAGGGGAAGGATATGAATGCATAAAACAATATTATGTAAATTTGGAATGGAGGAACAACATTATTTTTGAAGTTTGACTGTTAATTGAGAGTATTGCAATAAACATAATGAACTGATAGATGACAGCATAGTATCAGTTCACTTTTGATTTCATAGCTTAAAATATAGCTAAACTGAGATTTGTTATGGTGCTTGAAATTAATGTCAATCGTCCATTCAGTCAGATCTAAAGGTCAATAAAAAGTACTTTGATTTGTGGACCTGTACCCTAAATTATATAATGCCAATAATATCAACAACCAAGTGAAATAAAGTTGAATGTAGAAGCATCGAGTAAATTTCAGTGCCACCCTTGACCCACGCCTTGATCAGGGGCATCCAGCCTAAGGAAGGCTGGTGGGCCCCTGTCGTGCAGCGCCTATAAGATGAAGTGGGGCCCATGGCTCTATACACGAGGTTTGTCCCCGCAAACAGGGCCCCACCTCCGACCCTAGACTGATCCGAAAGGGTGGCGCTGAAGCCATGGGAAGCGCCACCGGCCACTACCGTTCGACCCTGCCGACTACGAGTGGCCTGGTGAGCCCGTCAGTACCACCGTCGCTGCCTCTGAGTTCAATTAACTAGTCTATTAATCTCTGTCGCTGCCACTGCGTTTAAGTCCATTCTCAGTGGGGGTTTCATTTGCATTAAATAAGACGCCACATCAGCTAAATTGCTGACATGGCAAGGTAATTAATATGAAAGAGATGAAATGAGTTTCATGGCACTGTTTCATGGGTATGAAACTTCTATTGAGAATATAAAGTTTCATCATAACATATTTTAACCAATCCCATTGCAACAAATACATGTTAATTTAATGCTACAACTTGTCTATGAAATCTTGATATGAAACTGTGCATTGAGAGTGACTATTTTATCCACCAAATCATATCTCCAAATCTGATGTGGCACTCTTGATAAGTGTGAGATGAAACTATGCACTGAGACTGGCCTAACCACCTCGTCACTAATGACCGACAACAGGGAAGAATGAAAGGAAGAAAGGTATGCAACTCGAAGTTCATCTACCCACACCTAGAAGATCCAGTCTTCTAACAGAATAAACCAGTCTATTAGGTCTGAGCTATTCCTCGTGTAGCTCTGCTGTGTTTTTCTGCTGATTCATCGCTGTATCTTGCTAGGTTAATGTTACAAAAGGTAAATAATGCTTATGTGCCAAACTGTGTAGAGTTTTCTAGTTTTGATGAATGCTTAGGGGTAAGGTCTTCCACTTAGTGCGCTATAGGTTTAAGCCACTAATTGTAGGAATGCTTAGTGGGATGAAGCAGTTGCCGTTACTGCAGTGAGCACGCTTGTGGTGTTACTCAATACTTCAATAAATTTATTATATCTTTATTATTGAAATACATTATTTTTTCCAAAAAATACATTAGTTTACAATTTCTTAGGAAAATCTATTCAGAATCATGAAATGATTTGTGCATCCCAGTACATATCGGCAAATAAGCTATTCGGGTACAGAATCATTGTCTGCTTCCTAATATATATTTCACGATAAATTGTTCGACAATACCGACCTAATTAGGGTCACTAAATTGTTCAGAATTTAATCTAGAGTTGTTATTTCTAGCGGTCGTTTGTGAAGTCTTCTTCCGAAAAAATTACTCTTTTTTTAGAGTATTCCAAAACCATTTTTAGAAGCCAAAAAGTACATAGCTAGGTGATAGGATTATCCTACTGAAGTTAACCGTCGTAGATTTAGCCTACAATGTTATCAGGGCATGTGCCCCTAAAGTAGGACATAATGGTTCCGAAAAAATTACTCTTTTTTAGAGTATTCCAAAACCATTTTTAGAAGCCAAAAAGTACATAGCTAGGTGATAGGATTATCCTACTGAAGTTAACCGTCGTAGATTTAGCCTACAATGTTATCAGGGCATGTGCCCCTAAAGTAGGACATAATGGTTACTCCAAAAGAAATCTCTGCGAAGGTCTGGAAGTGGAGGACTGGGTCAGCAATATACCAACTGCCAAAGAAGCTCTTCATAGGAGGAGATCTCAATGGCCACGTTGGTACATATAACATGAGTTTTGAGGGTGTACATGCCGGCTTAACCGTGGTTTAATAGCAGAACTCGTCCTCCAGGCGGATTGGCATCAGATGTGTCTCGATTTGGGACTGGGAATAGAGGAGGTCAATTTCGATTGTGATAGTCAACTGTTTGTGTTGTGGGTCAACAGAGCTCTGGAGTCTCGAGGGACATCTTCTCGAGGCAGAGGTGCCCACAACAGAAAGCAGCGCTTGATGCCAGTGCCGTTGTTGGCTAAACACTGCAGTCCGGAGATGGTGTGAGTGTCACCCTCGTGCATCACTCATGCACATCGGTCAACAGAGGAGGAGGAGAGTAGAAAGTGGATAGATCTCTCATGTGGCCCCAAGGGTGGAATAGACCTTTCCTATGTTCATGGCTGTTGGAGATAACAGCTCTTGACCGAGTCCTGCCCGCCCACAATGCCACAAAGGCGTGCTTCACGTGCACGGCTCACGCACACCACAACCGTGTCGCTCTCCTGGACGTGCGCTCGCGATCCTAGATCATAGGAGTCGGTTGACACTCATGTAATTGTATAAAACCTTGGTCAATGATGCAATGCAAAGTCTGTTGGATCCTACTCTCTCTTAAACTCTTTGAGTGGCAATTAAATTTAATAAAAATGGCATGCAAAGGTATAAAAGTTAAGAGGCATGGCATTGAAGGGATTAATATGTTTTAGGTGATGGAAGAGGGATTAAGATTTATGCCAATGGCATACAAGGAATTTTCCCTTGTATCAAAAACCCTCTTCCAGAGGAAATCTCACAGTGACCTTGAGTAGTGAGCAACACACTAGTCAGATTGATTTCGTCCGCTTAAAGAAATAAGATAGGCATTCCTACTTAGATTGCAAGGTGATACATGAAGAGTGTGTTGTCCCCCGCATAAGCTGGTGGTAGCTGATGTCTGTTTTAGGATTCTTTTCTAATGGAATAAGCATGATAAACTTGGTACAACGAAGTGGTGGAATCTTAAAGGGGATGTGGCACAAACATTGAAGGAGAGGGTTAGTAAGGACGAATCTTGGGTGGAACAAGGGGATGCAAACACCATGTGAACAAATATGGCGGCTTCCATCTTCCATTCGTTTGGACATACAAGAGGAAACATAAGGGATGCTAGACATACGTGGTGGTGGAATTAGGATATCCATAAGGCTATTAAAGTGAAGAAAGAAAGCTGCAATTGCTTACACCTGGATAGGGGTACAAGATAGCAAAAAAGACAACAAAGCCCGGGGTAGAGCCCACGATGGTCTTTTTCAGTGGTTGCACACAAACGAGGGGGAAAAGGATATCTATAAGATGGATAAGATTCATGAGAGGGATATGAGGAATGTCAACCAAGTCAAATTCATAAAGGATGAAGCATGTGAAGTCCTAGTGAAGGATTATAAGATAAAGAATAGATTGACAGTACTTTGACAAACTATTGAATGGGGATAATTACAGCTCTACCGTGGTGTTGGACGAGTTCTTCAATGATACCAACTAGGTCTTTTACGAATGATTCAAGATTGTGAGGTTATGGAGGACTATAAAAGGATGAAAGTAGGTAAGGCAACAGGTCCAGATAGTATCCTTGGTGGCATCGCGATAGTAGGACTAACTAAACTTTTTAACCTCATCTTTTAGGCAAACCACATACCCAAAAGAGTGGAGGCAGAGTGTATCAGTATCAATATCCAAGAATAAATAGGATAGAAGATAAAAAGATAGGACGCCATTTTTTTTTGTCTAATATGGATGATGAATCTACCTAGAATGACTGGTATATATTTTTGATCATACTTTAAATCTGCTAGATCACTTTTGTTAAGATGTGATTGTTTAATATTAAATAAAAAACATGATTGTTATATCAAAAGGCACACCAACAATGGTGAAAAACATATTAATTGACCAAGTAAGCTGTAGTAATGATTTTACCAATAGATTTCTTCAATTTATCGGCAGTGTGGGACAATGTTTTCATATCAGGTATAGCTTCTAAATCTCTTGTAAAAACACAATACATAGGTTATTCTTTGATTTAGACATACCAAGAGCTATGTATGTAGAGAGGTGCATGATCTCTTGTAAAAAACAAAATACATAGGTTATTCTTTGATTTAGACATACCAAGGACTATGTCTGTTAAGAGGTCCCCATGAGGATTGGTGACATGAGTGACAACAACGATGACATATAATTCTATTTCTTAAAGTGAATTGAGTTTTTTGTAGCTCACCATTTTGGTTAACTGCATGTGTTTGAATATTTGAGCTTAATTATAATCTATTATATTTTTATTTATGTATTTATTTATTTGAGCAAGAAAGAAGCTTCCTTGTTTTCTCTCGAGATTTAAAAATTCCAATGTGAATCAGAGACAAAGAAACACAAATTACCTACCAATGATATTTTAAAAATATAGACTGAAATAGCCTCCACATATTTTTATAGTACCAACCATTGACTATTAGAAAAATAAATACTCCTTACTGCAAATATGGATAGAGCAGACTAAAATACCCACTATTGACATTATGTCAGTAATAATCTAAAAATGCAAAACAGTTTATAATCCTAACAAATTTTGAGAAGAAAGAAAAAAATATGAGTTGTGTCAGCAACAATTTTTGTACATTAGAAAAAAAACTACGCACATCAACACTTTTAGTTGGGAAAAAAATGTTTTGCATTTGTGACAGAAGCATGTATATCTGCCAATCATACATACATGTAAATGCTTGACCAGTTAAGATATATTGTGATACGTCCTTGGTAGCTTTAGTAACAAATTCTAAAAGAATTGGTGGATATACACAACAAGCTAATTAAGTCCTACTAAGAAAATGCAGGACGTCCAACCATGGGCCGGATGTTTATATTTACATTATGAATCAATCATTGAGATTTTTGAGGAGTAGAGGTTGAGGAGCCACAGCTCCTCTGTTTCTGGAATTGGTGGTTCTGTCGTCTGCGGATCTTGCACAAGTTCTTTGAGTCGGTAGCCAGCGGTTAGGCGTAGAGGTTGAGGAACATGATCTGGAGCTAGGTTCGTAGGCTCCGCCAGCAATAATGGTGTTGCCGGAACGTTGTCTTTAGCGGACGCTATAATCAAGAAAATTGGATAACCCGACAAAATCGCTGACGAATAACGTGATGACCTTGGAGACTTGGAGTTCGCACGTTGCGATGATGATTACAGGTGCTCGTCGGCGGCAATGATCAACGGCCCCGTTGCAACGTTGAAGGCTGGTTAATTTTATGCTTGAGCTGGGATAATTAGATTTGCTAAACACATTGAGCGTCTCGGCGTTGGAGTCGTGATTGCCTTGTGGAACCGACCGGAACAAATAACAGAAAAACGGTAACTTTGTAAAAGTGAAACCATGCTTCTTTAGTGTCGGACTATTCCTGGATTCTGTATCGTGACACAATCCTGTTTTGGTGTTATAGTTTTTCAAAATAAAAAATATTAAGAAAACATAGTTTTAAAAGCCATTATCAAGTAAAACTATGGTTTAGAAAAAAGAGGTCAGGAGTGAAGTTTATTGACTAGCTTATGTCATCATAAGCAAAAGACATCTTCTACTATAAGCCATAAGCAAGAAAAACCTTGCTTTTTCAGCTTATGGACATCCGCACTCTCATAACACATGCATAAGCTAAACAAGATAAGCTATTTTGTCAAACGGACAGAATAAATAAGCTGGACAAGCTACATAAGCAAATTTGACAGATAAACTGAAGAAAAAAAAAAACTGCATAAGCATAAGCCAACTCCAGTTGAGTAAGGAGCTTATCCGTTAGGAAGCGAGGATCACCGAAAGAAATCCAGGACAATAAATAGCTTATCCCTTTGGAAGTGAGGATCACAGAAAGATATTAGTTGCTGGTGTTGCCAACTCGCAAGATCTGTTTTCCCAAGATGAAATCTCAACAATTTCGGAGGGGAAAAGGTACCGCTTCCAAGCTACGAGAGCCGTTCCATGTCCCGGGAAATCAAGCTATGATGATCTACAGCAGAGAGAGTAATTAATCTGACCTCGAACAGCTCTCGTGGAGCATAAGCTTGTTAGGTTTGAACCGGCGCCATGGATGATCTGCAGCACCTGTGTGATGCTTAGTAAGCTTCATATGCTTGAAAGCCGAGCCATCAGATCTATAAATGAGGCATGCTGGTGGGAGAAGACTTGGACCGCGTCCTCGGCATCTGAATACTAGCGTCCAAAGACTTGCCTGTCGGTACGGCCCACTGTTCTGTGGGAACAACCGGCAAGTTGCAATTACAGTAGTCTCACGCGATAATGATTCCCGCCGGACATGCGGCTGTTCAATCGTATTGCCTGTTAGTCCATCTAGCAGAAATATAAGTATTTGTTAACTTTTAAATATCATGTGCTTATTTCAAATATCTATGAAATATTATTTGCTTTGTTATGATCTGTTGTATCTTTAGATACTTATTTATTTGTATAATTTTATAGTTTTTTAAATAAGACAACTAATACAATATAATGTCTAAAAGTATTGTATCCAAATTGTATTACTCAAACAAATCAACCAGTACACATATTTGCATTGATCAAACCAATGATCGTATTTATTTATTTAGTAATAATAGGAGATAATCTTTTCATCACAATGACCAGAAAAAATAATTAAAAAATATCATAAGAAAGTAAAACTCCTTAAACATATATTAATGTAATATCATCAAATATCCAGCCCTTGATGGCCACTTGTCCCCTCCCATAGGTCTCATTTCCCACACCCTCCCTTTATCTCCTCTGCCCTCCATCGACAAAATCAAGATATTCGTTACAGGCAAAGCGCACTAGTGTAACTTACTGAATTTTTAGACAAATAAAACGACTTGGAGTTAAAAGAATTTTATTTGAACATGCTCCACAATTCTTGTTAAAAACCAAAATTCACTAATCAAAAAAATAAGAAAGTAGCAAAGTGGATATTTTTCAAAAATTTAGAATGAATCTTGCATAAAGTGCATGGAGTTAATTTAATTTTATTTGATTTTTCAGGTGCTTTTAAATCATCAACCAAGTTTGGATTTTATTCAAATTTGAATTCCAGTAAATATATACCTTGATGTTTTGCTCTTTTCATATCAGGCCAAAGCCAACCCATCTAGTCAAACATAACCCGCCTGGTCTCCCCCCCCGCTTCCTTCTGTATGTGGGTCAAAAAGCTAGTAATTATAATTTTTTATTCATTTTTTAAATTATAACTAGTACTAGTATATTGCCCGTGCTAACGCTACGGTGA
Organism: Chloris gayana; assembly: GCA_031894775.1. Taxonomy (NCBI): domain Eukaryota; kingdom Viridiplantae; phylum Streptophyta; class Magnoliopsida; order Poales; family Poaceae; genus Chloris; species Chloris gayana. The sequence goes on from JAUNZO010004298.1 coordinate 1,502,682, forward strand.
TATTGAATAATGCTATTAATTAAGTAACAAAAATACCATATGCTATCACAAAATTTTCTTCCAAGAAACACATTCACGTGAGCAAAAGATTTTCAATAATTCTATCATCAAATTAGAATGATGTATTGTAGTTATATATACACACATACAACTTTGCAATCATTAAGACTTGCTTGTCAAATATGTATAATAAGCACAAAAAAGGGACGCTATCACATTTTTTCTTCTCACATGATGTATTAAGAAATGAATAATCAATAAATCATAATTTTGTTAGCTCAAAAAATTCCTAAGAATCCTTTGTATAATCATCACAAATGCTGGAATAATATACCAATGCTCATGCACATATGACTGGCAAACGAAACGCTCCCGCCTTGTCCTCGTCCTCCGACTCTAGCGGCGATCATCGCCGGATCTCCCTGATGCTAAAATATGTCCTAAGATTGCATATTGAGTGATTATCATAACGCCCTTGTCTCCATCTCCTCCCTAGTCTCGGGCAGCTTTCACCACCTCTCCTGTGACTATTGTCGCCGGATCCACTCCTTGTGGATATGCTAAGATTTATATTGTATAAATGCATAACTGTGGCAAATGCAATGAACACTTCCCCGTCATCCACCTCCGTCTCCGACATGCGACACGCAACACCCCTGCCTTGTCCTCATCCTCTGTCTTCGATGGCTCCACTCCAACCTTTCCGAACAGATTGATGTTAGGATATATTTTAAAATTGCATATATGATTTATTACTATAACACCTCCATCCCCCCTCCTCCATATATGGCGGCTTTCACCGCCTCTCTTGCGGCTATCGCCGCCAAATAAAACACCCCCGCTCTATCCTCCTCCTCTGTCTTCAAGTATTCATTAGTAACAGGAGTGATACGTACAAAATGAATAAAGAAAATGCTGCAATGTCATGAATTTGAAAGAATGTTATTTTAATTCTAGAATGAAAAGACTGTAAATAAACAAAATCTACAACGTATGATTTTGCATCCTATTTCACCGATTGCAAGCAACCCCATTTGGAATAAAAAAATGACCTTTATTATTCTGCTATTAAAACAACTCCAAGGCACATCTTTATTAAGATTAGGAGTACCATATACTGTAATATTCATATTTCTACAGGTAAACAAAGTATCAGAGCTCATTTTTTGCTCTTTTTTTAAAAAAATCACATGTTTCATTGACACTTACTCATCAGTAATATATGGTTGTGGTACTTAACTTTAACTGCTATCATGGGCGAGCCACAGAATAATAGAAAACAGATACAAAAGAATGGTTTTTTCTTCACTTGCAATTCATAAGTGTATCTCTCACAAGAGGTTTTCAGCACAAGGGAAAATATTGTCCACATCTAAACATATGCACTTATACAAAGACAAACACCTCCTATTGTGTCTTGGTTCTCAAGATCTTTCAACATAACTATTCCAGAATTAATATCTCAAATTATCCATCTACATCACACATATGATCCAACTCTTCCTTCTCTTAGCCTGAGGATGTTAGAGCTCCAACTGACATTTACCCCCCCGGGTGGAGGATGCTCTTGCAAACGGCCAATACCTTAAAACCTCATGTTTACTTTTATGGGACCTTAAAACCTCATCTTCCTACATGTAGCGAAAGCAGTAATTTTGATATCAGTATTTAAAGGGAATAAAAGATCTTCTATTTGAATACATTTCTTATTCCAAATTACACTGTGTAGTCTTTTTGGTCCCAAAATTCCAGATATACAACCCTGGGACCTCTTCCATGCATGCAAGATATAAACATCGACTATGTAGTGAAAAATATCTACCATTTAAAGCTTTATTCGCTGCATCGACACTTTAGCAATAATAATTAAGAGAAGAGTACAATCCTAAAAAATTACATCTCAGGGATGTTTGGTAAATTCATGTCTGTTTCATCATTTGTTTGTATTGGAAGCATAGTGGTAGGAGTTTATGTTTCCTTTGCATGGGAGAGAATGACATCAAATGCTGTCATCAATGAGATGACATATAATTATAATGGAAATGTACCTTTAGTTTCACTCGATGGAAAGATCTGGCATCAATGCTGAAAGGAGTCCCAATTTAACCATGTTTTGCTAAGCTCTTGGCTCTTCTGCAATTTTCAGAATAAAAGTGATTAGATATAGAGGTCAAACTCTATATTACTGGCCAGAGGCAAGGCTAGCTGTTCCTAAATCATGGTTATAATCATATAATTATGTCTTGATAGCTTGTCACCATATTCACAAGCATATGTACAAATCTTATATTCTGGAAAAAGCAAGCAACAGTGAGAATAGCTCCAGGCAAGTCCACCATTGTTTTTCACAAATGGTTGCTTATGGTAAGGCCTATCACGGGAATGTTTAACCTAAGTACTAACAAGTAAGAAACATGTCTTAAAAGAAGATTCTAAATTACACATGTACAATAGCAATATCTTATTCATGACAAATGTGACTAATTGCTGATAATTCTTATTCAATGTTAAACATGGTTAAAGTGCCACAAGAAAATTTATTTGTTCAAAAGAAATGAAAAGAGAAGTTAGTAGATGCTAGGGATAAACTAAAGGACAGATATACCAAGTAGTATGATGTATCAAACAAAAATCCATGGAAGAGGCCATACCAACAGCAGTAGTGCAATCTAAGTCCTCCCCATCGCCACCCCGTGACTGCAAATCATTAATCAGAATCCAAAGTTACAATGCAAACCATAAATTGGGTGATGACATAAGACAAAAGCAATAGCAATAACAGGATCAAGGAACCAAGGGAATTGGATAGGCGCTCACAATCTGATGTCTACAGGCCCGATTTCACCGGAGAATGAGAACTCTTGCACCTCCTGCTCTATTGCTAGATCTGAGATGCTTGACGAGCATGATACTGTATGACGGACCAACCTCATTAATATTGTAAATCTTACTCTTGAAGCTTTGAAGTAAATCAGTAGGAGAGGATCCTTTATACACATATCGAGTGTCAGAAATCAACTCTTGATTTCAACCTAAAAATTGAACCACAACTATAAAAATGAGCAAAAAAGATTATTGTTGGTGTTGGTAATGTTCGCACACCAGGGCCAGCCAAACCGGCAATGGTCTTCTCTACCAACCCTGCTGGCCTATGGACGTTGGTGCTGGCCGCACACCATCTGCGTGTTCAGTATTGCAAGGAGCATGCCATTCAATCCATCGTGATGAGATCCACTCACTTATCATTGAACTTCCGGATCTTGTCCTCAATCCTAGCACAAACGATGCTTATCAATTATGTCCCCAATGAAGCAAAGAGTGATGTCAAAACAATATCTAGATAGCTGACCAAGGAACTTGATGCTAATGCTTAATCAAGTGTACTCTTTGATTGTTACGATTATGAACCATAGCTCTGAACTGAATTGAAGCAAAGGCTGTGACAAAGAAGAAATGTCACAAATTACAGAGCTGATTCACAAAAGTCAAAAGATCATGTATCTAAACCTGGATTAATGCACTCATATAGACAGCAAGCACATTTGAAGCAAACTATACCTGCCCAAGCATATCTAAGAACACAATTACCTGAATGAGTGTGCTACTCCTGAAAGACTGAGAATGTTAGACATTCAACTAATCATATAGCACTGGTTTATTAGGAGTGAAGCTGGATATGATTTATTAGGATCGTTATAGCAGGGCTCAGAAGAGAAACAAATACTAAAAAGGACTCTATTAACCTAGATGATGGCTATGAACCTATGATGAAACAACTAACAAAAACCCGATTATTTCCAGCCTCATAACCTTCTCACAGGGGACTATTCAAAACTCACTATGTAGCTTCATGAGCTTTAGTTAACTGCAAACACTATACACCAAATCTATGTGTCCAGTAATAGTTATAAGCATGGCATTAACCAAAGTAGGCACGAGCTGAGGACATATAAATGTCGATGATGTGAACTCATGAAGCCTGGCCAAAATGGTCTGCTTAATGATACAGAAAATGTTGATCATATCTAATTCTTTTTTTTTCACATATGCTACTCAAGTAAAACACTACTACACAATCACATATATGGCATATAGTTAATAATATAGCTACTCAAGTAAATCACCACTCCAAGTCAATCACATAGCTTATTCTTTTGTCCACATTACTGATTCTTTTATTCACATACGCTACTCAAGGGCAGTACACCATTTTATAAAACCTAATAGTGAGTGCAGGATTATCTTCACCCAAGCAAAGCCTGACATGAAAATTCACATATTAAAAAATCAGTTATATATTAAGGAGAGGTCAGATGACAACCTCTTGGGTAATAATGTAATGGTATAGATTTTTTATGCACTGGCAACTCAACCTGCAAGATATTACGTATTTATACGAATCACCTCAAAGATAGGAGTTTCACTTGGAATGCATACAAAATAATAAAAATAATTATGTCTCCACACACAATCTTATCATTAGTGGAAATGGTTATATCTCATCACTCGAAACATTATTCATGGGTAGAGGGCCATGGTCTAGGGATCACAGGTTCAGAACCAACCATACAAAAAAAATTAATATTGCCCAATTGTGTGTGGCATGGAAAGGGACTTCTACACTCACCACCATGATCAATTATGAATATGAATCGAAAACTCAAATATAATCTCAACCCAAATGTCATCTCTACTGGATCGGAAACTCAACATTGCACTCTGAGCTGCTGGAAGGACACTGGAAACATTATTGTGTGCAGGAAGCTCTGGTGCCATGAAACATTTTTTTACTTGATCTAAGCTAGCCAAATCAATCTCACCTGACACAAAATCGAAAAACAAGATGGATAGCAGGGGAGGGAGGCGGGGAATTATGGAGGATTTGCACCAACCACGATGTTGTCGTCACCACACCGCAGAGCCACACGCCGATCCTCGTCATCGCCGGCCCGCGCCCAACTTGCTCAACCGCATCAATCGTAACGACCCGATTTTCACCGGGGGATGAAAATCGTGCCTTTGTACCTCATTGTCACTCCCAGGAGGATGACTTGTACAACCAATACAGTTGAATATCATAACACCATAAAATAATACAAATTATGACAAGATTACAAGATAAGACATTATTCTAGGGAGAATAATATCTACAATAACTGAGTACAAGGACTTGGCACGCAGGCCAAGGAAACAACACAAGACTACTAGCGGAAGCGAAACACTAAGCGTCACGAACGACGGAAGCAAATCTTCAACTTGAGCGTAGCGGAAGTCTTCGTAGTGAATCCAAATCCACAGGCAACTTGAGTGTAGGCTAAACCCTCCTTAACCATCTTCAATCTTATTGTAGTTGGGTTGACTGAGTCTTGACGTTGAGGCTTGATCTACTAGTTGGCTGAAAAACAAAGTGGTAAAGCCGTGAGTACATAAAGTACTCAACAAGCCGCAACTACCTAGCAACAATGTATGCATGCTCGGATATTTCAAGGATAGGCAAGGGCTAGCACCTAAAGCAATTATTCCCCAAGTCTATGTGATTCATATTTTATTATTAGTCAAATTTTATAAGTGGCCTTGCAGGAAACAACACAATCCTGCAAGAGTCAGATTTTATGTCCAGCACACCTTCTACTGGAACCACAGCTCGAAACCGGAGTAAAACACCTATCGGAGGGGAGAAATAGTAAATGCTAATCAAGCGTGTCGCTCAATGGTGTTGCCCCCTTACCCGAGGGCTAGGCTATACGTATAGATTATATATCTCTGCAGAGAGTAAGCAACTGTACCCACGTGAAGAGGTACTATAACTACAGCCACCGTCGTGGCTAAAGCACAAGCAACACTCACAAGATCAATAAACAAAGCATCGACCGACAGGCGCCCGTCCCTCATATCCGGGATCCCCAACCACAACGTAGAAAAGGGTCCTGAAGGTGTGAAAGGTCTACCACGGGCCAGGTGGGGTATCCTCTACTCATGGGTCGAGACACTGCTCCAAAAACCCACTAACACTAACTCTACTCCACGGCGGGCCCACCAGTCCTCCGCTAAGCGTCTCAATCCAGCTCGCCCATACGGGTCACGTGGTAAGCTAGTATACCAAAGAGCGAGCAACCAGGAACCGGTCCTTATGCTGCCGGGGCGAGTCACCATCCCTCTCCTCAAAACAACAGTCTCAACGACAGTGTCACTCACAACAGGGGCCCCATAACCCAAGGCCCCTACACAACTGCGCCCGCAACAGGCGCTCTCCAAACAGAGACTCTCCAAAAGTCTCCCAGCACCTAACCACCTACACTCGCCCCCGCAAAAGTCCTACAGGGTATCTAGTACAGAAACTCGACACCTAAGAAACACCTACAATTTATTTTACACAAAAACATGTATAGTCATCATGGGGTTTAATTAAGCAACTAAGCAGATTCTAAGCATGCGAGTAACAGTAGAACACCCTATGGCAAACGAGTGGCAAAGATGGCATAGTATGACATAGGTAAACTACAAGTGCAAGTAACCATTAATCATGCATGGATCAATTTAATGCAAATTGCTAAATAGGAGCAAGAGTGGTCAAGGATTGCGGCTTGCCTTAAAAACGGGTGCAAGATTAGATCGGTGTCCTCGCATGGCATCGTCAAGTACTCCAAGAGCGACTGACCATTTGATCCCACTGTCATCCAAAAGTCAGGCCGAACGGGTAAGCAGCGTGAATATTTAGAAAGCGGCACGAATTACAAGAAAGATTGGAAACCGAAACGCACGAATAGATTTAATCGATGCTAGAAGATAGACGGCAATAATAGTAACACGTAGAGCTTAACGAGAAGAATCCAACGTAACTGACCGCGTTATTTTCTGGGGTTTAAGAGAATATTCTAGGAATTTCCAAAAGCGGTTGGTTTAACTCGCGCTCCTATAAAAGGACAGTTCATTGGTTAGGCTTCGATGACGCAGGCCTCGGTGCATGCAGCTACAGGACACCACAGGCAAACAAGTGTGGTAGCCAGACACCAAAATCTTGATACAAAAAAAAGAATAGCAGCAGCTTGACGATTAACGGAAACATCTCTCCAAACTGTCCAGTCTAGATTTGCCAACTGAGATAAAGATCGAAAACAATGGGCATAAGATCCTGACTACATTTTGCGTGACAAATGCTGCTACGAGGCAAATCCAAAACAGACCGGAAAGTCTTGCACTTCACAAACTAAACGTGACGCGCAACTGAGTTGAACCTAACCAAGGCACGTGCCTAGCTTCACAGGAATTCAATGGCAGCAGCTACCACATGCTGACTCGATTCGCAAAGTAAAAGGTTTGACTTGATTTCCTAGAATAGGAACTGTACCCTAAGCTTGCGGCAGCTGGTACGATGGCTTGAGTTTGATTCAAAAAGGTCTGGTTGCACAGACAAACCAAATGAGCAAGAAGCTCCTATTTCAATTGTTGCTCATGACGCAAGGTACTAAGCAGCTGCATCAGCTAATGGTCGATTAGCTAATAAATTAGCTCATACTGTGCTGCACTTTCTGAACACAAACTGATGTACTATCCAAGTTAAAGCTGATCCAGTAATACGCAAGCACAATTCTTCTCCAAAATAAACTCATTACGTGCAGTCTTTGACTAAGAGTGTGTGCACACCCTACTGACCCCTTATCCCAGGAAACAAATATTGAAACAACTCCGGAGTCAAAAGCATTGCAGACACGCTGTGACATTCCTAGCTTGAACATGGAAGCAACCTTCAAACGAACCAAAGATAATGGTGCACCAAAACGGAGCGCAGATATGTAGTGCGGCAAATCGTTAAACACCTTGCGAACCCTATGGGAATTGGTCCTAAACAGAAGAGGAGCGACGGGGAGGTGCATCAGTGCTCACCACAGCAGCACAACTTGTTGAAGAAGAAGTTCATGAAGATGTGTAGCTTGCGATGGTCACACGAAGCAGTCCACCACAGTGGAGAGTAGACAGCAAGGGCACGACTTGGCTGGAGAGAAAGCAACGTGCTTGACTGGCTGCCGCAACTTGAACACGCTGCTTCCCCGAGTGGCATGGGTGGCGTTCCTGGCACCCTGCACAAGATCCAAGGCCAGAACTTGACAAAGGGAAGCAGCTGACAACGTAGGATAAAGAACGCTAGTTACAACTGGATGAATCTCGCCAAAACGGAACAAGCGACGAAAACTTGGCTTCAGCTCGCGCACTGACACTGCTCGCCTTGCGGTGACCAGACGGCTGGCATCGTTGTCGTTCCCGGCGTTCTGCGGAAGAGATGTGGTCCCAATCAAACGAGGAGGCAAGAGGCATTAAGAAAACAAGAGGACAAGGACGAGACCGACAAAAATCTCACCGGACGCAACGAACGGCGGTGACTTTTCTCTTGATTGGCTCCAGATCGTTGGCCACCTCGGCTTGCACCACGGTGACCAGCGGCAAACTCGATCTCGCACTGTAGGATGATATACTCAACGGGGTCAGAGGCGAAAGGGAGGGTACCCAACAGAGAACACGAAACAGAGTTAGGCCCTGTTTGGAACAACTTATTTCTGATGAGATTCTGTAGGCATCCAGATTTTGTATGTATAAACTGTGGAGAAAATCTGGGACAGAAATAAGCTGAGCTTTTGGGAACTAAGATTATTTGTACAGAGATTCTCTATCCTGAGTGTATAATGTCTGATTTGCCCCTAGAGTCTGTAATGTCTTGTTTGATTGGTGAGAAGGCATATATGAAAACAATGGTATTTTTTCATAGATAAAAGAGAGTGTTGCTACTTATCTAAATGAATATTAGAAATGTCTTGTACACCAAGGTCCAAAATACATTTCCATGACTACATCCCAACAACTCATGTCCATGAGTACATCAAAATACAGCTCTATGAGTACATCAAAAGAGTCATCCTAACAATGCAACGGCTATGGAATCACGAAATGCTCCCATGTCAACATCATCATTTGCAATGCCTACATCATCATGGAAATCTTCAGGAAACTCATCTTCATAGTTCTCAAAATCATCATCATATAAGCCACTGTCAATAATAAAATTATGAAGAGCCATGCAAGCACTTATTATTTCCGCCTGCGTCTCTATCGGGTAGCTTGGCATTTGTTTCAAAATGCGCCACTTATTTTTTAGAATTCCAAAGGACCTTTCAATGGCATTCCTAAGAGAAGAATGAGCATGGTTGAACACTTCTTTCAATCCAACCGGATTACTATGCTGAAACTCTGGTACATGGTATCTTTGACCCTTATATGGCGCAAGGTAACCTTGTTTGTTTGGATATCCTGAATCAACGAGATAGTATTTTCCTGCCAATATATGTGTAAGTATGTTGCATGCTTTGTTGCCATATGTATTGAAAAACAAATTTATAAGTAGAACCTTACCCGGTGGAGGTTTTGGAAACTCGTGGGCATAAGTTAGCAAAGTATCATTGAGGATGCGAGTGTCATGTGCTGATCCAGCCCAACCGGTGACAACAAATGTAAACCTCAAATCGAAGTCACAAACGGCCATAATGTTTTGTGATGGATAACCATGCCGACCAACATATTTGGGTGTCTCACTTAATGGGACAGTCACAGGAATATGGGATCCATCAATAGCTCCAATGCAATCCTTGAAATGAGGCCAGAATCTTGGTTCTTGAAGTCTAGAATGAACGGTTGTGAAATGAGGGTCTTGTGGTTTTATGATGTCCGCGGCCATTCGTGTCACACAAGCTAGCACATCATTGAACTTCCTACTAATAGTCTCACCGGAATGGTGAAACACATTCTTCACGAGTACGATTAGATTGCGGTGCACCACAAGTCCATAGAAACATAGCCAATGCTTCTTTGCTAGCCATTTCCCTTGTTGACTGCAAGCCATATTTTGTTACCAATGTTTCATGGAGAAGGTGAAACATTGTCCTTCTCATCCTGAATGTCTCATAATACTTGGTCCTATTCTCTAGTAATATTTCAGTCCACACACTTCCAGGCATCTTTGGCACTTCTCTAGGCTTGCTGGAACGTGAGTCATAGTTGTCATCCATTAATTCCATAGCCACACATGCAAGGACAAAGTCATCATCATCAGTACTAGAACTAGCCATGATCTCATCTGATTGCTCTTCATCACTATCAGCCATGATCTCATCTGATTGCTCTTCATCACTATCTGCCATGCTCTCAATAGAAGAGCTCATTTGAAAAATAGTATTCACATATCGAATCAATAAATAGCACAAGATACAACAACCAGTAAATACCAATATTCATCCAACATACAAGCAGCAAATAAAGTGAGAAGCAAATAAAGTCATTACAAAGCACAAAGGATACATAATTGGAAGTTCCTACAAAAAGCCTAACGCTTTTTCTTGTCATCCCAAGTCCTCTTGAGCCATCCAAGCCTTCCTGCTGGTGTCTTTAAAGTCATGAACATGTCACGGTACTCCTTCTTCATTAAAAGTTGAGTTGCATAGTAGTGCTCATCACTCCCTTCTTCAGCCCCGGATTCAATGACTACTTCCATGAGTTGAGATATCTCATCCCTAACATGATCAACCACAACAGAGGTACCTGAATTCTTACTACTTTCGGACTTCTTTTCATATGCATCAACCAACCGCTTCATAAGACCATCTCTGTAAGTCTTTTTCCCCTTCTTACCATTCGGAGAAGCACCATGAGCAGCTGGCCTTTTCTCCGGTCTTCTCTCAGCTGACCGTTTGCCCACCACAGGAGAAGGTATGTCGTTGTTTGTTACATCATAACCCTCATGTCCATCATTAACCTCTACTTCAACTCGAGGTGCTGCATTTGCACTACTTCCAGGAACAAATGCGGTAGCATTTGTTACACAAATACTATCAAATATTATCCGCATTTCCTCCTCAAACTCCAGGGGAGCAGTTCTGAACATAACACATCCTGGCATAGCCCGAGAAAATATGAACAAACAGTTTTCAGCATGACACTCATCACTTACATAAAAAAACATCAAAATACACAAACTTTTTTGTTGGCACTCACCGCATTTTGCTCTTCCCACCAATCATCACTTGCATCAATACACCCGGAAATGGGATCTCTTCCCAAACCTAAGGCTTTTATGTTCAATGTTTTCCATTGTGTATAGGACCTTTTCAAATTGTCCCATCTGTTCTTATGCTGCTCACGGGTGTATGGCCTCTTGGTGCGGTCGGTGAACCTTTTGCACAGATTTGCATAGCCTAATGCATTCAAAGAATGTTGTGGCCTGTTATTTGCTCTAACTTCTTCAACACAAATTTCTAACCAGATCTTGTGCACCCAAGAGTCCCACTTTGCCACAACCTTAGCCATCTAGCAGCTGCAATAAAACTACAATATTCACAAGATGCACTACCACAATATTTCTACATATCAATGCATTTGGCAGGTAGGGTTGAGGCCAAGCAATAACAAATACAAATCCACGAGTTGCAAAGAAAAAAAGACTAATCAATTTGACATGCATCGTTGGGGGAGCAGGACAGGCGCACCGGCGGAAGCGAGAGGGAGCAGGAGAGGGCGTCGTTGGGGAAGCTGCAGGCGCGCCGGCGGGGATCTGCAGGGGCGCCGTTGGGGAGCAGGACACGGCGCCGGCGGGGAGCAGGACACGGCGCCGGCGGGGCAGCAGGACACGGCGCCGGCGCGCCGGGGGAGCAGGACACGGCGCCGGTGGGGGAGCAGGGCAGGGCGTCGGCCGGGGAGCTTCCAACCCTAGGCGCCGGCCCTAGAGCAGCTCGCGAGACAGGACGGGGAGTGGGATACCGATTCGGGTCGGTGGCAATTGCGGGTAATTTACTCAAACTTTCATGTCCAACGCGCGGCGTTGAGATGTATCCAGGCTTGGGCCGGATTCTGCGTCGTAGGCTTACGGGGGGGGGTTGAAAATAAACCGATACGAACCTAAGCTGGGCTAGAAGCGGGCCGTTTGGCACCACAATCAGATTATATTGTATGGAAGCTCCCAGGAAGCCATTCCAAACGGGGCCTTAAAAGAGGGAAAGAGCCCACCGAGGAGTGAACAATCTGGCGAGGTAGCGGACAACGGCAACCTTAAACCCCTTCAATCTTCTTCCTCTTCACTTGATTCTTGACGCGAACCACAAAAGGAGAATCAGCAATGGAAGGAGAACCGAGCGGCAGCAACGCAGCTCACCAAAGGACGCTTCTTCTCCGGCCATGGCGGAGCCCGGAGGGAGCAGCGGCTAGGGTTTCACACGGCTGAGAGCTTGGCGGCGAGAGGTGAATGAGCAGACGGGTGCGGCGGCTACCAAAGGTCTTGTAGGGGCAGCTGGAGGAGGGTTTGGATTCCGCCGCACGTTGGGATGACGACGCGTGGCCTCGGCGTCCGGGTCGATGAACAGCGCACGGTGGAGATTCGTAGGAAGAAGACGACAACGCTTGCCGTCACGCCTTTGGGCCTCGCGGGCTGAAACCGAGCTATTGAGCCGCGCAACAGGGAAGGGAAGAGGGTTGTGCGCCGGGGAAACAGAAGAACAACGGCCCAAACATCGGGAACCAAAAGAAAAGGCTTGACATTTATTTGAACTTCATTTGGTTTCTAAAATTCAAATGGAATCTACTCAAATTTGAAACGGGAACCGACGAGGACATCCCACCATTGTCGGATATTGAGCAAGACCGTCAGCTTCACAACTGCACTTACGAGAAGCCAATGACCCGGGCCAAAGCCAAACAAATACAACATGAGGTGAATCTTTTCCTTAATGATTGTGAACTTGAATTTCATAAGAATCATGTACTGCCTAATGGAAGTACATTACTTGTTCTCAGGTTTGAATCACAAGACAAAGGCACGGGTTGAGCACTTGAAGGCAAAGAGACCCAATGGAGGAAATTCAAGTTGATGCGTTAATGCACAGATTTTGACTTCCATCTTCGCGGTAAATTCTGTACCATCCTGATTGGAGCAACCCCAAGTATTATAGATGGACAGAAAGCTCTTGAAGTCTACTTTCATATGCAACAAACGGTGCATCCATTGGACTCGTGAGTAGAGAGTTATGCTCATTTTAGTGGAGACTGCTACAGACCCTTTGTATCGCGTTGTGTTCCTTTTTGCCGGTTTGGGCTTGTCCGATCTGAATAAAAAGGAACAAACCGTTGTGTTCCTTTTTGCCAGTTTGGGCTTGTCCGATCTGAATAAAAAGGAACAAACTCGCAGCAGACTTAGCATTTTCGTGTTGGGCCTGCTTGGAAAGGCCCAAACCCAGCTAGGAGGGGTGTTCCTAGTATAAATAGCACTTGTACACCTGCTGGAAACCCTAACCACGAATTGAACTCGAGAAAAATAGAGAAGTCAAGTGCTCTTATCCTTAGGGTTGTGCCATTGTTGCCCCCTTGAGGATTGGGAGTTTTCTCTACCATTTGTTCTTGTGTTTCCTTGTGATTTGCAAGAGCTTTGCCTCACCTTTGCGTGGTTCAAGTAGGCATCGACCAAAGCGTGTGGTTGGGCGAAATCTTTTGTCACAGGTGGCTGTTCTAGCAGCTGTTGGTGCCATCGGTTCGTCAGGTTGCACGGGTCAAGTTATCCCTCGATCCTACGACGAGAAGATCGGACAAGCCCCCGCATCGGGAACTACACGGATTCACAAATATTTTAGTTACTTGACCATGTTGGTTGTTCAGGCTGTTACATCAACCCTGCTAGGGAATCATCACATCTGTCGAGAAGGACACCCGGATCCATTCGGTAGAGATCCGGCCATAGGTCGGAGCGTGATCGACGGAGCGAGTAGAGATGGAACGAGCTCGGTTGTTGATTGGTGCCGGAGATCCGGATCTTGTTCATGCGAAGGACCAAGCAGAGAGAGGGGACTTACCGGTGGCGGGGGTGACCAACGATGGGCGGATGTGCGATCAGCGGCGCCGTGCGGAGAACGAGACATGGCCTGCGGCGGCGCTGCCTTCGTGGACGTGGACGTGTGGCAGGAGTAGAGGCGGGCGGCGGTGCTGCCTTCCTACGGCAGTTCTTTCTTTTTCTTCCCGATGAAAACAGCAGTTGTTCTTTCTTTTTTTTTTTTTTTTTGTGGGTGGAGACAAAATGTGGGATGGGTTGGGTGGTTTGGGGCACGGTTGTTCCCGATCAAAAACGTGTGGGTTGATCCGGCCGTCGATTTTAATGTAGCCTTCTATTGACCCTTGGATATATAACACTTGACTCGTGAATGTAAGGGGTGGAGATTATTCTGTTATAACGATTTTCACTATAAAAAGAAAAACAAAAAATCTACAAACAAAAATTGAAAATATTGGAGCAATTTATTTTCTTACTCGGAATAATCAGTACTAATCTGTTGTAACAATTATTTTTGACTTCCGAATCAATTATTCCACTATTAGAACAATTGAAAAAAATCAAAAAATAAATTTAAAAAACAAAATACTGAAAACAAAATGGAGCAGTCAACTTTAGCTAGTGAAACAATCAATTTTAACTATTGGTACAACTTATTCCCATAGCTACAACAATTAAAATTCAGAATTCAAATTTTAAATTTCAAAAATTATCAAAAAAGATTAAAAAAATGAAGCTTCCATTTGAGAAAAAATATTTCAAAATAACACAATCAAATTAAAATAAGTCCGAGTGTGTTGACGTCACCACGTGATGCTATGGCTAAGCTCGTCATAGAGTACACTATATATATATATATACACGGTTTTCTAGTCGTAGCTGGTTTCACTTGTCCATCCCACCGGGCCTCTGTAAGGACCCGATTTCCACCGGAGGGTGAAAACCGTGCCTTTGTACCTCATAGTCACTCCCGGGAGGATGACTTGTACAACCATTACAGTTGAATATCATAAAACTATAAAAGAATACAAAATTATGACAAGAATACAATATAAGACATTATTCTAGTGAGAATAACATCTACAACATCCGAGTACAAGGACTTGGCACGCAGGCCAAGGAAACAACACAATACTACTAGCGGAAGCGAAACTCCAAGCGTCGATGACGACGAGAGCGAATCTTCAACCGGTGCGTAGCGGAAGTCTTCGTGGTGAATCCAAATCCATAGGCAACTTGAGTGTAGGCGAAACCCTCCTTAATCATCTTCAATCTTAACCTAGTTTGGTCGACGAAATGTTGACGTCGGGGTTTGATCTACTAGTTGGCTGAAAAACAAAGTGGTAAAGCCGTGAGTACATAAAGTACTCAGCATGCCGGAACTACCTAGCAACAATGTATGCATGGTTGGGATATTTCAAGGAAAGGCAAGGGCTAGCATCTATAGCAATTATTCCTGAAGTCTATGTGAATCACATTTTATTATTAGTCAAATTTTATAAGTGACCTTGCAGGAAACAACACAATCCTGCAAGGGTCGGATTTTATATCCAGCACACCTCCACTGGAACCACAGCTCGAAGCCGGAAGTAAAACACCCGTTAGAGGGGAGAAGTAGTAAATGCTAATCAAGCGTGTCGCTCATTGGTGTTGTCCCCTTACCCGAGGGCTAGGCTATATGTATAGATTATAAATCTCTGCAGAGAGTAAGTAACTCGTACCCACGTGAAGAGGTACTATAACTACAGCCACCGTCGTGGCTAAAGCACAAGCAACACTCACAAGATCAATAAACAAAGCATCGACCGACAGGCGCCCGTCCCTCGGGGCTGGGATCCCCAACCACAACACGAAAAAGGGTCTCGAAGGTGTGAAAGGTCTACCATGGCCAGATGGGGTATCCTCTACTCATGGGTCGAGACACAGCTCCAAAAGCCCACTAACACTAACTCTGCACCACGGCGGGCCCACCGAGTCCCCCGCTAAGCGTCTCAATCCGAGTCGCCCATACGAGTCACGTGGTAAGGTAGTATACCAAAGAGCGAGCAACCAAGAACCGGTCCTCATGCTTGTCGGGACGAGTCACCATCCCTCTCCTCAAAACAACAGTCTCACCACAACAACATATATAATCATCATGTGGGGTTCAATTAAGCAACTAAGCAATTACTAAGCATGCAAGCAGTATCGGTAGAACAACCTATGACAATCGGTGGCAAAAATAGCATAGTATGGCATAGGTAAACTACAAGTGTAAGTAACAGTTCATATGCATGGATCGATTTAATGCAAATTGCTAATAAGTACAAGAGTGGTCAAGGATTGCTGCTTGCCTTAAATACAGTCCAAGAATCCTCGTAAGGCTTCAATAGGTACTGCACAAGCTTCGACCAACTGATCCCACTTGTCATTCAAATTTCAGGCAGAAAGGGTAAGTGACACATAAATCGAGAAAACGATACGAATTACGAGGAAGATTGGAAAATGAATCGCAAGAACAGATTTAATCGATGCTAGAACATAGACACTTACGACACTAACGCGTAGAGCACGAGAAGACGACACAACGCAACTGACCGCGAAATTTTCCGAGATACAGGCAATCTTCTACGATTTTCCAAAGGACAAAGATAGATAAAAGGAATTTCTAGCAAAAAAGAATAAGAATATACTTGGACTATAGCTGGTGCTTGATTTGGTTCACGATGAATGGTTGTGCACTGCATTCTTCTCACGTCACACGGCTCAAGGTAGCTTAACAACGTGCAGACAGGACTCAAGTACAAAGATTCCCCACAAAGCTGATCCATAAAAGAACTGAACTTATCCAAGTAACAGGAATTAATCTTTCTCCAAATTCCGTCAGTGACCAGCTCACAACCTGATAAGCAGACCGGAACTTATGTAGTCACTGACTTAGCAAGCTACCATGCCCACAAACAAGAAGCTTGCCACGGCAAGCTGTACTTATCATAAGCTTGCTGGTTCAAATGTTGAAGCAACCTACAGATCATGGCAACCACACGCACAGGAAGCTGACAATACATCGAGCAGCCTATGGACATTATTCAGGGAAAAACACATCCTAGCTGGCAGGGGGCAGAACGGAATGCAGGGCTGACCGTGAGTTTTAATGATGCAAAGACGCTGCAAACTAAGGTAAAAGTGGCAGCTTGCAGCTGGCGGCGACTGCAAACAACGGACGACAGAGAGGTTTGCGTTCATGGTGATCTTCTGCTCATGGTTCTATTTGGAGTAACAGTAGATAGGAAAGGGAAAGGTGGACTGCGGAGGCACAGTTCACCACCAAAATCAAGCCAAAATCACCGCGGATTGATCCGAATTGATCCGCGGAACAAACAGAGAAGAAGGCCGCGAGTAGATTGACCGCAGTTTTGCATCAATCGGGGCAGAGAAAGAGGTAGGGCAGTGAAGCGTCGGTGTCAACGGAGACGGCGGAGAGGCGAAGGTTCGATCCTATCTCCGATTTATTGCCCTCCGTTCCCAGCAGTGATACTAGTGCGGTGGATCGAAACGAGTGATCTCGCAACGCAGTAAGAGCTCCGGTTCCTGATCAAAGGGATTGTAACTACAAAGGAAGTGGGATCAGAGAAATTAGAGATAAGAGCCTGGAAGGCTGCTGAGTTTTTCAGAGAAAGAGATAGTCTCTAGCAGCATCAGCAGAGTGCGGATGTGTTTGTCACACAGATTAAACAGGGAGAAATACAGAGCGACAAGGAGGAAATTGGGGAGGAAAAGGAGTGACAATAATGGGGGGAACTGTAATGAGAGAATCGATTGAGTTAGCAAGAGAGAGAGGTGAGTGGAATCAGAAAAGGGAGAACGTTTCAGAAGATCTAGAACTCACAAGAGAGCTAATAAGGTGTTTTCCTCATACTCCGGAGGTACAGTTCTGGCCAAATCACATGAACAAAATGAAAGGACTGAAAGAACCAAACGAGGAGATGAGAAAACGAAGGCTAACACTGGCAGGAATGGATAGCAGAGAACATGAAGAGGGATTGGAAGAAAAGGAGAGAGAAGGAAAAAATGAACAAGAAATGACCAATCAAGTGAGGCTACAGGAGGTGGACCAAAAAATGAAGATAACGGAAAATGAACAGGTGAAGGTGTTGTTCAGAGCAAGAACTCCAGAAAGAAGAACTGAAGATAATAAGGGAAAAGAAGATACTCGAGAGAGGAAGGGAAACACAGATAACTCAAGGGGACTAAAGAGATATGTGAATGATAGGTACTCAAAGATGAAACACATAGAATGGTCGGAAGCACGGTGGAGGAGAGCTAAGTCGGAGGAAATCAGAAGAACTCTGTTTCAGAAGAAGGGCGAAGTGGAATGGGAAAAGGATGAACCAACAGACAAACTGGAAAAGAATGCCGGACAAGAAAATCCTGAGAGGTTACATAAGAGGCACTGAGGAAGAGGAGCCGAAAGGTCCATTGGGCCAAAAAATGCAAGGGCAGTTCCCCTTCGGAACGTGTCTAGAAGACCTATACGCCCACTCCTGGTCCTGCCGGATAAATAGGTGGGTTTGGGTGCCGAGAGGCAGGGCTCCGGTGGCGGCGGACCTAGGTCTAGGGTTTCCAGCAAGGAAGGAAGAAATTGAGAGATTTGGTAGTCAAGCAAGAAGAGTGTCAAGAATCAGCATAAGGAAATCCTTAGATAGCAGATCGTTTGGGGAAGTGGTGGCGGGGAAGATGCGGTGGAGGGATGGACAGCCGAGCCCCTTGGGCTTCCAAGCGAGGAGGAAGAGGTCCGAGTCGATGGGATCGGGAAAGAGGTAGGAGAGAAGACAACAACTTTCGCAGAAGTGGTTTCAACCAGCAGCCATGGGGAGGAAGAGGATTCCAAGGGCAAGAGGGGGAACAGACTAGGTCCGAAAGAGGAAAAGAGTTCGGAGAGGTCAATGAATACGGAGGTAGAGATGAAGGGGGTAGAGGTAGCTACTCAAGAAGAGAGGGACAACCGAACTATGGAATGAAACGTCCGGCGAGAGGGAAGAGATATGCCTGGAAGAGAGATAGACCTAAGAAACAAGCCGATGAAGAACAAGGAAGAGGTACGGGAAAAAGTGCAAGAGGTGGATGGGAGGAGGCATGACGGACCATTAATCGGAGGAAAGCATATCAAGCAGAACAAGAAGGTCTAAGAGATATCCTATGTTTCCACTGCAACAAGACTGGACACCATCGGGGCATGTGCACAAATCCAGCCTTCTGCTACAATTGCAAGAACTCGGGGCACAAGGCTACAGCATGTCCGATGAAAAAAGGGCTAACCCTATGTGGATATGGGTTTCCGGGGGCAGCTTTTCATAGCATCCACTTCGCACCCAAGCAAGAGAATACAAAAAGAAAGAAGTGATGGGGATTTTATCCATAATTGAGGAGTGCAGTGATACAAGCGACATTGATAATGAGTTTGGATACTTGTTTAGAGATAAGAAAAAGCTGGAAGATAAGGGAAATAGGCAGGAATGAATTTCTGATATCTTTCCCCGATGAGGATATGAGAAGACAATTGACTAGATTCAAGCATTTTGGTTTTGAGACAGCACAGATTACTGCAAAAGTAAAACCAAGCGATACCCGAGCGGGGACATCAAGAAAGCTGCAATCGGTATGGGTGAGGGCCTATAACCGGCACCCCGAAGCCCGAACTGAACATGTGGCAAGGGAAATAGCTTTCATGGCGGGAGACCCGGAGGAAATAGATATGCAGAGCTTAAACAAAAATGGGCCCGTGAGAATCAAAGTAGGCTGTGAGGGACCACTGAGCTGATAAGAGGAGAAACCGAGATATTCTTTAATGGAGAAGGAAGGAAAGTGTCATGGATGGTGGAAGAGGATAAAGAGAAGGAAAAGGACAACAAACCTAGCTCATACTCAAAATTTGATAGGCACGAGAGACAAGGAAAATGAGGAAGAGGAAGAGGAGGAGGAAGAGGACAAATTCAATGATAAAGATCATGACCCAGCCTTTGCTGCTTTAGCAAAAGAAATGGGGGCGAAAACAAGGGACAGGACAGGAAAACAACAAGGACCAACAAAAACATGCAAGGAAAAAGCGAGGACGAGTGAATCACGGGGGAAAGTGAGAAACCAATAGTGGGAATAGAAGATAGCCAAGAAGAATCAGAACATGAGTCGGGGAAAGTGAGAAAAGGGAGATGAGAAGAATTGACAAGGTTTTTGAGAAGAGAACAGCGAGACATGTCTAAGATCTTGAATATACCTAGAGTGATTTCAGGAGTGAAACAGCTGGAACAGATAGCAATGGCGAGTAGATGGGAACGAGGAGATGGAGATAGATACGAGGATCTCGGGTCACCATTGAAAATAGGAGCACACCTGAAAAAATGGATAAAGGCAAAGCAAGACGAGGAAGTGAGGAGGGGGAGTAGAGTTAACAATGATGGAGACCTGATGATGACAAAGGCGGTCAGGTGAAGGAGATCCAGAACAACATATCAGGTAATAATAACAATGCTTATACTTGCCTTCAATCTGTAGATCGTGAAGATTTATTTAATTTGGCAAAAAGCTGTATGATTAGTCTAGGAGCTACAAAGGATATAGCTATTAACAATATTGTAACCATGCAAGCGAAAGAGAATGCTCATGCTGCCTTGCTGGAAGCAAAAAGAAGGCTAGAGGTAGAACGACAACATCAGGAAGAGAAGAGGCAAGAAAGGTCGGAGGGAGAAGAGAAAGAAGAAAACAATAAAGAAGGGAAGAAACCCAAAAAGAGTAGTAGAAGGGTAGAAAAAGAGAATCGAGATAAGCCCGAAAGAAGATGAATTAGAGATAAACTCATCTCCAGAAAATGGAAATAGAGGTATGAGAAATAGACCAAGGAGAGTAACAAGGAAACGGAGGGAAGGATCAAAAAATCCAAAACAATGACAACTCTCTTTTGGAATATTAGAGGACTTGGAGGTAAGGGCAGAAGAGGACAGTTGAAAGAGCTGATGACAAACAATAGAGTGCAGATTATCTGTATACAGGAAACCATAAAACGTGAATTTAACAGAATGGAATTAAAAGAGATAGGAGGCGAAGCACCGTTTGCCTGGAACTAGGTGCCTGCAAATGGTCATTCTGGTGGTTTGCTGATAGGGGTTAAACAAGAAAGGCTCAGAGTTATAGGAACAGATTCAGGACAACATTATGTCAGCATGATAGTGGAAAATCAGAAAGATAAATTTAGATGGGAAGTAGTCAATGTCTACGGACCAGTACAGGATGAGAAGAAGGCAGAATTCTTACAAGAGTTATTTCAGAAGATACGAGAGGGCACAGGTGCCAGTAGTGATGGGAGGAGATTTTAATATGATCAGATATAATCATGAGAAATCAACAAAGAATGTCAATAGAGCAATGATGAATATGTTTAATAGCTTCATTGATGACTGCATGATAAAGGAAATAGAAAGAAAGGGTAGCAATTTCACCTGGACAAACAAACAGAAAAACCCTGTAAAGTGTGTACTTGACAGAGTCCTGGTGTCACCTCTTTGGGAACAAAAGTATCCTCTAGCAAATTTGAAATGCTTGACTAGAATAGGATCTGACCATAATCCCTTAGTCCTGACAATAGAGGAAAGCTGGACACAGCCAAGAATCTTCAGATTTGAAACAATGTGGTTACACCAGGAAGGCTTTAAAGATATGATAAGGAGAAAGATACCGGAAAGAGGAAACAAAGACATTCAGCAATATTGGAAGTGCTTGAAGATAGAAATTAGGAAGGCTTGCAAGGGTTGGGGTGCAAACCTCAAGGGGGAAATAAAAAGGAAGAAAAGTAAACTTAAAGAAAACATTCAACAACTGGATAGGAAAGCTGAGGAGGAGGACTTAAAAGAGGAAGAATGGAAGGTGAGATACAGATTGGAAGAAGAGCTAGAAAAACTTTACTATGATGAAGAGTTGATATGGCAAAAAGAAGTGGTGAACAATGGCTACTAAAAGGGGATGCCAACACGGGCTATTTTCATAGCATTGCAAACGGCAGGAGGAGAAGATGTCAAATTGATTCTTTAGAAGATGGAGAGAGAACCATCATAGAACAAAAAGAGCTGCAAGCACATATTGAGCAGTTTTATAAAAACTTATTTGGAAAAGAATCCAGAAACGAAATAGAGCTAGACCCGAGGATTTGGGAAGACAGAGGCCATCTAACAGAAGAGGAGAAAGAGTTGTTAGTAGCACCATTTACAATAGAAGAAATAGAGCTAGCTATCAAAGAGATGAAAAACAATACTGCACCTGGACCAGATGGACTTTCAGTAGAATTTTATAAAGCTTTCTGGCCGGAATTGAGAGATAGCATAATGGAAATGTTTCAACAACTGCATAGAGGGGAACTGAGATTGAGCAGATTGAATTATGGTCTAATCTCGCTAATACCGAAAACAAAGGAAGCTAACAATATTAAGCAATACAGACCAATCTGCCTCCTTGGTGTAGATTACAAGATATTCACGAAAGTCAAGACCAAGAGACTGACAGCAGTAGCAGACAGTGTAATTAATAGAAACCAGACAGCTTTTATTCCTGGAAGAAGTATCCTGGACGGAATTGTAATCTTACATGAGACACTTCATGAGGTAAGAGTCAGAAAACAGAAAGGAGTGATAATGAAATTAGACTTCGAGAAGGCTTATGATAAGGTACAGTGGAGCTTCCTGGCAGAGGTTATGGAAAAGAAGGGTTTTCCTGATAAATGGATAGCCTGGATAATGCAGGTAGTACAGAATGGCAGAGTAGGAATCAATGTAAATGGCACACCTGGAAATTTCTTTAAAACATATAAAGGATTGAGGCAGGGAGACCCTTTATCTCCCCTGCTCTTTAACCTAGTAGGGGATGCTCTAGATGCAATTCTTACTAGAGCTAGTGCTGGTGGGCATATCGGAGGTTTGATCCCACACTTAGTACCGGGTGGTTTAACACACCTACAATATGCCGATGATACAATAATAATGATAGAGCTTGACGATGAGGTGATTGCAAACACAAAATTTCTCTTATACTGCTTTGAAAACATGTCTGGGCTGAAAATCAATTATCATAAAAGCGAGGTGTTCGTTTTGGGGGTAGAGGAAGCGAGAGAGGAGAAGGGTGGCAGATATACTGAACTGTCAGGAAGGAAGACTACCCATGAAATATTTGGGGGTACCAATCAGCAATACACAACTACATATTGCAGATTTCAGATATATAAATGAAAAGGTGCAAAAGAGACTGCCTGGTTGGCAGAGCCAATGGTTATCTTCAGCCGGAAAGTCGCTGTTAATTGAAACAAGCTTGAGCTCGGTGCCAAACTACTCGATGGGAGTGTATAACCTGCATGAAGGGATCCATCATAAATTAGATACAGACAGAGCAGACTTTTTCTGGCATGGCCCAGACAACAAAAAGAAATACCACGTGATAAACTGGAAACATATGGCAACACCTAAAGAGTTTGGAGGAATAGGATTCACAGAGACCAGAACGATGAATGCCTGCCTGTTGACAAAATGGATCTTCAGAATTGAAAATGAAGAAAAAAGTTTATGCTGCGACCTACTGAGAGCTAAATACTTGAAAGGAGGAAGTTTCTTTGAGAGTAAAGTGGCAGGGACATCCCAATTCTGGAGAGGGCTACATGCGGTGAAAGAACACTTCAAAAGAGGGGCTAAATATATGGTTGGAGATGGGAAGAAGATAAAATTCTGGCTGGATGCATGGGAAGGTGAAGTCCCCCTGAAAATCAGATTTCATAATCTGTTCAAAATCTGTAGAGACCCAAACCAAGCTCTAAGTCAAGTGATAGCAAATGACATCTTACAAATAGATTTCAGGAGAAACTTTGGGGAAAAGGAACTATTAGAATGGGACCAAATGATAGAGATAGTAGAGAAAGTAGAGCTAAAGGAGGAACCTGATAGAGTGAGATGGATGCTAGAAAAATCAGGGAATTTTTCTACTTCCTCACTGTATAAGGATATCCTGAACACTGGGGTGAGGGATTGGAGAGCGATGTTATTTTGGGAGGCAAAAATTCCCATGAAAGTTAGGATCTTTCTATGGCAAGTCAAGAAGGATAGAATCAAATCGGCAGATCAGCTTGAAAAGAAAAAATGGAAGGGAGATACAAATTGCAAGCTGTGTGGAAAGAAGGAAGAAGCAAAACATATAGTCTTTGACTGCCCAATAGCGGTTTTCCAATGGGCGATAATTAGAGATATCATGAAATGGGAGAAAATCCCGAAAAATCTAGAAGAGTTCTTTGAGCTGGCAATTGAAAAGAGAGATATGAGATACAGAAACCTGCAGATAAAACTTCTGGGAGCAATTGCTTGGTCCCTTTGGCTTACCAGAAATGAGTTAGTTTTTGAGAACAAAATACCAGTTTCAGAATACATGATTACTTACAAACTAACATCGTTGATACAGAGATGGAGTGCACTTAGCTCAGGAGAAGACCGAGAAACAATGCAGGGAATGGCGGAGAAGATTCGGAATGAAGTGGCACGACTCAGGAAGGAGGAAAAGGCGATGATACCTCAAACTGGAATCGGTTAGAGTAACGGTTGTAGATTTCTTTTGTTTCTCAGGAACAAAACTGTTTGGCCAAGTGCTTAGTGTGGTTGAGATAGTGGTTTCTCTGTGCAATCCTGTAAGCTGGTAACCCCAGCAAACAATATGTTGCTTTCAATATAAAGCAGGGCCTAGGCCTCTTATCTAAAAAAAATCTTCTGCTCATGTACGGCAGTTCATCGAACAGCTTGTGCTACACTAGGACTCGTCCTAGGAACAGGAGGTAAATAACTTGGAAAGGAAGATGTGTGCTCACCTAGCAAGATGGCGCAACACTAGACAACAGGGCAACCTGGATTGAAGACGATGACGATGGCGTCTATTCCTGCAGTCTGCAGTAGCTTGCAAACATGGAGACACAAAGGATGGCATGGTTGATGTTCCCAGGTATCTGCACTGAATCGAGGTCCGAAACTAAGACACAAAGAGGCAGAGAATGATGGGTATTGAGGAACGCAAGCAAATCTTGGGTGGATCTCACCAGAATCGAAGCACAACAAGGATCTTGGCTCCTGGCTGCTGCTAGACCGTGAGCTGTCTTGACGCACCAGCGGTGACCAGGCTGCTGACATCCAACACGTTCATGGGGGCTCCTGGGACGAAGCTTGGTCTGGGGTCAAATGAGATGGAAGAGGAAGACAAGGAAACCACAGAACCAAAAGTAAACCGGCGAGAGGCTCACCGGAACGAAGAGAGTCGATGACCAGTTGATAGCGACGGCAAACAGTTGTGGCTTCTCGCTCTCAACTCTCCTCGGCACCAGATGTGACGAAGCTGTTGGATAAGAGCCCTCGCGCTTGACTCAACCAGCGAGCGCCCTGAGTCTTTGACAGCTTGTCTAATCAGCGACCAAAGACGATCCAAGCATGGAATCAAAATGAAGCAGAGAATCACAAGGCTGTAATAGAATCAAGTTGTGCAGAAGCTCACCACGATGGCCAAAGGTAGAAAGACAGTGTCGCACCCGTGCACTGCTACAACTCAAACTTGCTGACACCGAGAGTGGCAAGGGTGGCGTTCACGAAAATCTGCAAGGAGATAAGATCCGGTTTTGAGCAAAGTGAAGCGGCAAGATGTGAGCTTCAACGAACGAGGATTTGATCTGGGTAATTCTTACCGGAAACAGATGAACAACGAAGCCTTTGCCTTGGCTTGGCTGCAGCTCACGAGCTGCTCCTGCTTGCCTTACAAGGACCAGGAGGTCGACGACATCGTCGATTTTGGTATCCTGCGCAACCGGTCGGATCCAGGTCATGAGAGATAGAAGGGTGTGCGAAGTCAACGACGAAACAAAGAGGGAGCTGTTGAGATGCTCACCGGAAAAGAACAAATCGACGACCACCTCCCCGGTTCTTCTTCCCCTCAACTCGATCGAGGACAAGTCGAAACCAGGATGATCAGCGTTGCGCGGCGGCCCAGGTGGGAGCATTGCTTAACGACGGGGACCATTTGGCTCAGCTCTGCAATCGTCGACGAGGCGGAGCAGAACGGTGGGTAGGGTTTGGCTCAGGACTTGGTGGCGCAAGGGAATGAGCCAGATGAGTGCGGCGGCTCTCGGGTTACTTGTTGGCACGCCCGACTAGGGCTGAGGGAGGTCGCAAGCGCGCGGGATTGCTGCCGCGTGGCCTTCGACGTCCGTGCCGCTACAGCACACGGTCGCGATCGAAGACAACAAGCAGTGTCGGGCCTGTTGGGCTGGTTTCGCGATATGGGCCGCTGCGCTGTGGGCTGAAATAAGAGGAACAGATGGGCTGCGCATTGAGCATAGAAAAGGGAATCGACCCACAGCAGATTCTGAGATAAAAGTTTCGTTTGACCAATATTAAACTGCTTAAAGGTGAAATTCAAATGGATTCAAACTTGATTTTGAATTTGATAACAACACGAGTTGCGAGGCATCAAGAACTTTCCACTACATAACCTTTTGTTATATAATTGGGCTGTTACAGCCTCGACCCAATGTGACCTAACTTGCCTTTGTGTGTCGTGG
Organism: Chloris gayana; assembly: GCA_031894775.1. Lineage (NCBI taxonomy): Eukaryota > Viridiplantae > Streptophyta > Magnoliopsida > Poales > Poaceae > Chloris > Chloris gayana. The sequence goes on from JAUNZO010004298.1 coordinate 1,529,129, forward strand.
TCGTGAATTCGTAAATTTGTTTTATTAATAATGTTTAATAATTCAATATAAATAGTACTCCGAGTTGAAATTTTGCAATGCTAACCACCCTATTGCTCATTCAATGGACGACAAGCTTTGTTTGTAGGCCCAGTCATCTTTTGAACGGGCGAGAAGGAAATAGCGCTCGCCATTCGGCCAACAAGGAAATACCCATTTTATGTTTTTCTGAATATTTCTAATTTAACAATTAAGCATGTCGATGTGTCAATTAAAAATATTTTGACACATATAAAGTTAATACGGATTTTTATGATGGTGAAACATATGATTATGCAACCATTTTAACATAAAAAGAGCCCAAATAGTATTTGTAAGGTTAGAATAAAATTCTATAAATTTGACTAATTGTTAATTACTAATTGAATGTTTAGATCATCTTAACCTTCTCTAGAAATTAAGGAAAAGTTATCTAGATTCATTGCATAACTATTAGTACCATATAACGTTTTTATTTAGGGTAGATTCTATTTCAATTTTTTTAGTTATTTGAATTTAATTCGAAATCAAAGTATATATGACTATAATTAAACTGTATCTCCGTAGCACAGAACATTTTCTCCTCTTGAGTCCAATTATTGAAACTCTTAACTCCTTTGGGGGAGTTAAAGTATAAAATATAGTCATCTATACTCTGTATTCAAATTTAAATTGAATTAAATTATGGTGGTACTAATAAATTACATTGGATTCAAATAATTTTGAAACATAACCTAAGAAGAAACTAGTATGGTACTAATAAATATAAAATGAATTTAAGTAATTTTACATTAAGTTTTAGAGAAACTTTATATTGTCTAAAAATCATTTAGAGATTACCAACTAGTCTAATTTATGGATTATTAATTTAAATTTACCAATAAATTTTCGGATCTTCTATGCTAAAATGGATGCATTAATATATTATTTACCACCATAAAAATCAGTACCATTGTTAGTTGCACAAAAGTATTTTTAATTCAGACTATGAGACGCTTAACCGTTAAAGCATGAAAATTTGAAAAACTAAAAATAGGCCCCGTAGCTTGGCGCCCCTTGAGATGGCAATATTATCCTTGTTGCTCGAGCGGGCGAGGCTTACAAACAGAACATGTCGCCCACAAAAAAAGGTACTAGGGCTACTAGTTTTAAATTTTAAAGCATTCAGTTATTTATATTAAATAATTTAATAATAAAAACAATCGTGCAGCCATCTTTTACAGGGCCCGTTATATGGCACTCATATCGACAAATGAGAGGTCGTCGACCACCTTTCTCTCAGCAGGCCCACAGCTGTACATGTTCTTCCTTAGAGTTGATGCAAGGAATCTCCGGCCGTCGCCTCCCTCCCATCGAAAATCCCAGCGCCATCTCCATTGTCCTCTACATATTGTTTAGGCAGTTGTTGTAGACACAAATATCCATTGTTCTATGTATTCAAATTAGTTATTAAATAAGACGAACAATCAAACGTAGACACAAATATCCATTGTTCTATGTATTCAAATTAGTTATTAAGAATAGACGGAATATAGCTAGAAAAGCAATAGAATACGTTAGGCTATTGCCTGCATCACTTTGCACCATAAAAAGAATTTTTTTACAATAATTTCGTAATTCTATTAATCTGAGCCCTCATTTCGTAATTACTAGATGATACCCGCGCGTTGCCGCGACACATTATATAATATGAAGAAAAAAACACTTCATAAACACCCAGAAAAGAAAGTAAATAGAAACAGAAAAGACATAGGAACAAAAGGCGGAGTAGTAATTGAGGTATTTGGAGGCAGTAGTTTCTCTACCTTAATTTGTAGTGATCGGATAACATGAAGTGACATGAGAATATTGATGGATGGATGGATAGATGGGAGTCAGTGGTGATAATCGATAGTGCTAATTTTCTAGATGACATCATAGAGATTTGAAAAGTTCAAAATAGCTTCTAATCGCCAATATTCAATCTTTATCTAATCGTTAAAATTATTTAAGATGATATGGCGTAATTTGAAGCTACTGAAGTAGCATTGAATGGCTCTTAGTGGGTTGGAGATGATGTGGCGGAATGTAGAGCTAGAGAAATAGCATTAAAGGGCTCTTAGTGGGTTGCATCTTTTATATATAAGTAGATTAAAGTATACCATCTACTAAGAGCATCTCCAATAGTTTCTCGATCCAATTATCTAAATTAAGAGTTTTTATTCTCTTGTAAAAAAATAGAAGCATTTAAAATAATAGTTTGTTCCAATAGAATAGGTAAATCTCGACTCTCTATATTAAAACTTCCTCAACGCTATTATTTACATCCTTTTTTCTTTCAAATCAAAAGGAAGTGAACAAGTATAGCGAAAACTCACTCGTAGCCACGGTTGGGGGCTCTACAACCATGGTCGGTCCCAACCGTGGCTATGTTTCGAGACTACGGAAAACCATCCGTAGCCTCGGAAAACAGGTCACCCGTAGCTATAGTACGCCACTATAGCCACGGTTCACTATATCAACCGTGGCTATAGTAGTTTACTATAGCCACGGTTCACTATGTCAACCGTGGCTTAGTGGCATACTATAGCCACAGTTCGCTAACCCAACCGTGGCTATAGTGGCATATTATAGCCACGGTTCACTAACCTAACCGTGGCTATAGGGCACCACTATAGCCACGGTTGCCAAAGTGAACCATGGCTAATTACTTTTTTAACAATAAAAAAATAAATACGTATTAGAAATAATAAATTACAATTACATCACATTAACATTAAAGTATTACATCACATATTAATTTACAAATATTTACAAAATTCATCAAAGGTTTTATAATGTGAACATGACAATGTTTTTTCAAACTAAGTCTACACTATACGAATCTTCAACAACATCGGGCTCGTACGGTCGTTTCGAGCCGCACTACTCGAAAAGTGCCCGATGCTCCTTCGTCACTTCACTTTCTCGTCAAAGAATCGACCACGAGGACTGATGACCTCCCTAAGCAAGAAACGACACATCCTAGCGACAATGTAGTACATGTCGTTTGTACTTAGATGCTTTCGCACCGTCGAGAATCCTTTCTTGGAGATTTCCTTCAATATCTTTCTGTCCGTAATCAATGCCTTTTCTAGAGTTTTTGTTCTCTGTCAATAAATACATAAAAGTTGGTACATGATAGACAAAAAAACAGAAATAATGTAAATTAAACAGATGCAATCTTAGCGTACCTCCGCGGTGGTCTCATGGGTGATGACATTCCAAGTAGGATGTAGCGGAGCTCGAATACGCACATGCGTAGTATCCACAAGTGCACACTACCTTTTACTTGCTTAGTGCATCTGTTAAATAGAGTGAAGTAAAAACATCACTCTATTTCAATGATAGCAGGATAAAAAAATTAGATGTGACGCGTGTCTTACCGAAAATTTGTGAAGAAAGTATATTTGTTTTCGAATTCTATAACGTGCCACCTTTGGGTTCTTTACGTAGTTCAAATAAGCACTACGAGTATTGAGAAAAGGGTATTATTGCATGAAATTATCGCTATTTAATTGTACGTCCGTACTTACCAATTTATAACGCTCACAATATCTACGTAGCGATTGGAGTCGTAGTCAAGGCTATCCAAGACTAATAGATATCCAATTTTTGACATGATCAGGAAAAAATCCAATGACCACTGCAACAAAAGATCGTATTAGTTAGTATGTCATCTATCTTTACGATCGACGAGAGGAAGGTAGTGGTCGAACTTACTCGAAGTGGTAAGGCGCGTAAATGGCGTGACAATCCTGCCATTCCCTGAAGCGCTCGTAAATATAACCTGCAGCTCGACCTCTAGCTTTTGTCCTCATGGTGTCCTTCGGTTCTTGTAACTCTTGTGGTGTCTTATCCTTATATATCTTGTCTTTCTCATTTATCCAGGGGTTGATCGCACTTTGATTGATCAAGCTCGGATTGAGATACCCAACCTTCTAATCGGGTCTGTCGTATCTCTTCTTTTGAAATGTTGAATTCAAGCTACATTAAAAGCAAAAGGCGAGTGTGTAACATGTACTGCAAAAAGTAGGAAACAGGAAAAAGATGGAGGGAGGCACTTACATGCACCACAAGGTTACGAAGGTCGTGTCCATATCGCCGAGGTGAAACATAGTGTGGATATCATTGAAATATAGTCCAAGGGTCGAGTCACCGGTATCGTTGAACATGTCCCTCGGAAGCTTACAGGTGATCACATCCACTCCTTCTTTCGCTACCGCTACGTACCGATCATGCAGCTTCCGCATCTCCCACGGTAGGTTTGATAACATGTTTTTAGATACGAGGGGTTTGCCAAAGATGAAATTTGGGAAGTCCTCATTCTCGTCACGACCCTCAAATATGTCATCATCGTAATGTACCAATTGACGAGGTTCCGTGATTGGTTCCACGGGTCCCTTCCTCATTCGCTCCAAGTATTTCGTGACATGTTCGAGGTTGCGGCTTTGACGGATCCACCCCCACGGGCGTAATCATCCTAGGAATTACAGGAGTAAACTCCTTCCGAAGAGGCTCGATAAGCCGAGGCTCTTCATCCAAGGCTAGGGTTTCACCTTCCGGCTCGACGGAGGGGATACATTGCCCTTCCGGCTCGACAAGGGGGACTATTTGTTGCTGAGGCTACTCATAGCCGTGTACTTGTGGCGGTTTCTTGCTGCGGGCTGTCCGTGAGTATAGGACTCATAACCGCTTCCTGTCCTTGTTCATCTTGTTCCTTAGCGGTTGAAGCAAGCACCCGACAAAGGAGACGGTTCTCCTGCTCCAGCCTTCATCCCCCGTGAATTGTTGACTCTCATGAACCGATCCGTGTCCGGACAAGGGGGAGGGGAAACTCGTGGTTCCGAGAGCACAACCTCATGCCGTTTCCACATGATGAACGAACCGATAGCATCATGTAGAGTTATAATCCCCGCGTCGGGTATGGGGCACTCAATCTCGTGCTCCTCACATCCTTGGTTGATGTGACAGCGCGATTTCCACCGGAGGGTGAAAACCGTGCCTTTGTACCTCATAGTCACTCCCGGGAGGATGACTTGTACAACCAATACAGTTGAATATCATAACACCATAAAAGAATACAAATTATGACAAGATTACAAGATAAGACATTATTCTAGGGAGAATAATATCTACAATAATCGAGTACAAGGACTTGGCACGCAGGCCAAGGAAACAACACAAGACTACTAGCGGAAGCGAAACACTAAGCGTCGCGAACGACGGAAGCAAATCTTCAACTTGAGCGTAACGGAAGTCTTCGTAGTGAATCTAAATCCACAAGCAACTTGAGTGTAGGCGAAACCCTCCTTAATCATCTTCAACCTTAAGCTAGTTGGATTGACGGAGCCTTGACGTTGAAGCTTGATCTACTAGCCGGCTGAAAAACAAAGTGGTAAAGCCGTGAGTACATAACGTACTCAGCAAGCCGCAACTACCTAGCAACAATGTATGCATGTTGGGATAGTTCAAGGAAAGGCAAGGGCTAGCACCTAAAGCATTATTCCTCAAGTCTATGTGAATCATATTTTATTATTAGTCAAATTTTATAAGTGGCCTTGCAGGAAACAACACAATCCTGGAAGGGTCAAGTTTTATGTCCAAGCACACCTCCACTGGACCACAGCTCGAAGCCGGAAGTAAAACACCTATCGGAGGGGAGAAGTAGTAAATGCTAATCAAGTGGGTCGCTCGGAGGTAGTGCCCATACTTTGGGCTAGACTATACGTATAGATTTATATATCTCTATAGAGAGTAAGCAACCGTACCCACGTGAAGAGGTACTCAAACAAAAGACCACCGTCGTGGTCCAAGCAAAGCAACACTCACAAGATCACTCCACAAAGCATCGAGCGGGAGGCGCCCGTCCCTCGGGTCCGGGATCCTCTAACCACAACATAGGAAAAGAAGGTCCTGAAGGGTGTGACAAGGCGTACCACGGGCCAGGTGGGATATCCTCTGCTCGTGGGTCGAGACAACCGCTCCAACACCCACTACCACTATTCTCTACACCACGGCGGGCCCCCAGTCCTCCGCTAAGTATCATGATCCAGCCCGCCCATACAAGTCACGTGGTATGCTAGTAGACCAAAGAGCAAGCAAGCAAAAGAACCGGTCCTTAAGCTGCCGGGGCGAGTCACCATCCCTCTCCTCAAAACAACGAGTCTCAACAACGGTGACACCACAACAGGGGCCCCATAAACCCAAGGCCCCTACACAACTCGTACCCGCAACAGGTACTCTCCAAATAGAGACTCCCTAGAAGTCTCCCGAGCACCTAACCACCTACACACTCGCCCCCGCAAAAGTCCTACAGAGTATCTAGTACAGAAACTCGACACCTAAGAAACACCTACAATTTATTTTACACAAAAACATGTATAGTCATCATGGGGTTCAATTAAGTAACTAAGCAAGTACTAAGCATGCGAGTAACGAGTAGAACAACCTATGGCAAACAGTGGCAAGGATGGCATAGTATGGCATAGGTAAACTACAAGTGTAAGTAACCATTAATCATGCATGGTTCAATTTAATGCAAATTGCTAAATAGGAGCAAGAGTGGTCAAGGATTGCGGCTTGCCTTAAATACGGTCCAAGAATAGATCGGTGTCCTCGCAAGGCTTCAATAGGTACTGCACGAGCTTCGACCAACTGATCTCACTGTCATCCAAATTCCAGGTAGAATGGGTAAGTGACACGCAAGTCGAGAAAACGGTACGAATTACGAGGAAGATTGGAAAACAAATAGCAAGAACATATTTAATCGATGCTAGAACATAGACACTTACGACACTAACACGTAGAGCACGACGATACGAACGCAATGCAACTGACCGCAAAATTTTCCGAGATACAGGGAATCTTCTATTTTCCAAAGGACAAAGATAGATAAAAGGAATTTCTAGCAAAAAGAATAAGAATATACTTGGACTTTAGCTGGTGCTTGATTTGGTTCACGATGAATGGTTGCGCACTGCATTCTTCTCACGTCACAAGGCTCAAGGTAGCTTAACAACGTGCAAACAGGACTCAAGTACAAAGATTCCCCACAAAGCTGATCCATAAAAGAACTGAACTTATCCAAGTAACAGGAATTAATCTTTCTCCAAATTCCGTCAGTGACCAGCTCACAACCTGATAAGCAGACCGGAACTTATGTAGTCACTGACTTAGCAAGCTACCATGCCCACAAACAAGAAGCTTGCCACGGCAAGCTGTACTAATCATAAGCTTGCTGGTTCAAATGTTGAAGCAACCTACAGATCATGGCAACCACACGCACAGGAAGCTGACAATACATCGAGCAGCCTATGGACATTATTCAGGGAAAAACACATCCTAGCTGGCAGGGGGCAGAACGGAATGCAGGGCTGACCGTGAGTTTTAATGATGCAAAGACGCTGCAAACTAAGGTAAAAGTGGCAGCTTGCAGCTGGGCGGCGACTGCAAATAACGGACGACAGAGAGGTTTGCGTTCATGGTGATCTTCTGCTCATGTACGGCAGTTCGTCGAACAGCTTGTGCTACACTAGAACTCGTCCTAGGAACAGGAGGTAAATAACTTGGGAAGGATGGTGTGTGCTCACCTAGCAAGATGGCGCAACACTAGACAACAGGGCAACCTGGATGGAAGACGATGACGATGGCGTCTAGTTCTGCAGTAGCGTGCAAACATGGAGACACAAAGGATGGCATGGTTGGTGTTCCCAGGTATCTGCACTGAATCGAGCTCCGAAACTAAGACACAAAGAGGCAGAGAATGATGGGTATTAAGGAACGTAAGCAAATCTTGGGTGATCTTACCAGAATCGAAGCACAACGAGGATCTTGGCTCCTGGCTGTTGCTAGATCGCGAACTAACTCCACGCACCGGCGGCGTCCAGGCTATTGACGATCTCCACGCGTTCCCGGCAAAACAAACAACGAATTGGTATGAGTTTCGGCATGGAGGTAAGGGATACAACGAGGAATAGGACTCTAGGATCAGACGAGCAAAACTCTCACCGGAGTTCACGCAGTCGATGACGAACGACGCAACAACGGAACTCGATGGGCTGCGGCATCAATCGCTGGGTTCGCGCGCTCGTTTCTCCTCTGCACAAGATGCGGCGTAGCTGCTGGATGAGAGGCCTCAGAGTAACGTTGCTTGACAGCAGCCTTGTTCTGCATGAGCACGAACTGATCAGCCACCAAAGCCGGTCCAAGGAATCAAAATAAGGCACTAAACCACAAGGCTTGAATAGGAAGAAGCTCACCATAACCACGATGGCCAAAAGAAGAGAGACAGCATCGGGCCCGTGCACTGCTACCACTCGCACTTGTTAACGCCAAGAGTGGCATGGATGGCGTTCACGACGCTCTGCACAATATCCATGCCCAAAACTTAGCAAGGAGGCGCAAAGAACAATGGAGGGTGTAGAACGAGGAATGATCTGGTGAGACCTCACCGGTAAAGGGACGAACGACGACCAACACTTGGCCTCGACGACCTCAGCTCGAGAACTGGCTCCACACCACCATGGCGACCGGGTCGCTGGCATCCAAAGCGTCCAAGGGGTTCCTGCGGTGGAGCTTGGTCCAGATAAGGCTCAGATGGTGGGTTCAAGGATTGAAGACGAAGGAACAAGGGAGGAATCAATTAGTAGCTCACTGAAACGGGGTAGCGAGGCGACGAACTTCATCTCGGCGGCGAACATCGCACTCCACGGCTGCTCCGTGATGTTTCAAGATTTTGGCACCCTCTCAGGCTTGGATCACGACGAGATCAGCGCCACCATGAACTACACGGTCCGACGCATACGAGCAGCAGCATCACTTGATGGCGACGACCTTCTAGCTTGGTACCAATAGACGAGATGAGATGGTGCAAGACCTGGTTCGTGAGCTGCGGCATGAGAGAGACACAGAAGGGGGTGGCAGCGGCGCAAGAGGAAGGGGATCCGAAGGGTGGCGGCGGCTTCTGGGGGTACTTATAGGTAGCAGGTAGGGTTCGCAGCAGGGGCAGCTTCGTCTTTGGCGTCAGTGCCACGATGGCTCTCACAACCGAAAGGAATCGAACGGCAGGTGTTGCTCTTAGCAAAGGGAAACAAGGCGATGCAGCCACGAAGCTGGGTTTCAGAGACTTCCTGGTCTGGTGTGAGCGGGGCTAGGAAGCGCCGGGCTTGGCGGCACGTGCTCACAGTGGCCCGATGACTCAGCGTCATGGCGTCATCGGCTGTACGGGCGAGAGGAAGAAGAACTGCAGTACGTTTCCGCCGCTGGGCTGGATGGGCCGGATTTTGGCTAGTTTATGGACCACAATAGCTGCTGGTTTGGAATGGGAGAAAAGAAGGAATGGGCTGGACGTGAGGCAAAGAAAGAAAGAGAGAAACATCGGCCCGAGCTCTATAGCTGAATGGAAAGGTTTGTCAATTTCATTTGAACTGAATATTAATCAAAATCAAATGAAACTTAAATTCCACGCAGGTGCAAGAATGTAGAATAGAACGTGAGGGAATTAGGGAAAAGTAACAGCACGAGTTACAAGGTTAAGTTGCACATTTGACTGCCACACATGAATGCGATCAAAATTCAATTACCAAACTTTGAAAAGAAACTCGGGCTGTTACGGACTTCCCCTTACGAGAATCTCGTCCTCGAGATTCCAAATGCGGCTTCCATACCGTTGAGGGGTTCATTTCTCTTAATTCCGTGTACGCTTCTCCAAAATTTTATTATGGTACTCCAATTATTTTATATTGACGCGAGGATCCATCATTCAAGGTGACACTCATCGTTCGGTATTCAAGCACTTATTGGGTTGAGTCAAGAAATATTCCATGCACATGAGCTTGTTACGATGGCATCTCAATTCCTTAAGTAATATTACTGCACCCTTGTCACGTTGTGAGACCGCTTCATACACCTCATTATCTACTTGCTTCACACGTCATCCCTTGGTGCGGCTGACCTTAATCCAAAGTTAGCACGACGTGCGATGATATCTTGCTTCGCTCAACTGGCAGTCGGTCTACAAAACTTCCTTTAACGGCTGAGGTGTCCCTTAACAATCCAAGGCACGCGATGACTTCCCGGATGAGAGGCTCCAAGATCCCGAGGTTCCAAGAAACGACTCGCGATTATCACGGTCGAAAGAACACACGAACAAACCTTTTTCTACCGCTTTGCAAACGTCCTATGAGATCCGAATCGTTACGGAATAATTAGATTGGTCGAAGAGAAACATCTTGACTTCAATCCTTGAGGTCTTCTTGAGGGTTTGTTTTACACGGTAGCAAGGCAACGGGGAAAAACAAGGGGGTTTGGCCAAGGTGGTAATGCTATCTCGAATCCAAGCGCGAAGGGTATCGGTCTAAAAGCGACAAGCCAAGCGAGACCCTAGCTAGTACGATCCTACCCGCCTCCCACGAAACTCGAGACTAGCGTCCGAGATGATTAAACAACTGCGGAAAACATCCTCTCGCCGACCTCTTGTCACTTCGGGTATAATTCCAAAATATGTGGTCGGTAACTTGACTCCAACAACCACGAGGTCGGACGGACTTCCGTTTATAATTACTCGTCGATCTCTACTTGAGTACACTAAGAGTATTCTTCACTCTTAGTGGTTTTAACTCAAGGATCCTTTTTGTCATCTCGCTCGGTACGACATAGCTTGCTTGAGTATCTTTTTCAAATTAGTCGGGTATTAAGTCTTATTCCAATTCGCTTTTTCGTTGCCGAAGCCAAACACCGGTTGACACATTCGATTGCTTGCGATTCTATTTCTCTTTTGTAGCGAAGATCTTAAATTCTTATGTCCATAATTATCCGTTTCGCCACTTAGGAGGAAATGCACATACTCACAACTATCCTATGTGGATTTCTTGCTCGGTGTGTTCTCGTTGGGTATGAGCACAAATCATAGAGTCGTCATTCCTTAAAATTATTTCGTCTCGAAGATCTAGCTACACTTGCTTGTTTAGTTATTTCCTGTATGCAATTTCTCTCGAAACCATTATTGCATTTTTCTTAGTCCTTACAAGCTATGTAGTAGACATCTCTCTGTCGATTTGGTCGATATTACTATTGTTGATTTTGTATGGTTGACCGCCTTCTCTTATTTTCTTGAGATATTCCTTGAACAGACCTTCTACCCTAAGATTACTCCGACGGTAAGAGTACGTTGAAGCGTAACGGGTAAGTCCTTTCATTAACGTACTCTCTCAAGAAAACAACACACGTCTTAGCTAGATACGACGATATCCATAGGTACTCTCACGCATATCTAGCATCCATATTTCATAACACAACGAAACTCTCGTGAGTAGACCTCTTAATCCGGTGTCCCATTATGTACCCGTCTCGTCACGAGGAAATCGGACTTGCCTCTCGAGGATCCAACGTTGATATACTTGGTAGGGGTTGAAATCTTCAAATTCCTCCGGGGAAATCTCCGGTTGGTGGCATCTCACAAGAACGGTGAGCATCCTTGGCACAAGGTGAATCTCTCATTGGTGAACTTTATTGCTCCGCGGCCACGATTATCGGGCTTAATCCCCTCCCGGCATCTCATCTTTACTCATTATTTCTAATCGATAGGTATCCTCTCTTTGGCGGCACGAAGCATCGATCATCCGTGGCTTGATCCCCCAAAACTTTTTCTCATCTTTGGGTATCCGCTCAATTGCCGCTTTTATCTTGAAAAAGGTTCCATCATGGGTCTAGCAACTCTAGAGAACTCCTTGTCCGATAACTTTGGGTTCCAAATGCAATACAGGGTAATCCAAAGGACTTGAAATTCGAATGGTGAACTTTTCGGGCTAACGATATCGATGAAGGGAAATTGAGACGATCGACAAGGTAGAGCATGGAGTTTGATTAGACAAAACAAGGATAAAGGAGGGTCTATCAAACAAGAGGGGTTCTTCACGCAGAGGGTCTTCAAAGAAAAACGCATCTTCAAGCACCGGAAGGTATTTAAAGACAAAGTATGATGAAGGAAATCATAGCTGGTTAGATTACTAGAAAAGGGTCTTTATTTTAACGTCTATTTCTATGGGTCTCGTACCTACAATCAAGCATGGCTACGATACCAATCTGTGACGATCCGATTTCCACCGGAGGGTGAAAACCGTGCCTTTGTACCTCATAGTCACTCCCGGGAGGATGACTTGTACAACCAATACAGTTGAATATCATAACACCATAAAAGAATACAAATTATGACAAGATTACAAGATAAGACATTATTCTAGGGAGAATAATATCTACAATAATCGAGTACAAGGACTTGGCACGCAGGCCAAGGAAACAACACAAGACTACTAGCGGAAGCGAAACACTAAGCGTCGCGAACGACGGAAGCAAATCTTCAACTTGAGCGTAACGGAAGTCTTCGTAGTGAATCTAAATCCACAGGCAACTTGAGTGTAGGCGAAACCCTCCTTAATCATCTTCAACCTTAAGCTAGTTGGATTGACGGAGCCTTGACGTTGAAGCTTGATCTACTAGCCGGCTGAAAAACAAAGTGGTAAAGCCGTGAGTACATAACGTACTCAACAAGCCGCAACTACCTAGCAACAATGTATGCATGTTGGGATAGTTCAAGGAAAGGCAAGGGCTAGCACCTAAAGCATTATTCCTCAAGTCTATGTGAATCATATTTTATTATTAGTCAAATTTTATAAGTGGCCTTGCAGGAAACAACACAATCCTAGAAGGGTCAAGTTTTATGTCCAAGACACCTCCACTGGACCACAGCTCGAAGCCGGAAGTAAAACACCTATCGGAGGGGAGAAGTAGTAAATGCTAATCAAGTGGGTCGCTCGGAGGTAGTGCCCATACTTTGGGCTAGACTATACGTATAGATTTATATATCTCTATAGAGAGTAAGCAACTGTACCCACGTGAAGAGGTACTCAAACAAAAGACCACCGTCGTGGTCCAAGCAAAGCAACACTCACAAGATCACTCCACAAAGCATCGATCGGGAGGCGCCCGTCCCTCGAGTCCGGGATCCTCTAACCACAACATAGGAAAAGAAGGTCCCGAAGGGTGTGACAAGGCGTACCACGGGCCAGTGGGATATCCTCCGCTCGTGGGTCGAGACAACCGCTCCAACACCCACTACCACTATTCTCTACACCACGGCGGGCCCCCAGTCCTCCGCTAAGTATCATGATCCAGCCCGCCCATACAAGTCACGTGGTATGCTAGTAGACCAAAGAGCAAGCAAGCAAAAGAACCGGTCCTTAAGCTGCCAGGGCGAGTCACCATCCCTCTCCTCAAAACAACGAGTCTCAACAACAGGTGACACCACAACAGGGGCCCCATAAACCCAAGGCCCCTACACAACTCGTACCCGCAACGGTACTCTCCAAATAGAGACTCCCTAGAAGTCTCCCAAGCACCTAACCACCTACACACTCGCCCCCGCAAAAGTCCTACGGAGTATCTAGTACGAAACTCGACACCTAAGAAACACCTACAATTTATTTTACACAAAAACATGTATAGTCATCATGGGGTTCAATTAAGTAACTAAGCAAGTACTAAGCATGCGAGTAACGAGTAGAACAACCTATGGCAAACAGTGGCAAGGATGGCATAGTATGGCATAGGTAAACTACAAGTGTAAGTAACCATTAATCATGCATGGTTCAATTTAATGCAAATTGCTAAATAGGAGCAAGAGTGGTCAAGGATTGCGGCTTGCCTTAAATACGGTCCAAGAATAGATCGGTGTCCTCGCAAGGCTTCAATAGGTACTGCACGAGCTTCGACCAACTGATCTCACTGTCATCCAAATTCCAGGTAGAATGGGTAAGTGACACGCAAGTCGAGAAAACGGTACGAATTACGAGGAAGATTGGAAAACAAATAGCAAGAACATATTTAATCGATGCTAGAACATAGACACTTACGACACTAACACGTAGAGCACGACGATACGAACGCAACGCAACTGACCGCAAAATTTTCCGAGATACAGGGAATCTTCTATTTTCCAAAGGACAAAGATAGATAAAAGGAATTTCTAGCAAAAAGAATAAGAATATACTTGGACTTTAGCTGGTGCTTGATTTGGTTCACGATGAATGGTTGCGCACTGCATTCTTCTCACGTCACAAGGCTCAAGGTAGCTTAACAACGTGCAAACAGGACTCAAGTACAAAGATTCCCCACAAAGCTGATCCATAAAAGAACTGAACTTATCCAAGTAACAGGAATTAATCTTTCTCCAAATTCCGTCAGTGACCAGCTCACAACCTGATAAGCAGACCGGAACTTATGTAGTCACTGACTTAGCAAGCTACCATGCCCACAAACAAGAAGCTTGCCACGGCAAGCTGTACTAATCATAAGCTTGCTGGTTCAAATGTTGAAGCAACCTACAGATCATGGCAACCACACGCACAGGAAGCTGACAATACATCGAGCAGCCTATGGACATTATTCAGGGAAAAACACATCCTAGCTGGCAGGGGGCAGAACGGAATGCAGGGCTGACCGTGAGTTTTAATGATGCAAAGACGCTGCAAACTAAGGTAAAAGTGGCAGCTTGCAGCTGGGCGGCGACTGCAAATAACGGACGACAGAGAGGTTTGCGTTCATGGTGATCTTCTGCTCATGTACGGCAGTTCGTCGAACAGCTTGTGCTACACTAGAACTCGTCCTAGGAACAGGAGGTAAATAACTTGGGAAGGATGGTGTGTGCTCACCTAGCAAGATGGCGCAACACTAGACAACAGGGCAACCTGGATGGAAGACGATGACGATGGCGTCTAGTTCTGCAGTAGCGTGCAAACATGGAGACACAAAGGATGGCATGGTTGGTGTTCCCAGGTATCTGCACTGAATCGAGCTCCGAAACTAAGACACAAAGAGGCAGAGAATGATGGGTATTAAGGAACGTAAGCAAATCTTGGGTGATCTTACCAGAATCGAAGCACAACGAGGATCTTGGCTCCTGGCTGTTGCTAGATCGCGAACTAACTCCACGCACCGGCGGCGTCCAGGCTATTGACGATCTCCACGCGTTCCCGGCAAAACAAACAACGAATTGGTATGAGTTTCGGCATGGAGGTAAGGGATACAACGAGGAATAGGACTCTAGGATCAGACGAGCAAAACTCTCACCGGAGTTCACGCAGTCGATGACGAACGACGCAACAACGGAACTCGATGGGCTGCGGCATCAATCGCTGGGTTCGCGCGCTCGTTTCTCCTCTGCACAAGATGCGGCGTAGCTGCTGGATGAGAGGCCTCAGAGTAACGTTGCTTGACAGCAGCCTTGTTCTGCATGAGCACGAACTGATCAGCCACCAAAGCCGGTCCAAGGAATCAAAATAAGGCACTAAACCACAAGGCTTGAATAGGAAGAAGCTCACCATAACCACGATGGCCAAAAGAAGAGAGACAGCATCGGGCCCGTGCACTGCTACCACTCGCACTTGTTAACGCCAAGAGTGGCATGGATGGCGTTCACGACGCTCTGCACAATATCCATGCCCAAAACTTAGCAAGGAGGCGCAAAGAACAATGGAGGGTGTAGAACGAGGAATGATCTGGTGAGACCTCACCGGTAAAGGGACGAACGACGACCAACACTTGGCCTCGACGACCTCAGCTCGAGAACTGGCTCCACACCACCATGGCGACCGGGTCGCTGGCATCCAAAGCGTCCAAGGGGTTCCTGCGGTGGAGCTTGGTCCAGATAAGGCTCAGATGGTGGGTTCAAGGATTGAAGACGAAGGAACAAGGGAGGAATCAATTAGTAGCTCACTGAAACGGGGTAGCGAGGCGACGAACTTCATCTCGGCGGCGAACATCGCACTCCACGGCTGCTCCGTGATGTTTCAAGATTTTGGCACCCTCTCAGGCTTGGATCACGACGAGATCAGCGCCACCATGAACTACACGGTCCGACGCATACGAGCAGCAGCATCACTTGATGGCGACGACCTTCTAGCTTGGTACCAATAGACGAGATGAGATGGTGCAAGACCTGGTTCGTGAGCTGCGGCATGAGAGAGACACAGAAGGGGGTGGCAGCGGCGCAAGAGGAAGGGGATCCGAAGGGTGGCGGCGGCTTCTGGGGGTACTTATAGGTAGCAGGTAGGGTTCGCAGCAGGGGCAGCTTCGTCTTTGGCGTCAGTGCCACGATGGCTCTCACAACCGAAAGGAATCGAACGGCAGGTGTTGCTCTTAGCAAAGGGAAACAAGGCGATGCAGCCACGAAGCTGGGTTTCAGAGACTTCCTGGTCTGGTGTGAGCGGGGCTAGGAAGCGCCGGGCTTGGCGGCACGTGCTCACAGTGGCCCGATGACTCAGCGTCATGGCGTCATCGGCTGTACGGGCGAGAGGAAGAAGAACTGCAGTACGTTTCCGCCGCTGGGCTGGATGGGCCGGATTTTGGCTAGTTTATGGACCACAATAGCTGCTGGTTTGGAATGGGAGAAAAGAAGGAATGGGCTGGACGTGAGGCAAAGAAAGAAAGAGAGAAACATCGGCCCGAGCTCTATAGCTGAATGGAAAGGTTTGTCAATTTCATTTGAACTGAATATTAATCAAAATCAAATGAAACTTAAATTCCACGCAGGTGCAAGAATGTAGAATAGAACGTGAGGGAATTAGGGAAAAGTAACAGCACGAGTTACAAGGTTAAGTTGCACATTTGACTGCCACACATGAATGCGATCAAAATTCAATTACCAACTTTGAAAAGAAACTCGGGCTGTTACAGTTGACCTCCTCGACGGTGACACGGACATACCCGGTTGGAATATCCATGTTGTGGAGTATTCGTCCTGGAAGTGCTCTACCAGTTGCAACCTTCATGGTCTTTCCCTTGTAACCAAACGGCACATGCAGCTCACAAGGACATTCTTGCGTTATCACTTCCCCTTCTAACGGGGAGGTAAAGCTAGGCGAAGTGGTTGGGACTGTATGAGTCGTATCGGGGATAATTCCACTTCACATGTCAGCTTGGTACATCTCCATCTGTCTCCTCCAGTCTTCCTTGTCCCTCTCCTCCTTATCTTTCTTGTGAAATTTATGATTTTTGTACAACGAGGCGGAAGAGCTAGAGGAGAAACCCTCCTTCCAAGTTGCCTTGGAGGACACTCGCTCATACCCGCCCGCCATGCTCTTTGGTCCCCACAGCAAGAGAGAGTTGGTCTCTGTGATATTCGGATTGAATAACACCAGGCTGCATCTGCGACTTGATGTCACCTATCAATTGTCTGGATAACTTGCGCCGATTCCGCATCCATCAGAATAATCTCCCCATTTTCATCCATCTTAGAGTGCGCACGGACCCAATTTGGGACGCGGCTCGAGGCCCTCTAGTGGATCAGGATTCCCTTCCGCACGGAGCTTTTCTTCCATCGCCTTCCACTCCGGAATCTTTTTCTTGTAGCCATCGGGGCCCAAGTGTGGCTTGTACTTATTTTTCCTGTTCAGCTCTAACATCTTTGCACTAAGGTCCTTTGCAGGTCCAGCAGTCTTCCGCCGAACAAATAGTTCCCGATCCCGTGGACTTATTTGACCACAATCGTTAAAGGGTGTTATGCCACGTTTCACATAATGACAGTTTAGTCGGGAACTCCATTCTCGAAAGATATGTGACATTGCGGTCAGCGTTGCCTTCTTGGCTTTCTCGAGGTCCGCCGGTGGGAAGAGGATGTGTGATCTCACGGCATTCCACATTTCCTCTTTGCGCTCTTGAGGAACCACCTTCCATTCGGTCCAGGTTATTTTGCATTTCTCCCCGACAACAACACCACAACGGTTCCGCCATTTTGCATGGACACCAATTGGTTCAACGAGCTCCCGGTCGGCGGGGTCCAATGTTGTCACCTCATATGTGCCCTCAGCCTTGTTCGCGGACCGTTTACCCCCACGCTTGCGCTTTTTGGGGATTCATGGGCTGCTATGTTTTCCGTTTGCTCCTCATGAGGTGTGTCTTCGCTAGCCATGGAATGTGTCGCTTGTGCGGCCAAGGCACGACGAACACTTCGTCGAGGAACCTACCATATAAAGAATCATTGAAGCTCAGTAATATGCTAATACGGGAAACTTGAAGTATTTAAAGAAATCACATTTCACATGATACCTCTTCCGAGGGCACGTAATCCGGGTCTTGATTAATACCCCTTGGTTCACGACGCTGGGGGGGGGTGAGGATCCTCTCGGTTCTTCCCATTCTCCACTTGATGAGGAGCTTTCATGGTTCATATTCACAACATCCTCTTGTGTATACTTGGATCGGGGGCTGTCTTCCGGATTATCTTGTAATGGTATCTTGTCCGCCATTATAGGATTTGATACCTTTAGCGTAACAATGAAAAGATTTAGTAGCAAATAATTAGCGGAAAGAGTTAAAATAGAGAAAAGATGACAGAAAAGGATTGTTTAGCATTAGCATCGTAACATAGATAGCATCGGAATCAAATAGAAGAAGAGGAAGACGAGATAGAAGGACATACGACGTAGAACACTTTCATAAGAAAGGCAGGTGCACACTATGCAATGCATACCACAATTTATATGACCTCGAGGTAAATAGATCAGGATACTTGGATATCCTCCGGAAAATCAAATATAATGTGCCATACACATCACAAAGATGATCCGGAGAATACCCAAGCATCCGACCATGTCTACCTAAGGTCGTACGAGTTGCGGTATGTCTTGCATTTTATTGTACCAACCTTCCAAATGAAAGACACCCTACATTCTACATTCTTCCACCCCATCTTCCCGTTCCCCTAAATATACATATGCTTATCAAGAGTCATCGTCATCCGCCAAAAAATAGAATTTTTTTGAAGACTTAGTTGAAAATATATTTTTCCAAGAAAAGGAGTATATTCCATGGCATTAGAACGGGGAAGAATAGGATGCAGCTGAGAAGGATGGACATACAACGTAGAACACTTTCATAAGAAAGGCAGGTGCACACTATGCAATGTAGACCACAATTTATACGACCCGGAGGTAAATAGGTCGAGATACTTGGGTATCGCCCGGAAAATCAAATACAATGTGGCATACACATCACAAAGATGATCCGGAGAATACCCAAGCATCCGACCATGTCTACCTAAGGTTGTACGAGTTGCGGTATGTCTTGCATATTGTTTGACCAACCTTCCTAATGAAAGACACCCTACATTCTATATTGATCCCCCAGCCTACCTCCTCTTCTATCAACAATCATCATCTGCCAAAAAGTTTGGATTTTTTGCTCTCGGTGCGGGTTGTCGAATCAACGGCCATCCAACGCTGTTGTTAAGGTCATCGACTCGTATGTCGAGCATGTTTCCAACATCCGAGCATGCGGTCCATGCTGCCACACTAATCTCACTTTGCCCGCTTTCATCATCGAGCATGGCTAGACCATGAAAAGAGAGGAAAGAGAGGAAGAGATTAAAGAGAGGTGAAAAAAGAGAAAAGATAGGGGAAATAGTTTTTATTTAAAAACAATGGTCTAACCATGAAAGAGAGGAGAAAAGAGAAGAAGAGAGGAGAAAAGAGAGGAAATAGAGGAAGAAAGGAGAAAGAGAGAAAGAGATTAAATAGAGGAGAAAAAAGAGAAAAGAGAGGAGAGGAAAGCGAGGAGAAAATAGTTTTTATTTGAAAACAATGGTCTAGCCATGAAAGAGAGGAGAAAAGAGAGTAAGAGAGGAAAGAGATGAGAAAACAGGTGGGTAATGTATAATTTAGATAGCCACGATAGATAGGTGGCCAATTTTATACCATCGGTTTAGCCACGATGGATAGGTGTCAAATGCATACACAACAATCATGAGCAGGAAATGAGTGACCGAATCCATCGATTCACAATCCACAAGCAGGCAACAATGAGAAGTTCTATGAGTGACTGAATCCATCGATCAACATACTACCAACAACAACCAAAGTAACGGACACTCGCAACCATGCAACCAACGACAACTAGAGATAATATAGCAGGCAGAATATAGCAGGCGAGTGTATAGCAGGGATAATATAGCTATCATGAGACAAGCTGGTTGACAGCTAGCTGAAATAGCTAAAACAAGTTGTTCTGTTCTGTCATGTTCGTAGAAATAGTTGAAGCAAGCTAGTAGAAATAGCTAATAGGATAACATAACAGAACAAGATGATTGTTGGTTATCATCGACAATATAAACCAGTAAGATGATCGCACTCATGCCAAAAGGTATGTGCCTCGGTTCGACAAGCAAAATGATCAATCATCGATCAACTTATACTGCTGCAATTAGATGAGAACCAACGATAAATTCAGAGCAATCATCGACAGATAATGTGCTTTACTCAAAGGAAGATGTGCTGATAATGGCCTTGTCTTAAACATGACAGAACAGAACATGATTAATTTTTTTTACAGAACATGACACAACAGAATGAAGAAGAGGATTTTCTTGTTTTTTACAGAACATGACAGAACAGAACCAAATATAAAGCAGCATGGCTAATTTAGAGCAGCAACATAAACCAGCAAGATCATCGACAATATAAACCAGCATGACTAATTTAGATTGCAACTAGGTATGTGCCCGAGTTCGACGAGCTAAATGATAAATCATCGATCAAGTTATACCGCAATCGGATAACAGTACCAAATGAACACCCTAACATCCATATAACAAGTAGGAGCTTTCACTAACCAAAAAGAGGATTGTGGAGAAGCCTCAAACTAGTATAGCATATATATCACATAGCAGCAGTACCATATACATCACAGTAACAGAGCAGCAGCAGCATAATACATCACGTAACATAGTAGCAGCAACAGCATAATACATCACGGAACATGTTTGATCAACATTTTCGATCAACCCTAACAGCATTCACATACCATTTCAGATCAATTCAAGCCTAGTAAATCGGCAACCAAGCAGCAGCCGCGGAGTGCTACCATCGGGGAGGGGCAAGGGGAGAGCGAGGCTTACCGGGGAGGGCCACGAGAGGGCTCGGCTGTCGGGAGGGGGAAGTAGAGAGGGGAGAGGGAGAAGGGGAGCGGGCGTACCAGGAGGAGGGCGGCGCGGAAGGCCGGCGAGGAGGAGGAGGGTAGCGCGGCGAGGAGGACCTCACAACGCAGTGCGGAGGGCCTGCGACGAATCACCGAGGAGGCGCCGTCGAGGCGCACGCGAGGCGAGGAGTAGGAGGGCACCGCGACGATGAGGACCTCACGGGGCCGTGGAGGAGGTGGAGGAAGGCGGCGCGGCGAGGGGAGGAGCTCGCGGGCCGGGGGAGGAGGAGGGCGACGTTGAGGGCCGGCGACGAGTCACCGAGGAGGGATCCGACGATGCGTCGTCGAGTCATGCTCGAGGTGATGAGGAGGAGGACAGCGCGGTGAGGACGACCTCACGGGGCTGCGGAGGAGGTGGAGGAGCTCGCGGGCCGGGGAGGAGGGCCGGCGTGAAGGGGAGGACCTCCGTCATGCGGTGCGGAGGTCCGGCGGGCGGGGATGAGCTCGGGCGGCCGGCGCGGGTCCCGGGAGATGGCACGCGCGAGGCGAGAAGAATGAGGAGGGAGCCGCGGTGAGGAGTGGAGGGAGGCGGTGCGACGAGGAAGATGAGCAGGGCGGCGCGGTGAGGAAATCGGGTGGCCTCACGGCGCGGATTTGCCAACGCCACGTTAGGGTTGGAGATGGAGACGCCCGACCCTCCCTTTTAAGGAAGCGGTAGTCACGGTTGGAGATGGAGACGCGGGACCACCTGTCGGTGAGACATGTCACAATAGCCACGGCTCATCGGATCTCGAACCGTGGCTATTGGTCGCTCAATGACAAGTGAGCCCCACCATGTTAGTGGCACAAACAATAGCCACGGTTCATTTTGACACGAACCGTGGCTATTGTTTCTTTCCGGTCCACTTGTCGGTGAGACAATTTTTTTCTTTTGTAATTTTTTTCTTTTACTTCTTCAATTTTTATTCTAAAAACTATAATGCCTTTGCATCCAATTTTTGGCATGTCATTTTTTTAGTTGTTTACAAGCACATATGTATTTTTTATTTTTTCTACTCCATAAATTTTTAATATAATATTTCATCTACAAAATTGTTTTTCTTGACTTTTGCATTACCCAAATATTTCAAAAATTTCCAACCAAATTACAGTAGATTTTATTTGTATGACAGATGTGTGTGCCAATTTTCAATTCAAAAATAATAACAATTGTCCGGATAAAAAAATCAAATGACACCATGTTTTTTCTATTATTTTGCACAGCTTATCATTTGCAAACTATTAGCGCGTTTGACCTACATTTTAGCATGCCACTGTTTCCCGAGCATTCAAACTCACTTATATTTTTTATAATTTTTTTAAAGATTTTTACAAAAAAGTAGTTCAAATGGGACTATGTGAGTGGAGTTTTATACTCAAACTCAGGTTGCTTGGTCCTAAACACATTTATATGTTTTAAAAAATTGAACCAGAAATTCCACGTGTGTGTTTATTAATGGCATGCATACCAACCGAATGTTGAGGTCAAAATTGATACGGTTTATGAAATAAAAATAATTAAATAAATGTTAAAACGTACCCTAAGTAAATTTGAAGACAATTCAATAAAATAGTTTGGAGATTCTAACAAAACAAAGTGGAAATTGATAGATTGGAATTTTATACAAATTTAGAAACAAGAATCAGTAAATTTGGACAATATTTGAATTCTATATACATATTTTAAAATTTAAATAGATTTTTTTTTAAAAAACACAACCTAAATGAACTAGTCTAATGGGCCTCGTATTAAGAGTGAGGCCCAAATCACTATTCTTATTTTAAAAAATATTATTTAATTGATTTAAATTGTTTAAAAATGATTAAATTACTATCTTACACTTAAAAAAGGTTATATGTCGGTTTATATTTTTTAAAAATTTCAAATTATACCTTGTTATTTTTAGGATTTCAAAGAAAAATTGAACCTAAACATTATTTATTCAATATTTTAACTCATTATATATACAAATTTTAAAATTTAAAACTAAATAAGTATATAAATAAATTTTAAAATTTAAATCTAAAGAGTAAAAAATTTTGGCCCATGGGCCCGACCACGTCGACCCACGAATTAGGACAAGATCAAGGCCCACGAATTAGGACAAGATCAAGGCCCAAAGACAAACAGACGGCCCACATTGCAGAAGCGAGCCCATAATGTATCAGTAACTTCAACCCCATGTACGGAGTGGAGCTTATAAGCCGACACGGGCGACTTTGGGCGGGCGAGGTGGTACTAAACCCCGCCCGCCACAGCACTCGTCGCTATAGCCACGGTTGAGTTCTTCAACCGTGGCTATAGCAACAGCTTATGAAATTATGTGGCTCAAAATTATTAACAGGTAGAATTAATAAATAATTATGAGCAACTTTTAGATAATTGTTAAATGTGGTTTTTAAAAGATGTTAATTGATTTAAGTGGCAAAAAAATAATTAACAACTTATTAAATCCATTAACGTTGCTGAAAATAAATAGAATATTATTAAATTAATTAAAGTTGATGAAAAATTATTTAAAACTTGTTAAATTGTGAAAAGTGACAAAAAAATGGAAAGGTTATTAAATTCATTTATTTTGCTGAAAATTCACTAAAATATTATTAAATTAATTAAAGTTGTTGAAACATATCTCGAGTACATCATAGGTACATCGCAATGGAATAATAAAGGTACATTATCCTTGAACGATTTTTCCTTCGCAATCGGTACGTAGGTATGGCATTCCTTCATACGATAGTTTTGCTTCAATGACTTTAAATTTTTTCGGTCCACGAATAATGGAACTTCATCATACCGATTGTATGCATCTTGATCGTCGATCCCATCCACTCCAAGTATTCTTTGTTTATCGAGAATAACAATGTGTTCTTCTCATCCTTTGGATCGAGTATATAGAATACTTGTTTTGCTACCTTAGCAAGTATCCACGGGTCATCTTTATAACCTACATTCTTCGGATCGACGACGGTTAACCCGTATTCATTGACCTCCACCCCACCTGGGTGTTTGACCCATTTGCATTTGAAGACAGGAACTTGTAAATCTGGTCCATAGTTCAGCTCCCAAATTTCCTCTATGTACCCATAATATGAGGTGTAATTGTTATCGTCGTCAAGGGCTTCAACTCGAACTCCGCTGTTTTGGCACTTACTTTTCGTGTCCTTCTTTGAAGTGTGAAAAGTAAAACCATTAATGTCGTACGCCCGATAAGTCACCACAGTCTTTGAAGGTCGGGCAGCTAAAATTCTCAACGTTTTCTCATCCATCGAGTCTCCACGTGGAAGGTCTTGACTCTCGAACCATGATGTGAAAGTTTTCTTGTACTCCTGTACTAACCATGCACCGCTTTTGCCCCGAACATTGTTTAGTTCAAGCTCCTCAATGTGTTTTGCGAAATACGGGGCAACGATACGTGATTGTTGCAGATACAGTAGAAATGGGCTTTGTCAACTCGTTTATATTCGCGATCGGTGAATGATTTTCGTCCTCGTATACCTTTTCCACTTAACCTTCCCTCATGACGAGACACGGGTACACCAATAGATCGACCGTCTTTAATATAATCTGCACAACACTCAATAATCTCCTCGGTGGTGTAGCCCTCTCGGATGACAACGAGTACGTACATAGCGTTTCATAACATACATGAACCTCTCGTAGGGGAACATATGATGCATGTAGACGGGGCCCAAAGCAGATATCTCGGTCAATAATATGAAGCATGAAGTGTTCCATAGTATCAAAATAGGATTGGCGGGAAGCACATCTCGAGCATGCAGCTTTTGACTTTGCAACTCCCTTTACGGCCTTTCCAAATGTAGCTTTAATGTTTTTTGTCTTATCAAAGCCATCCCTAGAGGTCCAACGTCGAGGTTCTTCGCCGATCTCAATCGTACCATCAAATTGTTTGGCTCCGATTCGGGTGGCTCCGATGTAAGAATCGACGATTTCGAGTGTACATTGTCTTCTTAGATGAAGGAAGATACACGTGTGATGTATCGTCAACACAAACAAATGATGCCTCCTTTCCTTTCACCTGGCCCGAAAGCGTCCTTAACGCCGAGGAATCAGCTTACGGTCACGAAAATGATCTCTTTCAACGTGAAGTAATCTCTTCGGTGCTCATCCCACATACGCACACCTTCCAACCATAGTTTCTGCATGTCTTCAAACAATGGTTCCGGGAAGACATCTATGTCGTTCCCAGTGTTCTTTCGGTCTAGATATAAGAATGGGCAATAATATGTACTTCCTCTTGTGGCACAACCATGGGGGAGGTTGAACATTGTTAGCAGCACATGCCAAACGCTGCGAACGTTCCTCGTCATACCAAAAGGGTTCATTCCATCCGTACTCAATGCAAACCGTATATTTCTTGGCTCGTGCGAGAAGTCGTCACGGTGGTTACGATCGAAGTTTTTCCACTGGGTTCCATCCGATGGATGACTCAGCTTATTAGGGTCCCTCTTACGTGTATGCCATGTCATCGGTTCAAGCATCTCTTGGGTTGGCAAATATCCGTCTTATGTGATCGACCACCGGTAGGTACCACATGACCAAGGCTGGAACCTTACTATCATCGTCGCTACCATTGACGATATCGCTTTTCTTCCTCTTCCTGTCATTCTTCCCCCTCTTATTAGTTGTGTCTACATCATACTCGTCATTCGTCTTGTAACGACTTCGTTTGCACCTTGGGCATCTCACGAGGTCCTTGAACTTCTCCCCGGTATAATATACAATGATTTGGACATGCGTGAATTTTTTGCACACCCAACGACATTGGAGATATCAGTCTCTTAGCATAGTACGTGTTTTTTGGTAACAAGTTTGGCTTCGGCGAGTGTATCCGAAAGAAGATCCAACAATTCATTGAAACCGGCATCCGACCACCCATGGATGGCCTTCAGTTTCATGAGTTCGAGAACCGTACGTAACACGGTATTGTCTTTAGAACATCCCTTAGACTCCTCAAACAATAAATTCTTTGATGCCTTCTCTATCGTTGCAAAGTTATCAAGCCCTCTTGTTGTTCCCGCATTGAGTAAAACTTGCGGCTCAACATGACATAACAATTCCTCAACATCAAAATCAGTACATTGTTCTTCTTCGACATGAAAATCAAAAGTCTCGTCAACTTGGACAAACTGTTCTTCTTCAACTTCAATCGGCTGCAACTCAACTTCGACCGGCTCGTCTTCTCCATGCTTTGTCCACCTCGTATAATTCTCCAGAAACCCCTCCTCACTAAGTGAGATTTGATTACAAGTGTATCTGTCCACAATTTTTGATTCTTGCAGTCCACCCAAGAACAATATATTTCTTGTCTTCCTAGACACTTAGCATGCTCGGCAGCCCTCTTGAGAAATACATCGACTTGACCTCGGAAATATGCACTTAATCTTGACTCTTCGTACATCCATGTTTTGTCCATCTAAACAAGCATTACGCGAATATTAATTACAATAAAATAATTACTAAATCAAATAATTACCAGTGTGAATATTAAGTATTTATAGAAAATATAAGGAAACTAATATATTGCATAACACAATGTGCTAGAATTAATAATTATTAAATAATTACTAAATAATCTATTTACCATTATGAATATTATATATTTATAAAAAATATAAAGGAACTAATATATTGCATAAGACAATGTGCTATCATATATAAAAGCCCACTATACAAATTATTATTAATTGACTCGAATTTTTTAATAATTAAATCGTGCTCTAGGGGTCTCTCTCAAGAGAGCATAAAGTAGATCTTAAATTGATTGACATGAAAAAGGCTTGTAAGATATGATTTTTTTTGTATGCAACACAAGCACATGATATATGAGCTTATTATACACAACTCAAACTAACAACAAACCTACAAACATGGAGGAATTTGACAAATTGAAATCAAAACCTAGGTTAAATGGTAATCCAAAATACTCCATGATTACAACACTATATCAACAAATAATACATGGGATGAGTTTCCCTTACCACGGAGAACAAATTTCTGCAAAAAAAAAAAAAAAACGAGATCAAAACCTTCCCCCTCGGTTTTCAATTTTTCCTCAATTTTCGAGCCGCCACACTTGGACCGAGCTCTCGTTCTGTCCGAACGCGGCCTTTTATACTGTGCAAAACAATAGCCACGGTCCACTTCTTCAACAGTGGCTATAGAAGAAACTATAGCCACGGTTGGTGACGTGGACCGTAGCTATTGGTGGAGGCCACTATAGCCACGGTTCACAAAGCCAACCGTGGCTATAGTGGCTTCTATAGCCACGGTCCGATGGCAGGTAGCCCCGCCACCTATTGTACCCATGGTTTATTTTCTTTGCCGTGGCTACTTCATTTTGGATGGCGTGGCTATAGCGAGTTTTTGCTATAGTGGAACACATACATGACGTCACGTCATTATATCATTCCTTTTTTTCTCCAACCATAGGATGGAGCGCGGTGCAACCTAGCCAAACTTGGCTTGCCAAGATGCCAGGATGCTACCAAAAAATAGGAGGATGAGAGAGAAGAGACTGTTTGAACCCGTTTTTCTTTTCATGTTTTTATATCTTGCAGATAAGTCAATTTACAAGAGCCGTTGGAGATGCTCTAAGTATGTATCTGTTATATTTCCTAGGGTCGGACATTTTACTTGATAAAAATAAGTAAACCGTTATATAGACTATGGACAACCACATTCATGAACTAGCTCAGTAGTATAACGGAGTTAGTGGATGTAGTTAGTTGTGCTATTTAACCCAATAAGCAGAATTAGAGGTAAAATTTAGAATATCATAGGAGCATCGATCTCCAAAAACTATGCCATTGGAGGCTATTTAAAATAGTGCTGTAGCTAGGATAACTTTGCAGGGCACGTCCCGGCTCGATGCTACCGAAGCCAAAATAGCGCTGGCAGCACGATGCTGCAGATCACCTAACAATAATCGAGCTCATCCATGTGGATACCATCCAGTAAAGCACCAGCTCTACTCCGTGAACGCCTGCTCTGCCTGGCACGTGGACTAAAAAAATGGCACAAAAAACATTGACTCGGTTTAGATCCGTCCAACAAATTCTTAATTAACTAAAAATTAATCTTGAACTTTCTAAATAGATAAACTAATGGAGGGACTAATTTTTAGTTCACTAGGAAACTAATTGTTTTCCTATTGTTCATCTGTGGATGCTGATTCAGACTAATGATTTCAAAAGAACACGAAAAAACTTAAATATCCTTATATCTCTTTTCTAAACCTTTTAAACACCTATCACTACTAGAATAATCTACTATAGTGCCAAACGCCCATTTAGCCACAGTGCCGATTTTTTGAGGTGTCCGTTGCTAAGTGGTCCAACAATGTAGTTCTACGACTATGTGTGTAAAATAGTCGCGGACACCAGCGGCTCGCGGCTAACGTGCCAAGGGCCAACGGGTAACATACGGCCGGCAGTAGCGGACCCTGTCAGGCCCGCAACACATTTAGCTGCGACCCTAACAGTTAGGCCCGTCGCAGCCGATCGCACCATCCTATAAATAGGTGGAGGGTACAGCGCACCACATCATCATTTATCCGGGCGCCGCACCACCACCTAGGGTTAGTGTTAGGATCAGGTGGATGCGCCACCACTCCTCCTCCTCCTCCTCTCCTCCGGCCATGGGTCACCGCCGTTGGGGCTGTGCGAGGAGCAATAGGCGCTTCCGGGACCAGAGGGCATTGCTCCTCGCGAATGCCCCGCCGAGCGGCCACTCCACTCCTCCGGCGGCTCGGCTCCTGAGCCGCCACCTGGATTTGGCAGCGGTATGAAGGCGCTGGCCGTCGTCGTGGAGGAGTTCTTCGTGGCGGCAGCACCTCCTCTCGTGACGGCAGCGGCTCCGGCTCCTCCTCCCACGGTGGCGGTGGCCCATCCTCGTACCGCAGCACACGCAGCGTGAGGCAACGAGACAGGATGGCGACGGCGGGATGAGACCGTGTCGTGGCGACGGCGTTTAGGGCGGGTCCTAGCTGGGTCCCTCCCTTCTTTTGGTAGTAGAAGGACGGGTCGTAGCTGCGTCTAGGGCGAGTCCGGAATGGCGCTAGTGGCGGTATCTAGACCGCCACCGGCGCCCTGTTAGGCTATAAGTGCCATGGCCGGGCAGTCGTAGTTCCTAGACCGTGACTAATTTTATATGTAAATTGTGATAGGGCCTCAGTGACATTTATAGCGTCCGCCAGTGAGACCATTTTCAGCCCGCCGCTATAGAGCGTAATTGTAGTAGTGTATAAACTAATATTTTGTTAAGAGCACATTCGACATTTCAATGTTGATGGGACTAACAATTAGTCTAACTTTCTACCAGACATCTACCTATTATTAGCTGACTAATTGTTAATCAACTAATTATTAGTTCAGAACTAACAATTATTTGGATGGATCCAAACAGAACCTCACTAAGTCAGCCGTCCACGGGAAATTATTATTTCTTTTGCAGAAAATACTCCTACCCTTTAGCAGGGATAAAATGACGTTGATTGGAATCTGAAGGCTTCGCACGTACACGAAAGTACGATGTTTTATCAATATTATCTCATGCAGGTATTTATCTTTTGCCGCCTTGTACACGCACCAATGAGGCAGATTTCCTGTATGTAGAAACACGTTAAATTTGTTAAGAATAATCTTTATCACGGATCATCGGATCCGTTTCCCATTCGCCATCACAAGAAAAGGCATGAGCAGATTGTTTGATGAACCCGTTTCCCTTCTCAATACTACAAGAAAGACACATGAACACAATGTATATGTGGATCTTCGGGTCTCTTTCTCATGCTCTTTATTAGTCCTATGAATACATGATGTATATATATAGATACATAAGTGACCCTTCAAGGGTTGAGAGGTGAAGGTGTAAAGCCAAGTGTTGGGAGGTGAAGGTGTAAAGCTCATAAGTATTAAGTATTCTTAACTCTCCCCTTTGGGCGTACACCGCAACCAACTCATGCCTTATTGAAACTCCACCAAAAAAAAACCCAGTGGAAAAAAATATGGAGAAAGAGTACATAGTTGTTGCATTATTCAATTCACATAGTTGCCTCATTAAAAACTTCATGTGAGAAACTTCAGGAAAACTCACTTAGGGAAAAAGAGCACAACGTATGTCTTCAAACAATTATAATCTTCCAGATCATATCAAGAATGACTAAGATTCATTAACCAGGGCATGAATACTCTCCCTCCTGAACCGTGCAATGTTACCTTATTCATAGCTAGTGCACTTTCTTCTAGAAGCACGGACAGAGTGATTGAATCACATATAACATAAGGCTATTTTCAAAGTAACAAAAAATATGAGCAGCAAGCATGAATAATGAGCTCATTTGTATTAGTGGTGTTGATCTTTATGATCAAAATAATAGAACCTTCAGGGTATAATGCATATAGTGATCATCAAGTGAATTAACATCTTAAGATTTTCCAAATCTTATTAAAAATTATCAACTTTAGTATAATCTCCCCCTGATAACAAAGATACATAGAATCTTTTGTTTTGGTGCTATTCAGACGTAATACTTTAGGAATAAGTAGGCATGAATAATCATGAAAAATATTAGTCTTCAATATATTTTTCACATAATCCAATTAGATCACTGCACTTAGTCTCAATCATACACCACAATCAGATATTTTTGCAATACAAGTAATTGTCCTCCTGATGGACTATGGGGGTAATATAGTTCCAACCGCACACATCTTCCAGATGTTATGTATCAGTACAAAACCTTTACTGGTTTGTTACTAGCCATGAGTCTTTGATATATGGATCGTATCAGTCAAGGATTTTTCAATAATGGCAGCATTACTATTAAGTGAAATATAGTAAGTCTATCAGTCTAGCATGACGGGGATAAATTGCCAGTAACACCAAAAATATACCTTCTGGGTGTCGCAGGGTATTATCAATTCAACTTCAGGAAAACATGCACTATTTCAAATAAACTACGAGTCAATAGAAAAACTCACTGTAATACTCATGAATTGCATATGTGCTCATATGACACCCTTCCAGACTTTTGATACCTCATTCATTGTTTCTCGGGTCATACATGGGTCTACATCCGCTTCTAGGGAAAGTATTAGTATTGGTGTATTCAGACTTTACTAAAGAATATTATACATCGGGAAATATTCCTTTATAGAATATTTTCTCCATGGGAGATATTCTTCCTTCATGGAGTAATATTGGTATGAGTTTTGAATGTTGCAATTTTTTCTTTTTCTGTTTTTCTGCTCAAGTCCTTCAGGGATCTTAGCATGGATTTTCTGAATCCTATTAACTGCATAATCCTATTAACTGCATAATTTATTTCACGTTGATTGCCAGAAATTATATATATCAGAAAATTATTTAATTATCTCAAGTGGGGACTGGTCACTCTCTAGACCTTTTTGAACCATCCCTTTTCACCACCTTAGTACTTCTATAATGACCCAAATATTTGAACTTCACGTTCATGAATTTCATTTGGCGATTTTGGTTCATCCTCAATTGCATATTTCTATTGACCCAATTTGTGTGCTTCAAGCACTCATGCCATGGACTTTTAATTCGGATCTGAATTCTCGAAAGAGAATCATTAGGAATCTTAGAGGCGTAAGTGTCGACACATTAATCCCACTTTGAACATTTTAGTAGATTTTTGTAATTTCCCGAAAACGATAAATCTATTGTTCTGCATTCCCAACGTTATAATATGCATGCGATAATTGTTCGGTTCAACCTCATCTGGAGGTACCTTCTGTGTGAATTTTCTTAAGTAGTATGAGAGGAGTACAATCACACACATGTGCATTTCTTTCATGAATGTATGATGTTGACTAGGGCTTTGCGTATCATCTATTTTGCAGGCGTCCTCGCAAAATTTGATCAACTGCCAATAAGTCATATGTGGACATCATTTTTCAACCCGGGTATATCCACATCTACTTTAGGTAGAAGCATTTTACTTTAGATACAAACCAATATGGTCACTCCTCATCACCTCAAATATTTTCTGGCATACTCCATGCTTATAGCATCCACGGAATGAAAGCTGAGCTATATGTCCAGCTTGATTTGTGCGTTTTAGGTACTTCAAAAATATCAAGGCATTTCATACAATGGAATTTTCCTCCCCCTAATGCCGAAATATTATTTATAGCATACTATAAACCTCCTTGTCATAGGCCCAATATAGATATCCCCAACTACAGGTGGTGACCCATGGATGTATGCTATGGTGGTGATATAAGTGGGAAATTTTACGCACTTGAATAGGAGGGGTTAATTATTTATATACAGTGAGCTTGGACGTATATCAATGTAGTGGCATGAAACACTACATTATTCCTTCTACCGGAGGATTACCATGAACTTCTGGTCAGGACTCTCAACTACAAGTCTTCGTAGTTACGTGCTACAATATACACATATATTCTTTGGAATCAATAACCTTATAAAAATAGATTTAGCCACCGTAGATCATCTACAAATGTTGCTCATAACTAGCTTTCAATACAGATCAAAATCCGATCGAGATGAGAATAGGTCATGGAACTTCTAGGCCGATCGAATGAGTGGTGACTTTGTGCTTTGTAAGAAAAATTGTAGCATGATATGTGGTCTTCTAGACATTAATGTTAGGAAAAAAATAGTATAATGTTTTATAGTCCAACTCATTTTGTTGCCCAAGGTTGACCCAATTACTCATACCATATTAAACATGGGTTATTAAACCATGAGTTTCATGCAACATATGACTAAATATGATCCTTACAAGGAGAGAAAACAAATCACATTAATTGATTAGTCTCCATTAGGTTGGCATGTGCTTTGCACATAAGCAAAGTGCAATTGTGACTGCAGGCACCAATAATATATGTCAAGAGCATGACTATTATTCATAAGCGCATGGTGAGAGGACCCGAATTTCACCTAAGTGAAACCCGGACCCTTTGTACCTCTATGTCACTCCCAGGAGTGTGGCACGTACATCCAACACATGTTAGTACAGAAAAACCATAAATAAAGAGAGTGATCAAGGCAAGATAGTAGAATCTCCAAGTACATTATTATTATGCATAAGTCTCAATCTCAAGAGTACAAGAGCGTGGCTCGCAGGCCATCGCGAAATCAGAGTAGAAATCTAGCGGAAGCGAAGCGGAAGCATCTCCGATGAAGAACCGTGGTGAAGACCATACCCACAAGCGACTCGAGTGTAGGCGAGACCGTCACTCCTCTCCGTCGGCTCCCTCAACCGGCTCGGCCGGCTCCTCGGCAACGGCGTTTGAAAAACAAAGTGATAAAGCCGTGAGTACATAACGTACTCAGCAAGCCGCAAACTACCTAGCAACAATGTATGCATGTTGGGATAGTTCAAGGAAAGGCAAGGGCTAGCACCTAAAGCGTTATTCCTCAAGTCTATGTGAATCATATTTTATTATTAGTCAAATTTTATAAGTGGCCTTGCAGGAAACAACACAATCCTGCAAGGGTCAAGTTTTATGTTCCGCACACCTCCACGGGACCACAGCTCGAAGCCGGAAGTAAAATACCTATCGTAGGGGAGAAGTAGTAAATGCTAATCAAGTGGATTTCTCTCGGTAGTGCCCATACTTTGGGCTAGACTATACGTATAGATTTATATATCTCTCGTAGAGAGTAAGCAACTGTACCCACGTGAAGAGGTACTCAAACAAAAGACCACCGTCGTGGCCCAAGCAAAGCAACACTCACAAGATCACTCCTCAAAGCATCGAATCGGTGGCGCCCGTCCCTCGAGTCCGGGATCCTCTCGACCACAACATAGGAAAAGAAGGTCCCGAAGGGTGTGACAAGGCGTACCACGGGCCAGGTGGGATATTCTCTGCTCGTGGGTCGAGACAAACGCTCCAATACCCACTACCACTAATCTCTACTCCACGGCGGGCCACCCATTCCTCCGCTAAGTATCATGATCCAGCCCGCCCATACAAGTCACGTGGTATGCTAGTAAGACCAAGAGAGGCATACGCACAAGAACCGGTCCTTAAGCTGCCGGGGCGAGTCACCATCCCTCTCCTCAAAACAACAGTCTCAACAACAGGTGACACCACAACAGGGGCCCCATAACCCAAGGCCCCTACACAACCGTACCCGCAACGGTACTCTCTAAATAGAGACTCCCCGAAGTCTCCCAGCACCTAACCACCTACACACTCGCCCCCGCAAAAGGTCCTACATGGTATCTAGTACAGAAACTCGACACCTAAGAAACACCTACAATTTATTTTACACAAAAACATGTATAGTCATCATGGGGTTCAATTAAACAACTAAGCAAGTAGTAAGCATGCGAATAACAGTAGAACAACCTATGGCAAACAGTGGCAAGGATAGCATAGTATGGCATAGGTAAACTACAAGTGCAAGTAACCATTAATCATGCATGGTCCAATTTAATGCAAGTACTAAATAGGATCAAGAGTTGTCAAGGATTGCGGCTTGCCTAGATAGGGCTGCTCCCAAGTCGGGTCGGGGTACTCGTACGGCTGCTCCGGCGAAAACTCCTCAAACCGTGGCTCGGACGGGAACTCCTCGGCACCCTCCGACGGACGGATCGTGAAACAGGGATTAGGCATGCATATCGAGACAATAGAAAAAAGTACGAAACGGACGACGGAAATTACGGTACTAGAATATGACCAAAAGCTACACTAACGCGTAGAGAACGTCGCTACGAGTCCAACGCAACTGACCGCGTATTTTTCCGACGCTCGAGGAAAAAGATATGAATTTCCAAAGATAAATGAATTATGGAAATTCGGGAAAATCCAATAAAAAGAAATGGAATATTCCCTGGAATGTTCTTTGCCACGTAGGCGCCACGTCAACTCCACGTAGACGCCACGTTGTTTAAATTCTCTACAGGTCAGCACCACGTGGCAATCCTTCTGCCACGCGGACGCCACGTTGCCGGCATGCTGGATGACACCTCGCGCCACGTTGGTAGAAACCTATCCTATGTGGCGCCACATCAGCAGAAAATCAAGACACGCTAGCAGCTACCACCTCGCCACCTCAGCTGCCCCCTAGACGCCACGTGCGCACCATCTCTACCACGTGGCTGCCACTTGGCCAGATTTTCTGCCACGTCGGCAGCTTTGCCGGCACCGTCGGAGAGGGCGGCGCCGCTCCTGCTCCGCCACGGGGCTGCCGGAATCGGCTCGCCCGGCCGCCACAGCTCGCCGGCGGCCATGCCACGCACACCAGGACAGAGCTCGGCCCACGGCGCACCTGCCAGCACCGGACCCGAGCACCGGCTCTCGCCGGCGGCGACCCGAGAGCTCGCCGGAGTAGCTCACGGCGGTGGCGCAAAGGGGAAAGCCTCCGGACCCACGAAAACCCCCAACCCGAGCACACCAAAATACTGCCCAGGTTCCCGCGAACCTTATGTACTTGGTCCCGACCAAGAAAGGTCACCGGAGACCGGCCGGCGGCGAGGTCCGCGACGGCGCAAACACGATCCACCATGAAACCCAAGAAAGCCTGCCCCTTTACTCCAACCAGCTAGTGCGCAAGCTACGGAAGGACACGGCAAGGCTTCTAGACCAAGAAAAGAGCATGAGCTCGCCTCTAGCTGCCGGCTCGACGGCGGCCATGGCGATGCGGCGGTGGAAGACGACGGGAGTGCGGAATCCAAGGAAAATCTCGAAAGAGGAGGACGGGGACAGGTGCGCGCACTCACCGAGAGAGCTTTTGACAGCCAAGGTGCGGACCGGGAGGCACCGACGACGAAGCACGACGAAGTCCCGACGATGGCGGACAAAGAACTTGCGACGAGCAGGGAGGCGGTGACCACGCCAACTCCGTTCCGCGGCTACAAGAGAGCAACGGACACGCGCTCGAGCACCTAAACGGAGGGCCTTCGACGGAGGTTCGAGAACGGAGGTTGAGCTCACTAGAGAGGCACGGATGACGAGGATCGACGGCGATACTCGAGCGACCCCAAACTCCAAGGGGCTCGTTCTTCCTCTCCCTTGCACGGAAATGAGATTCATCGGCACCATTCGAAGCAGCGTTGCACGCAGAGAAGGAAAAGTGACACGAGGCTCACCAGCTCGATGATTCTTCAATGGCGACGACGAATACCGCGGCTTGCGGCGGCCTAGGGTTAGGGTTCTCCCACACCAAGGCGGCGCCGGGTGGGATGAGGAGGAGATGGGGCGGCGCAGGGGTTTTGTAGGTTCAAGAAGGTGGAGGGGGTGGTTGTGCAGCTGGGAGGCAGCACCTGCGCGCGATGCGTGGCGCTTTCTCGGTGTTCGGGTCACGGGCGCGCGGCGCGGGTGGAAAAGGTGGAAGAAGCCACCGTGCTTCGCTGGCTGGGCTGGTTGGGCCGCGAAAGAGATAAGGGGAGTGGGCCATGCGGTGGAGATTCGGCCCAAGCTGCGAATTCGAAGTTTAATTCCCTTGCGAATTTCGTTGATTTGATTCCCATTCGAATTAGTTCAAACTTTGTCCAAATTTTGACATAACTTCTCTAAATCACGACTTTTATTACAAAGTTATTTAATACAACTCTTGGGCTGTTACACATGGCATGCTATGAATTATGCCCACACACATAATTATATGTTTCACTAATAACAAGTTTCTTTGAAGGACAATATTCTCCTCGGATCATATACTAAGGTTGTTCATTTTAAAGTTTTATGGCTCTCATATTTCAGCATGGAGAGAAGCTTTAGGTAGAAAAATGAAAGACACCAATAATTATTGATCATCTGGGAAATATAGTTCTAATGCAAAGTCTCCAACTAAGCAAAAGAACAACTGCTTGACAAAATCATATATGCCAATGTTTCTTCAGGGACAAGATCTAAATAAACTCTAAATGCAAATCTCATAGACGAAAGCTATTTTAGATTGGAAAAATAAAGGAGGCATGCTAAAGGCATATGAAGGATCCTCAAGATCCTTTACCCAATCTACCCTGTCAACGAAAAGAGACATCACTAAAAGTGTTACTTTCATGGTCTACAAGTGGCATTTCAGAGCCTAAGATCAATAAGTACAGGTAAGGATCTAACTTAGCTTCCAGCTAAATTTGCATTTATATGGACTCATGTTTGCATATATCAGACTTTCTGTCTCCTAGCAGATTGCACGTCTATAATAATAGGTGTGATATATGGGCCTACTGGCCAAAATTTGATGCTATTTAGCCTCAAAAGTTTTATATTAGAAAGTTGTAGATATAATGACATTAAGTATGTCTAATACATAGGGCTCCAGGCCAAAAATATCTACCTTTCATGTCCACCAGGGACTAAAGTTACCACTGGACTTACTCATATATTTGACAATGCAACATGCATTTGGCTCCCAATTACCAAATTGATTTATGCGACTAGTTATAAATCAGAGTAGATATGAGCACTTCAGGGACAACAAGAGTCCAACAGGAAGCTTTGGTTTTTAATAAACCTTCAACTAAGGGAATTTATACGGACTTCAGGTCAGGAGATAAATTAACTGTGTTATAAGTCCAATAAATCCAATATAAGGTATTAAATGACACTGAGAACAAGATCCATGAATCCTGATTTTGATGTCATAATGGGTCATCCAAGTTCCTTACATTTACTTTACTTCAGGAAAAAAATGCAAGTGCAAGGGGTAGAGAATATTAATAGATTTTTATAAAATTCCCGAAGTTTTCCAATCATTTCAGTCGTTGCTGCTGTGATTCTAATAATAATAAATCCTTGTTGTGTATACTTCGGGATACAACTTACATCTCAGGATAATCACACACCAGCAATACATGAAAAAATAAACAATCCCATGATATAAGAGGGAGAGTGCTTCATGTGACAAGGCATGACTTCAGGCTAGTGGCAGCTTCGTGCATGACAGTGAGTATCTTCAGGCGACAGGCTGTCATGGGCTTATGGGTGGCTCATGATCCTGCAACCCAGACGGCCTGTGCGCCATGGGGCGACGGCATGCACACATGAGTATGCTTTACTGCCAGAAAACAGGAAATTGCCGTGTGCCGCAATCTTCGCCGTGTGCTTTCCTTCGGGCACACGGCGAAGTGAACGTTTGCCGTGTGCTATATTTGCAAACACACGGTAAAACAGCGGCTCACGGCAAAACGGTCTTTGCCGTGAGCCAAACGAAAGACACACGGCGAAGAGTCCTAATCGCCGTGTGCCGACCACGTGGCACACGACGAACTAGACGGCCGTCCGCCACCGTCGCCTTTGTCCCGTTTGCCGTGTGCTTCAGAAGGGGGCACACGGCAGCTGTCCGTTTCTGCCGTGTGCCAGCCCTGGGCACACGGCGAAGATTAAACTTTTTTTTTCATTTAGCCTCCCCAACTTTTTTTCTAGTGCTAGTAAATGGCTGGTACAATATGGTTCAATTTCTAAGCTTTTTGTGATTTTTTCTATATTTATCTAATTTATGTTATCTAAAACATTTTTTTGGAATATAAGAAATTTAATGTGGAAGTGCATAAAATAATAGACAATAGTGAGTGAAAAAATGACATTTATGATATTGAGACTACGATAAGACTACTCGATGAAGTTGTTTAGTTGTTTTTGTGAACTTTATCGAGTACAGTGTTTGTAACGTGAAGCTTACTCGATGAAGTTCCATACAGATTATAAAACAAGAGATCAAGTTCATACATGCAAATGCATATTCGAATTATAAGTTCAATTCAAAACTCTCTTATATACACAATACACAATTACATGAAACCACATGAAATAACATGTTTTTTTAGCTATTTTCGTACTAGTTTCACAATTTTAATGAAATAACATGCAATTATGTTATTTTAATTCTTATTAATTGATTATGAGCTATAATTACATGAAATAATTTGTTTTGGTGTGTGCCAACTTAATATTCATATGATTGATGCCATATATTTGTTTGGAAAAGAGTTTCAAATAATGATTTGGTGAAAAGAATGAAATGGTAAGAAATTTTGCCGTGTGCTCGGCAGCATAGCACACGGCAAAAGGAGCTCTTCGCCGTGTGCTGGGTCTCTGGGACACACGGCAAAGAACCCGCCACGTGGGGTTGTGAGCTTTGCCGCGTGTCCCTCCAGTGCAGCACACGGCAAAGCTCCCATTCCCCGTGTGCCTCAATTTCTGCCACACGGGAAATCAAACAACGTGGAAGCGGGAGGAAAAAAGAAATCAGGAGCCCTTTCTTTGCCGTGTGCTGGGGACCTTGGCATACGGCGAACACGTGGTTTGCCGTGTGCCGTGGATCTGGGCACACGGCGAACACGAAGTTTGCCGTGTGCCGTGGATCTTGGCACACGGCGAACACGTAGTTTGCCGTGTGCCGTGGATCCGGGCACACGGCGAATGCATGCGTTTTACCGGCCGGCGCCTCTCTCTTCTCTCTTCTCTCTTCTCTCACTCTCTCACTCTCTCACGACCGTTGCCTCCTGCCCGCACCCCGCCCACACCGCGCCCGCCCGCTCGACCTCGCCGCACCGGCCCGCGCCGCTGCACCGGCCTGCCCTCGCCGCACCGGCCCCGCGCCCCGCCGTCGCCGCACCGGCCTGCCCGCGCCGCACCGGCCTGCCCGCGCCCGCGGCCCGGTGCCCGCGGCCCCGCCACCCCGTGCCGGCGTAGGAGGCGGCCCACGGCACCGCCCCGTGCCCGCGGCCCCGCGGCGCCGCCCGTGCCCGCGGCCCCCGCGGCTCCGGCCGGCGTAGGAGGCGGCCGGCCGCCACCCCCGCCACCCGCCGCGAGTAGGAGGCGGCCCGTGGCGCCGCCCCGCGACGCCCCGCGCCCGGTCTCCCTCCCGGCACGCCCGAGTTGTCGTCCCCTTGGTGCCACCCCGCCCGCTCCCCGTGCCCCGCGACACGGCCCGTGGCGTCCTGCCCCGTGGTGCCGCCCCGCCCCATGTCCCGTGACGCAGCCCGGCGCCTTGACGCGGTGCTGCCCCGCCGCCCGCCGGCCACCCCGTCTCGACGCCATCCGAGCCGAACCTCCTTTCTACGCCACGGATAAGCAAAGGTTTGTAGGTGATCGAAGACATGGACTTTTCGATTAGATAATGAATATGAATCGACCATCGTGTCGATGCTCGTTTAGGGTAGGCCATCGTTCCGTTGCTTTATATATTATTATAAAATTTGTTGTGGTTGTCGGCCATCGTGTCGATGCTTTTTTTGCAGGTTTTGAACCCTTATTGTTTAGGGTAGGTGCTGCCAAAATTTGTATTGGACACTAATTTTTTTTTTTTTACTTTCTGCAGTGAGGCTTTGGAGAGGCGCCGTCGTTGACTCATCGTTTCGCTACGTAGTAAGGTGAGATAACAGGACCCCTCTTTTCATATAATGTTCTAATAAATGTAAGCTACTATTATGTCTTAAATAATATATTTTTTTATATGCATGTTTCTAATCATGTCTTACTTATTTCATATGTGCTAAATGTTTTCCCGACTTTTTAATTGCAGTTGACCGGACAAAGATGGTGGGCGGTGGGCCGCAGCGACGGTGCGCGTCCGTTTGGAGGAGACAAATGCCGGACTCGGATGTACCACTCGGGTCCACACGAGGCTTGGGTCGGGGCAAGGGTGGCCCTAAGGGCAGCGGGAGCAGTCGCTCTAAGTGCACCGGGAGCGGTGGCACTAGGGGCAGCGGGAGCGGTGGCAGTAAGGCTAAGGGTCGAGTGACTCGGAGTAGGTCCGTAGCACCACATTCCCCGCCGGAGGAAGAGGAGGAGGAGGGGGAGGAGGAGGAGGGGGACTCGGAGGAGGGGGAGGGCAGGAGGGAGAGTCGGAGGAGGGGGACGGGCAGGAGGGTGAGGATGAGGGTGAGGGTGGGGAGGAGCAAGAGGGGGAGCAGGCGGAGCAGCAGCCTCATCGTGTGGCTGCGGGGTCCTACGAGACTCCCGGCGGGCCGATACCTTTGTCCACGTGGCCGGTTATTCGACCAGTAATGCCATCGTAAGTAACTTCTAACTACTTCCTTCATTTGATAATGTGAAAATCTTTATTAATATCAAACTAATATTTTTTCTTAATCACTTTTTGTAGGAGTTGGAAATTGATCACCCCGGTAGTCATAAACGCAAGGTGAACGCTGTCCTTGGTGCTTTGGTCAGGCTGCACTTCCCAGGTCAGGTTCACATTGGTGAAAGGTACGAGCCAGCGTGGACTTGGGAGCACTACCGCGTCGCCACCGAGCAAATCGACGCATTCAACAGGTGCTCCGTCAACAAGGCGGATTGAGTGGTGTCGAATTGTGGGTAAGTCTTTCTCGCTCTACACTTTTCATTCATTGCATTCATTGTACACTTATGCAATAAAAACTAAACACATTATGTCTACATGCAGGAATTCTACACTTGTGAGCCAGGGTACGAGGAGATGGCTAAGGTTGTGGCTAACAACCGATGTCGGAAGCTCGTGAAGGACATGCACTACGAGGCGCAAATTCAGTGCGTCATTAACTACTATGGCCATATCCTTCGTAAGAAGATAACCAAAGATGCGGCTTGGACTGTGAAGCTCACACGGGAGCAATATTTGCAGGTAAATATAGATTTATCTCCGATTTAATGCATTGCTTCATTTGATTTTTTGTCGTCTCTCATCTGTCCCGCGTAGGTGCCTGCGCCGTGGTGCCGTAACGACGATTTGTGCTGGGAACGCATAGTGGACAAGTGGTTCTCACTCGAGTGGGAGGAGATGCATAACGCTGGCCGAGCCCGGCGTGCGTTGATGCCTGGTCCATCTCACCACCAAGGTAGCCTTAGCAACGAGGAGTACAGAGCTCGATGGGTATGCAGAGTCATTTATTTGTTTTATCTCATAATTATGCATAAATAGTAATGAACTTGTTATTTTGTTTGCAGTCCCGGTCACATGGAGGCGCCGAGTGTCCCGAGTTCGTGGGCTGGGCTATGGCCCACCAGAAAAGGCTACTCAGGCC
The DNA here is from genome assembly GCA_031894775.1 of Chloris gayana. Lineage (NCBI taxonomy): Eukaryota > Viridiplantae > Streptophyta > Magnoliopsida > Poales > Poaceae > Chloris > Chloris gayana. The sequence continues at coordinate 1,571,149 of JAUNZO010004298.1, forward strand.
AGCTACGACCCCGAAAACCCTCCTTCGGCTTATAGCAACCCCTCTCTACTCCCGTATCACTGCATATACGGAGGTGGGTAGGCAATTCTATGGCTCGCAGTGGGATCCGACCGCCCACCCTATTGATGCCGAGGTGGCCATGAGGGCTGGAGGAGGCAAGAAGCATGGCCGGTTGATCATAGGCGACGGCACCGTGGACACGAGCAGTTGCCCCACCCTCTCGCAGATTCGGGCGAGGGACCCAGCCACCGCCCCGCCTATACGTCCACGCCAGCACCGTCGCAGAGCTGCAAGTGCAGAGACTTGAGGTTATTTCTGCTTTACTAAACAATTATTCAATTTCTAATCACGTATTATCACTGCATTGTAACAGTTCAATGGAAACTTTTGTAGGCCGAGCTCGCCGAAGAGAGAAGGCAGCGACAAGAGGAATCGGCGCGACAGCAGGGGGATGTGGCCAACTTGTTTGCATACATTGCCCACATGCAAGCTGAGTTGGCAGCAGGACGACCACCGCCACTGCCTCCAACTATGTCTCATATGTTTCCAATCACTCCTCGGGTAATCTACTATGTAACCTTGTTCATTCATTTCAAAAATTAGAGACTTAGTAATTAAAAAACATTGTTCCATTTACAATTACTTAGAGACTAAGATAACCTAGAGAATTACATATTGTAAAAACTTACAATCTTAACTAAAATGAGTATTCTCTCGGTTTGCAAACTTTTGTACTTTTTGCAGAACCTATCGGAAGCATCGAATGCCTCGGTGAACATGTCACCTGCGTTGCCCCCGCAGCAGTTGTTCCCACAAGTGCCGCCGTTCGAGTCCCCACCCTTCGGCCCACCGCCGTTCGAGCCACCACCCTTCGACCCACATCTGTGAAATCATGGTTTGTTGTACTCGTGGACGGCCTACGAATGTTATGTGTTGTTTGTGACGATATTCGTGATGTTATGAGACAAACGGATGATATATGTGTTTTATTTGTGATATATGTGTTGTGCGATGATATGTGTGATGAATTGATGATTATGTGATATATTTCTGCTTTGTTTGATATATGTGCTATTTGAAATGTTAAATGAGGTATCCGGGGCTAAAAAACAGAAAAAAATATGGATACCGATGGTCGTTTTGCCGTGTGCCATGGTCGTGACACACGGCAAAGCGACCATACTGGGATTTCAGTTTGGTCGCTTTGCCGTGTGCCAGAAGGGGCACACGGCAAAGTGACCAATCTTCGCCGTGTGCCACGTCCCCGGGCACACGGCAAAGTATATATTTCGCCGTGTGCCTGGCGCTCAGCACACGGCAAAACGGAAAATATTCGCCGTGTGTCACCGCCACAGCACACGGCAAAAGGGAAAACATTTCGCCGTGTGCCTGCTGCTCGGCACACGGCAAAGTGAACGTGGCGGCGCTGTTATTGTTGCCGTGGCTGTGGCACACGGCGAAGGCGGCTTCGCCGTCTACAGCTGTCGCCGTCGGATGGTTGCCGTAGGCCACCGACGGCAAACACCTTCGCCGTGCGTGTGGGTGCCTTCGCCGTGTGCCGCTGGCACACGGCAGCTACCTGGTTTCCGGTAGTGCTTGTTACGAGGTAACAAAGAAAGGTAATATGCCATGATACAAGACGAAACTGATATGAAGCTAATGTACTCAATCAAAAATATCTTGCCGCCACAAGTCAGCAGAATTGCAGTATAACACAAGAAATCGATCGCTTAGTAATTTATAGGCGTCTAATCTACTGGATTAAAGGCCATAAAAAGGACGCACGTGCATGCTTTCCGTGCAATTTAATTAAAAACCCAATTCGATCAGTCCAAGTAGCCACTGTAATAACACCAGTGAGCAAACAGCCAGATCAACAGCGACTAATTGTTGTTTTAACTAGCTGCTAGGCTGGTATATGGCCGCGTGCACAAGCAAGCAACGAGGATGACATATATATTCATCGAAAACTGCCGCAGAAGGCAATGTCGATCGCGTGGCAAGCCAGCAGGGCTCACACAGTCGTGTTTGAGGACGACGACTGAGAACCGACAAGCTTGAACCTCTTCATCAGGATGACGTAGAAAGGCAAGCCAATGATGACCAGCGGATCGTATGCCCGATCCTGATTGTGGCTCCACTATGTGCGAGCAGTCATCAGTAATATTAATGCTACGGCGTTTTTGATAAAAACAGTGCAAACTTAAGTTGTTGCATGCGAGTAGCTAGTGTTCGCAAATTGCCATCTTTTTAATCTTCAGGATTAGGGATAACCATGCACCGTACCAAGTTTCTACGGGCATACTTGATTCATCTAGTGACTGTTGTACATGAACAAGAGATCCAAGTGCGAAAAACTAAATGTAAGCACAAAAGATTAACCGTGCTCTTGATCAGGTTAAACGATAATTGATTGATAAGATCAAACTGCATGTTCTAGGAGGACCAATCGATCCACTAGCATATGTAATCTACAGGATTTATATGCCATGACAGTAAGCAAATTAATTGAAACAAATTCAATATGGGGATCCACTGATGAGCACATCTTCCACTACACCACGGTACAGAATTACCGACCTACTCCAGTTGGTAAAAGTAGATCATTAGTAATGGAGCGTGGGTCAGCAAAAGTAGACGACGCACCGTGGGTCGGCAATTCTACATTTACAGAGAGACGGTGGGTCGGTAATTTTCACCACATTCAGTGTTGCACTATATGTCGGTAAAAGGTGCAACCTGCGTCTAATGGTAAGTCGGTAAAACTTGGCATCTCATGGTGGGTCGTTGATTAGAGATTGGAGAATATTGAGCGCCAAACACAGCGCGCCTACCCTAGAAAAATTCCTCATTTTTTCCTGCGCGCCTTTCCTCATCCCAAAGTTGACTCTCCCGCGCCCACATTTCGGCTCCTAATCCCATCCCTTTCCCCATCCACAGGTGCACGCCAGACACTAGCACTGCTGCCTTTTCGTCCAATCCCCATTCGCCGCTGCATCTCATCTACCGCCGTCGCCGCACACCGCACCTCATCCTCTGCCTGGAACCAGGATTAGCCGCTGCTTCTCATCCTCTGCTTGTAACCAGGATTCGATCTGCAGCTGCCCTCAAATCGTATTGTTGGCCGTCCTCCCGCAAGACATCTCATCCCTGTACCCTGGATTCGATCCGTGGCCGCCCTCAAATCGGATTGCTGGGCGTCCTCCCGCAGGACAACACGGAAATCAGGTAGTAGCTGCCGTCTTGCTGTGTTCTTGCATTCTTAATCCACTTGCTTGCTCGATCTGCTCTGTCCCAATAATTCTCACTTGTTTATGCTATCGATCTGAGGTCTCCTCTCTTGATTTGTTAGGAGCAAGTTAGTATACAGGCCATGAGCTAGAGGGCGACCAACTCCCCTTCCAGATCTGCTCCATTGTTTGCTGGTAATTAACTAAAATTACTTTCGTGCAAGTTTTTGACAAGCATGAGCTATCTTTTTAGTACATTGATATTTGGAGTACCTTAACATTTGGAGTAGCTAGTATTTTCATAAATGTTGTTCTGACTTCTGAGCCATTAGCATGTGTTCCCAGTAAAAAAAATGGTCTTTTTTTCTGAAACCATGTTCAGCCAGCTTGTTTTGAGGTGAATGTGCTAACACACAAACGCAAGGCCTAGCTAGCATCCTGTATGAATTTATCCTACATATAGTTAATTTGCACAATGTTGTTACACCTTTGCAGGCAACAGTTAAATGAGAATTTCTGTTTCCTTTTAAGTGGTTGGAGATCTATTTTGGTTAATTAGAGTTGAGTGCTAGGAAATCATGCTACTACTCCTGCATTGCATAATAATGCATGCCTATATTTTTTTCTGCGACAAGCGTGTATTCATGAACAACAAATCTTGTTCTGCAGGATTCAAAGGGTTTGTGAAGCTGATGCAGAGGATTCCAAGCCTATTTGCAGCAGCACCATAGTGGTGACAAACTGCTGTGGAAACTAAAGCAAAAGGGTCCTGTACATCTACCACATACAATTGTTGTCCTTGGTTTAACGGTAAGCTTACTTTCTCAAGATCTCTTGTTTCGTTTTACATGCGTGTCTGCCTATGTATGTGTGGACATGGTTGGGTGCCAAAGTATGATGCTATATCATTTACACTTACTATATGTTTATTGATTGATTTTTAAAGCTGCTTGGTATATCACACTAAGGTGCATGGATAAATCATGGATCGACGATGATGATAGGTAGAAAGCCAAATTTGTCCCAATAACTAAAATTGCTCCCATATAGTTATTTGTGATTTAACATATAAGTTGCATGTAGGGTGACATTGGCTTATAAACAAGGGGTCAACGGTTTCCTAGCTTTTGCATTTCGAAATTCAGCTGTAGGAAACAAGATATTATGTCCTTGCAGAAAGTGTGTTAATTCATTTTGGAGAGACGCCGGTGAAGTACGAGAACACTTGATATGTGATGGATTCCTGAAAGGGTACAGAACATGGAACTTACATGGAGAAGCTAGCTCATCTTCTATTAACCATGGCAACAATGATATTCCTGAGTTTACAGAGGAGCCCAACGAAGAGGATGACATATCTGCATTCCTTAGGGACTTAGCTTGTGGTTTAGATCATAGAGGAGATCTGGAAGATGATGATTCTCTTGAGGCAATTAATCCAGATTTAGTGGCCATTCAGAAGCTAGCAGCAGACAATAGTGAAGAGTTGTACCCAGGTTGCAATAACTACTCAAAACTACGTTTTCTAGTTAGGTTACTTCATATCAAACTTATTGGCGGATGGACTGATAGAAGTTTTAATTTGCTAGTGGATCTTCTTGCTGATGCATTGCCTAAGGGTTCAGCACTTCCTAAAACTTTTCATGAAGCTAAGAAATTGGTTAAATCCGTAGGACTGGGGTACACTAGTATTCATGCATGTGAAAATGATTGTATTCTCTTTTGGAAGGAGCATGAAAAGTCTAACGCATGTCCGAAATGTAAAGCATCACGTTGGAAATCAGAAAAGAAGAGTCTAGATGGGAAACGTGAATATAAGGTTCCGAAGAAGGTCCTTCGTTACTTTCCTATAAAGAAAAGACTTCAAAGATTGTTTGTATCCTCTAAAACAGCAAGTCTCACTAGGTGGCATGAAAAGTTACCAGAAGTTGATGATTTGCTTAGGCATCCTGCAGATTCTCCATTATGGAAGGATTTTTATGTTCCAACTTGGTCAACGAACTATGAACTTATTGCTTATTAGTTTTTCTTACAGGGGGCATTGGGCGTTGATGGACAACAATCTGATGACAAGAATATTTACTTAGTTAATCCTTTTTTGGCACTTGTGTTAGTGACTATGTCAACAAATGGTGCGCAAGGCAACCGTTTGATGTAACATCTAGTTTGTATACTTTTGTAATAGGATCTAGTAGTCCTAACAGTGATCCGAGGGGGATGTGATTTTGATTGCTTATGACAAACAGAAACGCAATGTATGTGCCTATGCTAAATCAATGGATATTTATGGCTTCATCCATTTGACCTCCATTTATGTGCATGTTATTGTTTTGGATCATGGGCTACAAGGATTAAGAAATGAAATTTATTATGGATTATTTTTAATAACCAGTTTGAGCTGTGTGACAGACCATAGGTTGGTAATTCTGTTAACTAGCATCAAACCGTGGGTCGGTAATAGTATTAATGGCATCACACAAAGGGTCGGCAATTCTGTTGAAGCAGCGACCTACGGTGGGTCGGTAAAAGTGGTCGGTCGGTAAAACTTTTACCGACGCTTATACCGACCGATCAAGAAGGTCGGTAAAGCATTTTATCAATTCATGGAGGGTCGGTGAAAGCCCTTTTACCGACTCACCGTTAGTTGCCTATAGTGAACCGTGGTGTAGTGTTCTAGCATGTAGAAGACGTTAGTAATCTCTGCCGTAGCCTATTCTGCCGATTTCGTTACCACGACATCCACGAGAAATCATCACCAGTATTTGATCGAGTAGGATGAGAAGGTAACAAACCGTTGCCATTGTCATGATGGTTGCTTTCATGCCACATAGGGCATTTAGGCAAAAGCCACTGACCTGCCTGCTTGATGAGGTCTGTGGTCGATGGGGATGGGCAGGGAACCTGCGGAAGATATTCCCACCATCGGGACAGACCACCGGAGACTGCCGATTGTTGTTCCTCGCAAGATTGATGGGACCAGTGATTAGCATCATGAAAAATTGAAACAGATCTAATGCGAATAAATAAAGAACGACTCACCCGATTAGTAGAGCAAAGGTGCTGATAACGTGTTAAGAATAATCTTCATTGCGGATCACCGGATCCTTTTCCCATTCCCGATCCCAAGAAAAGAGGCGTGGGCAGATTATTTGATGAACCCGTTTCCCTTCCTAATACTACAAGAAAGACACATGAACACAATGTATATGTGGATCTTCAGGCCTCTTTCTCATTCTTTTTATTAGTCGTATGAATACATGATGTATATATATAGATACATAAGTGACCCTTCAAGGGTTGAGAGGTGAAGGTGTAAAGTCAAGGGTTGGGAGGTGAAGGTGTAAAGCCCATAAGTATTAAGTATTCTTAACAAAATTAGCATTTGCTAGATCAATCCAAAAGCCTACATAAATATAGTAATTACGGCCCAATTAAGCACAATATGGAAGGGGGATGAATCGGATGCTGCCAAATGTCACCATATGATTAGAATTATATTTTCTCCAAACAAGTAACTCATTTCTAAAGTATTTGAACCATATGTTCAGAATTATTCTACAAAATTACATTCAATATGAATTTTTTTAAAAGACTTTTAACTTTTATCAACATTTTCAATATACTAAATCAATATTTTGTTTCTACTACTTTAATATTTATATATTCTATGTCAATAGTTTTATGGAAATATTGACATTATTTTGAAAATGTTCGGATGTATTTTAAAAATGTTAAAATATTTTTTCAAACAATTAAATTGATAAAAAGCTAATATAACAATTTATAAATTTCTTATTGTGATTAATATTGAAAATAGACATGTGCTACATTTACATACTACTAACCTTAGCATGCACCTAAATGTAGATCGCTATACTTATAAGAAAGTCCCCGCATGAGGAGCTTTATCATTTGAGGCTAAATGCCATCAAGCGAGGTTTGTTCCAACAGGCCGGTGTAAAAGACATGATGCTATCACAAAGCCCATGAATGTGTTGGAGACCACGAAGCCCGAAGAAGCCTCACAGGCCCATTTGCAAAGCTACCGTAAGATAATGGAAGAAGTCCTTTTGGCCCCGAAGTTTTCCTCCGGAGTTTCGGAACCGGGTATCCCACCTCGTTCCACTATCAAAACCGTTTGTTTAACATCCCTCATTGATATTTGGAGTGGTTTTCGCCGACGTGGTCGGTGGGGCCCGGACGTCGAGCTGCCACGTCGTCCGTATAGGTGGGGCCCACATGTCGGATCGCATGCATCATCGGCCCCATCGCAACGCGTTATCGCTCGTTGAAGCTCGGGGCCAAGGCGCCGAGCCACCCGACCTGCCAACCATCGCTTGAAGCGGCCGATTTATCTTTGTGCACACCACACCTCCCCGACTATGTGCTCCACGAAGGACGACGTTGAGCCGCGAGGGTCCTACGAGCCCAGCCGCTCGGGCGGATCTTGTGATGCCACGGCCGCCCGCACCAGCAAGGTCGCCGGATCTAAGGCGCAAAGATGAACATGCGAGGTTGTGTTGGGTTTAGTCCCACACTCGGTTATTGATGATGGGGGAGCCAACTAATAAGACGGAGGGATCCTCACATATCGGACTAGTCTTTTGGGTTGAGGTGGCCCGGGATCTTGGTGGGGGCTCCGGTTGAGCCTATGGTTTGGTAGGCCCAATGTGACCCGGGCTAGCGGCAGAGGCTTGTGGGTACGACGAGCCGGACCGCACTCTAACAAGTGGTATCGAGCCATGGTCGGGAAACCAGAAACATCTTGGAGACCTCACACGGATATCAGGCCGTTGGATTAGATCTCTCGGACCACATGGCTATCTCGGGTCGTCGGAGGGGTGTCCACCCGGATGTGAAGGGGAGATGAGCCACCCGATGTGTGATGGGGGAGATTGTTGGGTTTAATTCCACATAGGATATTGATGATGGGGGAGCCAACGAATAAGGTGGAGGGATCCTCACCTATCGGGCTAGTCTTTTGGGTTGAGATGGCCCAGGACCTTGGTTGGGGGCTCCAGCTTGGGCCAATGGTTTGGTAGGCCAAATGTGACTCGGGATGGCGGCATAGACTCGTGGGTACGACGAGCCGGGCCGCACTCTAACAAGTGGTATCGAGCCATGGTCGAGCAAATGTAACAACTCTCGGAAAATAATGCATTTCATGTCATCATGAGCATGTCATCACATTGCTGCATTTTTTTTAAAGATGGCAAAAATTTGTGTTAATAATAAGCACATAAAATAACAAAATAGATAAAGAAGAAGGAAGTGTTTAAAAAGAAAGGAAATAAACAGAAAATTCATGTTTAATATTTTATGTGGTTTAATTACCACAAATAAAGATTTATGAAAATTTCCTAAAAATATTTTGCCTTGTAAAAATATTTACAAGAAATAAACAAAGCTTCTTTTATTAACTTAACTATGGATTTTTAATCCAAAAATGATTTGGAATTTTTACTTGGACTTAATAGGAAAGGTGTCTAAAATAGTTTCAAGAATACCCCTGAATTTTCGTAGAATTTTTGGAGCACCGGAAGGTCACTTTTTAATTTCGCGAAAGGAGAAGGGCCTTTTTGCAAAATTTCCGGACCGGGCCCGGTCGCCGTCTCTTCTCCTCTCTCCCTCTCTCACCCGCACTCTCGGCGCCGCCCGCGGCTGCACCGCCTCCGGCCGGCTTGCCACGCCCCAGCCACGCAGACTGCTTGGCAGCCACGCAGCTGTTGGTCGGAACCGCCTCCGGTGGAAGATAAAACCCCGCCGACCCTCATTTCTATTCTCCTCTCCCGTTTTTCCCCTCCGCCTCCCCGCCATAGCCGCCCCTCCGGAGCTCGACGCCGGCAAGCTCCGGTGCTTCTTCATCCGAGCCAAAACCGTCACAAGCTCCGCCGGAACCTCTCGCTACTTCCCGAGCCATCGCTCGTCCCCAAACTCCACCGAATCCGGAGAATCGAACCGTCTTCTTCCCCGAGCTCCCGACCGCGTTCCTCCGCCGCAACCTCGAACTCGCATCGTCCGGTGAGCCGTTCGTCTATCTCTTTGTTCTTGATGAGGCACAACTTATTGCTCTACATTCTTAGTTGCTCATTATCGTATCTACTCCACGAGAGGACGCGCAATCGACGATCTTCCGCAGCTCCGGCCGCCGTTGTCCGCGACTCTCACGGTGAGCTACTTTTCCCGGCTATGCTCATGCTGCTAGAGCACCGGACGATCTTGCGCATGCTCCGTAGCCGCTCCCCGACTCGTTTTCCCCAATTTTCATCCGATGAGAGCGAGCTCGCGCCATGGCCGGAGCTTCCGCCGTGGAGTAGAGTCCAGTAGGACCGTCCGCGGCGAGCTTTAGTCCGAGCCCGGCCGTCTCCGGCCGTTGCGCCGCCGTGTCCCTGCCGCCGCGGTGGCGCCACACCGCGGGCCACACGCACGGGATCGCGTGTGGCCACGCAGGGATTTGGTGTGGCCACCCCGTGGCCCATCATGTGGCACGAAGGGTTTTCAAATTTCAAAAATTTGTAGAGAATTCCACAAAAATCAGAAAAAATGTCAAACCAACTTTGTTAGACTCAGAAAAATGAGATCTCTTTATTTGTGAAATAAAATATTTATTTTGAGTAAATTTATTTTATAATTAGTAATTAATCACTCTCTTTGATTAGAGAAAGGTTATTATTTTATGTAAATAAAATGTCTAATTATGAAAAATAATTTTATTTGATGAAGGAGATACTTGCAGACGAAATTAATTATGAAATTCATTTTCCAAAATTTAAACTTAAACTGTATTATTTTATGTGATCACAATCTATTAACGTTTAATCACTTAAAGTAATTATTTATTTGTTGCTTAATAAACCAGAATAATTTATTAATTATTAAACCCAAGTAATTAAGGAAACAAAACTAATTAATAATGATCTTGATTAAACATTTATTAATCAACATAATAAATTGTTAATTAATGCTTAATGAACATACTTAACCTTAAGTTATTAATTAACTAAGGTGATTAAGCTTTAATTGTTAATTATTGCTTATTGGACTTAATCAATGAATCCTTGCATACTTTCATCATGAGCATTCATGCATACATGATTGTGATTCGCAACGCATTGCTTTGTTCGATTAGGTTCGAAGTGATCGAGGTTCCACCCGAGGCGAATCAGAGCCGGAATCTCGACGTCGACCCGTACGCCGAGGAAGCTAAGTTCGAACAGAATCAAGGCAAGCCCCGATGCATCCTACCTATGCTATTAAATATTTTATTTTATCACATAGTACAGTTATGTTTGTGCATTAGGTGTTAGGGAATGATTGACACCCTAGTTGCATTATGGTAGGTTTCCGTTTGTTTATTCTATACTTGGTACAGGTAGCTCAATAGAGGCTAAGCTTAATTCATAGTGGCAACGGTAGATGGTTAGGGAATCTTAAAGCATGGAGGCTTTAAGGGTTTTGTGTTGACACTAAAGATGATGAGAGTGTTAATGAAGTTAAGACCGGACGGGCCCCATAGGAGAAAGGGCACGACGGAGATGAGGTCTTGCAAGGTGGTAGCCCCGTCCGTGTCGGTCAAGGACCGTACCGTTGTAGGCTTAGTTGAACAAGTTTGAACGTATCGCACTACATGCTGTTATCATGGGCCCAGCAAGCTGATGTACCCTATCGCCCCGAGAGATGTAGCGTAGCCGGCTCTCTTTTGCCGACTGTTAGTGAGAGGATAGTCTCACGGGAGGGAGATGGGTCGATCACAAGGGAAGTCGTGGCTTCGCCATACTCCCGGGGAGTTGGAAATGGCTAGTCTGCTGTCAGGTGCTAGCGGAAAGGTTGTCGTATATGATCGGTGTGATGCGTATACGTCGTGTAGTCGAGTTTTGCCAGCTGGTATAAATCGATTCGAATCGTTGTCCCTCGCAGTAATGAGTACCGCTTGTTTAGCTCGTCACATCGTAGTAAATTTTATGGAAGATGAGGATGAGAGATGGAAGATTTAAGATCTATTTTATCTTGATTGAGAAACTTGGTTGCAATAGTGATAGGTTGCAAACATCAAGGCTAATGAACATAATATGAGCTAAAATACTGAAAGTAAGGACCCACCCTTTAATGCTGTTTTTTCGCAAAGGAGTAAACCCCACAGCCAAAAAGCCTTTGCATACTAGGCGTCGGCCTTAGCGTGCCATGTTGACTGGGTCGGTCTTGCTGAGTATTAGAATACTCGGAGTTTATTCGTTACCATTTCGGGGAACGAGTCGTATTTCCACGACTTGTATGGCAGCTTCCCGAAGAAGATCAACGTCCGGAGGAGGTACCCTTCGGTGGGAACGCATCCCCACACCGTGAAGAGAGAGGACCGTGATGTGCGAAGGGCTCGAGTGCATCACGTTGTATCGTTTGAAATCTTTTGAGTTGTATAATAGAACAAGTTTTCGCTGAGTACTCGTAGGATGTTTAACTTCAATAATGTTATATTTTCCGCTGCACGAATGTTTGTATTTTGAAAACCTGGTTGTATTATACCATGATATATATATTCTGGCTTGTATGAGATGATGTTTCTGTTGTAACTCGCTTCGTCGAGTGTCCCTCCGTACCGATTCCCGGGTGTCCCGGAGGGGATGTCACAACAAACCTGAATCATCTTGGGGACCTCACACGGATATTGGAACGTCGGATTAGATCTCCCGGGTGAAAGTGCATCTAGGCCCCCAATTATGGTTTTGAGTGATTGACGTCAATACAATTAAAAAGGACTGATATTTCAAATGAGCTTGTGCGCTTTCCCCACTCTCAAAAATACTCCCAAACTCACTCAAGCACTCCTCTTCTTCAAGTTTGATTCCCCACTCCAATCCTTGGTGGATTTGTGAGAAGATTGAGAAGAAATTCGTTGAGCTTCATAATCATCTCAAGAGCACTTGATTCTTTCTCATCGCCGGTACTTGTTGTGTTTGTTACTCTTGGGCATTCATCCCCTAGACGGTTAGGCGTTACCCGGCGAGCTCCCAAGCTTGTGGTTGAGACTCGGGTCGTTTGTATTGCCCCTCCCTTCGTGGAGATTTGTTTTTGTGGATTTTAAGCCGGCCTTTGTGGCGGCTTGAAGAGGTTTAGGGTTGAGAGCAACCCGGTCCTTGGTGCACTCCTCAACGGAGACGTAGGCTTCTTGGTGGAGCTGAACTTCGGTGAAAAATCGTGTGTCCCCTTGTCTTCCCTTTATTTCTTACAAATTGCTGTGCTATAGCTCTAGGTCGTTCTTGCTTAAATTCCTAGATTTACTTGCTTAGGTGGCTTGCTTGTTTGTCTCCTTGTTGCTCCTAGCCTTCCTGTATTACTTGCTGCTTGCTTGTTGCTTAAATTCCGCGGATTTGTCTATCTTGGCTCCCGATCCCCTTTCCACACGAGGGAGTCGGATTTGTCCTACTCTAGTCGGATATTTGTCCATAGTCGGACTTATCCTACTATAGTCGGACATTGAGTCGGACAAATCTTTCCTGTGTATTTAATTCGTTAAATTTAGTGATTTTCGGGATTATCGCCTATTCACCCCCCTCTAGGCGACTTTCAATTGGTATCGGAGCAGGTATCTTCGTTGAAGCCTCATCGCTTGAAGATCAAAGATGGCAAATGATAAAGAGGCAACGGGTAGTGGTGAAGCACCACCTAAGGTAGCCGGTGAAAGAGGTCATGAGACCTCACCGGGTGATGCCGAGAGATGGAAATGGAAAAGGGGTTGCCCGGGGTGGAGATGTGCTTAGTGCTTTGCCGATGAGCTACAACAGAACGCCATACACCTATGGTGATAGGAGAGATGAACACATTGGACCCGGCTCCGGAAGAATACCATATTTTGATGGTCAATACTTTGATCATTGGAAGACCAAGATGCTACTACACTTGGATTCAATGCATCAAAATGTAAGAAATGTGACTCAAAATGGATTCTTGTAGGAATGTAGAAGCAAGCCAACTGCACAAGACTTGTTTAATGTGAGGTGCAATGTGGCGGCCGCTAGTGCTCTTGTATCCGCACTTAGTCCCGCCGAGTATGAGAAGATAACCGGATTGGAGGATGCCCATCAAATTTGGTTGAAGCTTGAATTGGTTCATGAGGGCATTGATAGTGTGAAGGAGTCTAAGCTAGAAGGGCTTAGAGAAGAGTTTAACTACTTTGTCATGAGGTCGGATGAAGGGCCAAGGGAAGCCCATGATAGGATGATGAGGATAGTGAACATGAGAAGAGCACTTGGAGAGAAGGTGTTGGACTTGGATGTGAATAGAAGTTTGCTACAGGCCTTGCAAGCATGGGATGCCAACATAGTGTCCAACATAAGGGACAAAGATGGCTTTAGATACTTCACCAGCGATGAAGTGATTGGAAATGTGCTCTCCCAAAAACAGCAAATTGACCGAGGGAATAGAATCAATGCTTTGCTTAGGGACAAAGAAAAGGCTAGTGGGAGCAAGAATGATTTGGCTCTCAACGCCGAACAAGAAAAGAAAAAGAAGGTGATTGAGGAGAGTGATGATGATAGTGATGATGAGATGGCTCTCTTCGTGAAAAGATTCAACAAGCTCATGTCAAAAAGAAGCTTCAAGAAGAATGATCAAGACAAGAGCAAATCAAGAAAAGCCAAAAACAAGTGCTACATTTGTGGAGACAAAGGTCATTTCATGGCGGAGTGTCCGGAGAACTACAAGAACAAGCAAAACAAGAAGAGTGACAAGAAGTATAAGAAGCATAGAAAATATCGTCGGGGTGAAGCACACATTGGACAAGAATGGAACTCCGATGGATCATCTTCCTCCTCCGAGTCGGAATCCGATGAAGAAAAGGGAGGCATTGCATCACTTGCTATCGGGCCAACACCGACTAACTCCTCCTTATCTTTGTGCATCTAGGCCCGATATCATGCTTAGTGTGTGTATGTGTGCACGTTTTCAAGCCGCTCCTATGGAGTGCCACATGGTGGCCGTTAAAAGAATCTTGAGATATTTAGTGCACACACCCAACCTAGGACTTTGGTACCCCAAGGGTTCAAAGTTCAACCTTATAGGCTATTCCGATGCGGATTATGCCGGGGACAAAGTAGATAGGAAGAGTACCTCCGGGACTTGCCAATTCTTGGGTAGGTCCCTAGTGTCGTGGTCATCCAAGAAACAAAATTCTGTTACCCTTTCCACGGCCGAAGCGGAGTATGTTGCAGCCCGGTAGTTGTTGTGCACAACTATTATGGATGCGACAAACTCTAAGGGACTATGGTTACAAGTTGAACCGTATTCCACTCCTATGTGACAACGAGAGTGCCATAAAGCTAGCATATAACCCCGTTGAGCATTCGCGCACAAAGCATATAGATATTCGACATCACTTCCTGAGAGACCATTATATCAAAGGGGATATTGAAGTGAGTCATGTGAGAACCGATGAACAATTGGCCGATATTTTCACGAAGCCACTAGATGAAAACCGTTTTTGTCATTTAAGGAGTGAGCTAAATATCCTTGACTCTAGTAACGTGGCTTGAATGCTTGCATATCTGCTGTGAATTAGGGTAGTTGTTTTGGAAAATAAAATTCTTGAAAACTTTGTATGAATTGGTTTTCAAAATCATTTGGTTCTTGATCTTTGGATCATGTGGATTTGGATGTAATCATTGTTGGTGTGAATGATTGTGGCTGACTACATCCAATGAAGTGTTAGTACATGTCCATGAGTTTAATTGAGATCAAGAGAAAAAAAGGGTTGAAGAAACTTTCTGCGCTCGGAGCAAGTCCGCATTTTCTCGGAGAGTCGGACTTTGTCCGACCCGGTCGGATTTATCCGACTGCCCGTGAAGAGTCGTGCAATGTCCGACGGAGTCGGATATATCCGACTCCACGGGATTTTTACCCTATAAGCCCGAATCCAACTTACCTCTTCACCCCAACTCCTTCATTCAAACACAAACATTCTCTCTCCTCACCAAACGGCGGCGCGACCTCCCCTCCGGCGATCTCTCTTCTCCACCGGTGTTTTGGAGTGATTTGTGGGGGAAAGGCTCCTCCTACTCGGACATTATCCGATCCCTTCGTTGGCTTCAAGGTTTTTCCCTAATCTCATCTTTTCACCTAGGGTTTAAAGTCAACTTCCATGAATTAGGAGTTCTAGTGTTTCCCCTGCCTAGATGTTGCATAGATGTTGTTCCTAGGATGCTATAGATGCTATAGACGTAATCTGGCTAGGAATGTGCGGTAGATCTATGCGGAATAGCGATTTTAGTAAAAATTCTGTTGCGGTCGGACAATGTCCGAGTGAGTCGGATATATCCGACTCCCTCGACTAGTCGGATATTATCCGACCCAGTCGGACAATGTCCGACTCCAGCAGAATTCTCACTAAAGTTTGAAATTGTGCATTATTTCTATCCTAACTCAACTATCTATGCTATTCATCTCATACCATTCCTTGTTTATCTCTTGTCGGCATGGGTCGTTCCTCTACCAACCCCAACCCCGAAAAGAGGGCGAAGATTGCCGGAAAGAAAAGGAGTAGAACTATCGGTCTTCCCATTGTTGAGCCAAGGGAGGAAGAGGAACCAACCGAGATCCGTAGGGAGATGAGGGATGTGGTGGTTCATCCCGCACTTGGCGAGCCATGATCGACTATGTCAAAGGGGCTGAGTCGGCGACAACCGAGGCAAGAGAAGTGAACTGGTTTGACATGGAGCGAGAGTCTCTAGACAACCGTTTTTGGTCTCACTTTCACACAGACCGGTACATGTGTGCTTATAGGAGCAAGGTCAAGCCCACGAGTGCCCATGCAGTACATTGATTGGGACTACATGGCAAGCAGGCGCACGGCTTTGTTTGATGAAGTTATTGCCATGTGCGAGTTTCACGGGATCAAGGAGATCATGAGCTTCAAGTATGGCTGGAACCAGGAGATAGTATGTCGGTTCTACTCCACTGTGTACTTTGACAAGAATACGGGAAGGATGTGGTGGATGACCGATGGAGAGAAGCTCTCTTGCACCTTCACAAGGTTTGCAAATATTCTTGGACTGAGGGACACAATGAACAGGGATCTTCGCTTGCATGATTCAGATTCTCTCAATCCCGAGCTCATGAGGTACATGTATGAGGATGAGGACCTGTGCAAGCCACCCTTTGCTAACGGTCTCAAGCCTCTTTATGTGGTCTTGCACAGGATGCTTCGCCTCACTCTCTCTCCTAGGGGTGGCAATGCAGATCACGTTGCATCATATGCCAAGGATCTATTTCATATCTTGCCCACTCGGAGGAAATTCAATGGGTGGGACTTTATCTTCGGTGAGATGTGGCACGGCTCCGTGGATGCTAGACGTGCTTGTGTGTATGCACCATTTGTGATGTGCATGATTGAGAGGATCTCCAAGAAGACTTTCAACAAGGACTGCACGCACAAACCCCTTCGACCCTAGGATGCCGGCCAATGCTCCTAAGATCCCCTCTCGAGGCTATACCTCCAGCTGCTCCCGCCTCTAGTAGTGCTCCTCCTCCTAGCACTAGCACTGCTCCTCGTCCGGATAGGGCCCGTGGTCGTGGTCCTATCACGAAAAGCAAGAGTGGACTCTTCAAGATGCTTAAGGGTCTTTTCAGCATGTGCCGGCGAATAGATGCAAAGATGGACGAGTCTTAAGCAAGAACATGATGTGATAAAAGAGAGGTAGAAAATCATTCTTGATCATCTTCGGATCACCACTCCTAGAGTTCCCTCCCTAGAGCCAGCACCTGCTCCTCCTCCGAGTTGAGTATCCTTGGGACTCCTTCACTCCGGAGGAGTCTCTCTACTTTGGCTACTTTCCGCCTCCACCTTTCTCTTCGGGTTCAGGTTTCACCACAGCTCCTACCGGCCCTAGCACCGGTACCTCCACTCACACTCGGTTTCACTATGAGGAGGATGAGCCCGTAGCTGCAGCTTCTAAGGAAGAAGAAGAAGAGGACGAAGTTGAGGATCCCAAAGGGAAGGCCCTCGCTGCTTGAAGAAGATGAGGACGACGATGACGAGGATTGGGGCGATGATGAGTAGGCTCCCTCTCCTTTTTTGGTGTTTTGATGTCAAAGGGGAGAAGTAAAATTCAGCTTTTAGTTATGAGTAGAGCAAGTGAGAGTTGCTCTTGTATCTTGTTTTTATTTATGGACATGTTGCTAGAATTTGTGGCTTGTGATGAACTATGTGATGCGTGTTTTCTTTTGTAATAAGAGTCGGACTAAGAGTCGGACTCCAGAGCCGTGCCACTCTTTTGAAACCCTAGGAGTCGGACAGTCCGACTCGGTCGGACAATGTCCGACTCCCCAATTTACTCGGACTTATCCGACTTGTGTCGGATTTATCAATCGGACTCCAGAGCCAAACCATTCTCTCGAAACCCTAGAAGTCGGACATTGTCCGACTCACTCGGACAAAGTCCGAGTCGGATCTAGCCCAACGGCTCTTTTGGGTGCCCGGCTATAAAAGAGGACCTCGTCCACTTTTGGCCGGTTGGCACTTTCCCCACTCTCAAAAATACTCCCAAACTCACTCAAGCACTCCTCTTCTTCAAGTTTGATTCCCCACTCCAATCCTTGGTGGATTTGTGAGAAGATTGAGAAGAAATTCGTTGAGCTTCATAATCATCTCAAGAGCACTTGATTCTTTCTCATCGCCGGTACTTGTTGTGTTTGTTACTCTTGGGGATTCATCCCCTAGACGGTTAGGCGTTACCCGGCGAGCTCCCAAGCTTGTGGTTGAGACTCGGGTCGTTTGTATTGCCCCTCCCTTCGTGGAGATTTGTTTTTGTGGATTTTAAGCCGGCCTTTGTGGCGGCTTGAAGAGGTTTAGGGTTGAGAGCAACCCGGTCCTTGGTGCACTCCTCAACGGAGACGTAGGCTTCTTGGTGGAGCTGAACTTCGGTGAAAAATCGTGTGTCCCCTTGTCTTCCCTTTATTTCTTACAAATTGGTGTGCTATAGCTCTAGGTCGTTCTTGCTTAAATTCCTAGATTTACTTGCTTAGGTGGCTTGCTTGTTTGTCTCCTTGTTGCTCCTAGCCTTCCTGTATTACTTGCTGCTTGCTTGTTGCTTAAATTCCGCGGATTTGTCTATCTTGGCTCCCGATCCCCTTTCCACACGAGGGAGTCGGATTTGTCCTACTCTAGTCGGATATTTGTCCATAGTCGGACTTATCCTACTATAGTCGGACATTGAGTCGGACAAATCTTTCCTGTGTATTTAATTCGTTAAATTTAGTGATTTTCGGGATTATCGCCTATTCACCCCCTCTAGGCGACTTTCACCGGGCCACATGGTTATCGGGCTGTCGGAGGGGTGTCGACCCGGATGTGAAGGGGAGATCGGCCACCCGATGTGTGATGGGGAAGATTGTTGGGTTTAGTGCCACGTCGGATATTGATGATGTGGGAGCCAGCTAATAAGGTGGAGGGATCCTCACCTATCGGGCTAGTCGGTTGGGTTGAGGTGGCACATGACCTTAGTTGGGACTCTAGTTGGACCTATGGTTTTGTAGGCCCAATGTGACCTAGGTTGGCGGCATAAGCTCGTGGGTACGATGAGCCGAGCCACACTCCAACAAGTGCTATCGAGCCACGGTCATCCAACCTGAAATATCTTGGGGACCTCACACGGATATTGGTGCGTCGGATTAGATCTCCCGGGCCACATGGTTACCGAGGCTGTCGGAGGGGTGTCGATCCGGATATGAAGGGGAGATCGGTCACCCGATGTGTGATGGGGGAGATTGTTGTGTTTAGTCCCACATCGGATGTTGATGATGGGGGAGCCAACTAATAAGGTGGACCGATCCTCACCTATCGGGCTAGTCTTTTGGGTTGAGGTGGCCCGGGACCATAGTTGGGACTCCGGTTGGGCCTATGGTTTGGTAGGCCCAATGTGACCTGGGTCGGCGGCAGAGGCTCGTGGGTACGATGAGCGGGACGCACTCTAACGAGTGGTATCGAGTCATGGCCGGGAAACCTGAAACATCTTAGAGACCTAACACGGATATCGGGCCGTCGGATTAGATCTCTCGGGCCACATTGTTATCGGGCTGCCGGAGGGTGTCGACCCGGATGTGAAGGGGAGATGGGCCACCGAGATGTGTGATGAGGGAGATTGTTGGGTTTAGTCCCACATCAAATTTTGATGATGGGGGAGCCAACTAATAAGGTGGAGGGATCCTCACCTATCGGGCTAGTCTTTTGGGTTGAGGTGGCCTAGGACCTTCGTTGGGGGCTCAAGTTGGGCCAATGGTTTGGTAGGCCCAATGTGACTTAGGGCTGGCGGTAGAGGCTCGTGGGTACGACGAGCCGGACCGTACTCTAACAAGTAGTATCAGATCCATGGTCATGAAACCTGAAACATCTTGGGGACCTCACATAGATATCGGGCCGTCGGTTAGATCTCCAGGGCCACATGGTTATTGGGCTGTTGAAGGGATGTCCACCCGGATGTGAAGGGGAGATGGGCCACCCGATGTGTCATTGGGGAGATTGTTGGGTTTAGTCCCACATCGGATATGGATGATGGGGGAGCCAACTAATAAGGTGCAGGGATCCTCACCTATCGGGCTTGTCTTTTGGGTTGAGGTGGCCCGGGACGTTAGTTGGGACATGTTGACGCCGGTTTTTGACCAAGGGACCCATTGTCGGCGACTATAGGTCAAAAAGGGCCGGTGGGCGAGAAGGCCGACGGCCGCTTGGGCGAGTAAAAGGCGCGTCTCTCCCGGGAATCGTGCGCGGACGCCAACGAGAAGAGCACAACATTGATGGGCCTGGCCCACGTTGTAAAATTAGAAATAATAGTTAGTTTTGGAAAAGGGATTCTAGTCGGTTAGGAAATCGGCCCGAGGAGGGTCCGAATAGGATTCTTTTTGCCGAGTATAAATACATACTCGGATGTAACATGTAAACTCGATTCACATCCAATACAACTTTCGGCGCATCGCCAAACCCTAATTTTCTGTCAAGTCTTTCTTGTTTTCGCGCGGGGATCTTCGGGGCTCCGGTCGACGACACGTTGGCTTGACAAGGTAATTATGCTTGTCTAGTTCTCGGCGCATTGTTCGTAATTAGATGGCTTAATTGCTAGTTATCCGGCGACCGGATCTGTTTTCGATCGGCGTAGTGAGTATCGGCCGGGATGAGTCAAGTTGACCTGGTCGGGCTCGTGGTGGAGGTAGTTTGACTTGTCCTGCCTCCCGTTCCAGCCTTTACTCACGGCGCCGATTGGCTCGGATCTGGTCGTTCGAGTCACGATAGCCGCTATGAGAAATCTTCTACATCTTGGCCGATTCGATCGTGCAGATTCGGTTGACGTGTCCTGTGTTTGCCTTTGCGATAGTTGACTTGTCCTAGGCGCATGCAGCCGATTGGCTAGGGTGTAGACTTACTTTCGTAGTTAAGACGTTTATGATTGTGCTTGTCCTGAATCGGCCGGGCGTGCGCGGTCGTTAGATCTGGTCCGACCGCGTGCCATCGATTGACTTGTCCTGTTGGAGCGGCTGGTCGATTTGGGATCTGTGTGGTTGTATTTGTCTTACTTGTTCTTTCGGAGTGTTTAGCCGATTGCTTATCACGTTCATTAAGTCTGTTTTATGTTTAATTAATGCCAAACCTGTTAAAGCTGCTTTTGAACCCGAGTTACTAAGTATGATCTTATTGATTATCATTATACCTTTGGATAGATCTAAATAATTCATCGATATAATCAATGGCGAGAATCGGCTGCATACCCGATCGGCCGATTCACGGATCTGATTGATGATTAAACTATCCTCTTGCTACCAAACTAATTACATCCTATTAATAATTGCTCTGTTTACATTGTACTCGATAACACATCCCTGCAAAGTCTTAATGATTTGATCGTTTACCGACGAAATCGGCTGCTAGTCACCGATCGCATGTTATAGCATCGGCCGATTTCGTATCGTTTGTACCACGATTCGTTTGCCTAACATTTAATACATAAATGGATGGGCCGTGCTGTTCTCTCGTTCATGGCCGATTTTGTCTATCTTACGCCGTGATCGGCCATGGCTGCACATCGGTCTATCCGGGCCGATGACCTGGAATTTTACACTCTTTTATTGTCTTTGTTGGTTTGCAGGAAAACCATCCGCACGCACCAGCGCACACGAACATCGGCGAGTTGAGCCGGTCCGTTGGGAGCAGAGGATTCTGCGTCGGCTGGAATTTCGGTGGACTCTCCGGACGACGGTGTGTCGGCGACTTTTGACGTCAACGGGACATCGGTTGGACCTATGGTTTGGTAGGCCCAATGAGACCTAGGGCTGGCGGTAGAGGCTCGTGGGTACGATAAGCTGGGCCGCACTCTAACAAGTGGTAGCAAAGCCATGGTCGGAAAACCGGAAACATCTTGTGGACCGCACACGAATATCGGGCCGTCATAATAGATCTCCCGGGCCATATGGTTATCGGGCTGTCGGAGGGGTGTCCACTCGGATGTGAAGGGGAGATGGGCCACCCGATGTGTGATGGGAGAGATTGTTGGGTTTAGTCCCACCCCGGATATTGATGATGGTGGAGCCAACTAATAAGGTGGAGGGATCCTCACCTATCGGACTAGTCGGTTGGGTTGAGGTGGCCCAGGACCTTAGTTGGGACTCTAGTTGGACCTATGGTTTGGTAGGCCCAATGTGACCTAGACTAGAGGCATAGGCTCATGGGTACGATAAGCTGGGTCGCACTCTAACAAGTGGTATCGAGCCATGGTCGGGAAACCGGAAACATCTTGGAGACCTCACATGGATATCGGGTCATCGGATTAGATCTCTCGGACCACATGGTTATCGAGTCGTCGGAGGGGTGTCCACCGGATGTGAAGGGGAGATGGGCCACCCGATATGTGATGGGGGAGATTGTTGGGTTTAGTTCCACATCGGATACGATGATGGGAGAACCAACTAATAAGGTGGAGGGATCCTCACCTATCCGGCTAGTCTTTTGGGTTGAGGTGGCTCGGGACCTTGGTTGGGGGCTCCGGTTGGGCCAATGGTTTGGTAGGCCCAATGTGACCTGGCCGGGCGACAGAGGCTCCTGGGTACGACGAGCCGGGTCGTACTCTAACAAGTAGTATCGAGCCATGGTCATGAAACCTGAAACATCTTGAGGACCTCACGCGAGATATCGGGTCGTCGGTTAGATCTCTCGGACCACATGGTTGTCGGGCTGTCGGTGGGGTGTCCACCCGGATGTGACGGGGAGATGGGCCACCCGATGTGTGATGGGGAAGATTGTTGGGTTTAGTCCCACATCGGATATTGATGATGGGGGAGCCAACTAATAAGGTGCGGGGATCCTCACCTATCGGGCTAGTCTTTTGGGTTGAGTCGGCCCGGGACCTTAGTTGGGACTCCGAGTTGGACCTATGGTTTGGTAGGCCCAATAAGACCAAGGCTTGAGGCAGAGGCTCGTGGGTACGATGATGTAACAACCCTAATAATAAAAGTGCATCTCATGTCATTCATGACCATGTCATCATGTTACATCTATGAAACTTTTAAATTGTGTGATAAGAATACACATAAAATATCAATTTAACCTAAACTAAATTAATTTCTTAAAAAGAATTTAAATATAAGTAAATTATGGTGTTTAACATTTTCTATTGACTAAACATGAGAATAAAAGATTTATGGAGTTGCTACGAAATTATTTTCTTTTGTAAAAATATCTATAAGAAATAATTAAAGCCTTTCTTTTTAATTTAAACGATGAATTTTTAGTTCAAAAACTATTTGGAATTTGAACTCGGAGTTAAAAGGATAAGTGTTTGAAATAATTTCATTAGCAACACTAAATTTTTATAAAATTTTCCGAGTTCGAGAAAGTGGTTTTTCAATTTATCAGCTGGAGGGTGTTTTTGCAAAAATGCCGGACGGGGCCCGATCGTCATTCTCTTCTCTCTCTCTCTCTCTCTCTCTCTCTCTCTCTCTCTCTCTCTCTCTCTCTCTCTCTCTTAGTGCCTCCCGCCGCCGTTGGCCGGCCGCACGTCCGCGCCGCGCGAGGCCACGCAGCGGGGCTGCTTGCACGCTTCACTGCTTCCCGGCCTGGATAAAACCCAGCCCCGTCCCTATCCCTTCTCTCCCTCTCTCTCACTGCTTCCCCACCCCACCGCCATTGCAGCGTCTCTGCTTGCACGCCGGCGAGCCGCCTCGACCCCCTTCGATAACCCACCCCACCAAAGGATCTGCAAGAGCACACGTTCACTTCCTATACCTTTCAATCAAGCTCGAAGCAACCACCGCGCCGGCTCGAGGCCGTTCTTCCCGAACCGACCAGGTTGTCCGCCACCGCCGCCTCCTTCAAATTGAACCACGACGGTGAGCTTTTGTTCTTTCTTTTTCATCCTAGAGGTGCACAAGAGTTTCCTCTACCCTTAGTGTACTTACCGAAGCATGCGTCGTGCGGGTTCGTCGGGATTTCGCCGTTTCCCCGAGCTCTACCGCCGCCATCCACACCCTCCACGGTGAGCTCTAGTCTCCGGCCATCACCGGGTCTTTGTGACCTTGTGTCGAGCTTGCTCATGTTGCGTAGAAGCTCTCAGCACAATTTTCTCTAATTTTTGGGCTCTGCGGCGAGCTCCGCACCCTGCCGGAGCACCGCCGTGCTCGGACCTCGCCGCCGGCGTGTCTCCGGCGCAGCTCGGGCGAGCTCATCATCCTCGTCGTGTTCGCTATGTCGCGTAGAGTAGTTAGGTGGCCTCACGGCGAGCTCGGGCCATCGCCGGCCAACTACGATGGCCGCGCCGCCGGCTCGGCCGCCGCGGTGGCGACACACGCGCGGGATTTCCTGCGGCCCACTCGTGGCCCGGCGTGTGGCACGAGAACCCTTTCCGAATTTTGAAAATTCGTAGAAAATTAAATAAAAATCAAAAAAATGTGAAACCAAGTTTGTTAGATTCAGAAAAATATTCTCTATCTAATTATGAAATAAAATATCTATTTTGAGTATTTTTATTTCATAAGTATTAAGTAATTACATTCTTTGATTAATAGAAGTTATTATTTTATGCTAATTAAATCTTTAATTTAAGAAAAGAATCTATTTAAATGAAGGAGATATCTGCAGACGAAAGTAATTATGAAAAATGTTTTCCAAATTAAAGGTAAACACCGTCATTTCATGTAATCCCAATTTATTACTTTATGTATTATTACATATCATTAGTTAATTATTAAGCTGTTAATTAATGAACGTGTCGATAAAAGCATTCCACATCATATCATGTACATTCATGCATGCATGGTTGTGATTCGCGACGTATTGTTGGTCGACCTAGGTCTTGACGTGATCGAGGTTCCGCCCGAGGTCGAGGCGAGGAGACGAGAACATCGAAGTCGACCCGAACACCGAGGAAGCTAACGCCGACGTGAATCAAGGCAAGCCCCGGTGGATCCTACCTATGTTTTAAATATTTTATTTTATCACACTAGTTCAGTTATGTTTGTGCATTAGGTGTTAGGGAATGATTGACACCCTAGATGCATGAGATAAGTTTCCGTTTGTTTATACTATACTTGGTACAGGTAGCTCAATAGAAGCTAGGCTTAATTGATAGTCACAACGGTAGATGTTTTAGGAACCTTAAAGCATGGAGGCTTTAAGTGCTTGGATGTTGTTGACGTTAAATTGAGGAGAGTGTTAATGAATTTGAGACCGGATGGGCCCCGTAGGAGAAAGGGCAAGACGGAGATGAGGTCTTGCAAGGTGGTAGCCCTGTCCGAGTCGGTCAAGGACCGTACCGTTGTCGGCTTAGTTGAACAAGTTTGAATGTACCGTACTACATGCTGGTGTCATGGGCCCAGCAAGCTGATGTACCCTACCGCCCCGAGAGATGTAGCGTAGCCAACTCTCTTTTGTCTGGATGTTAGTGAGAGGTGACTCTCACGGGAGGGAAATGGGTCGGCCACGAAGGAAGTCGTGGAGTCGCCATATTCCGGGGAGTTTGGAAACGGCTAGTCTTCTGCCAGGTGCTAGTGGGAAAAGTTGTCGTATACGACCGGTGGGGTGCGTATACGTCGTGTAGTCGGGTTTTGCCAGCTGGTATAAAATCGATTAGAATCGTTGTCCCTCGCAGTAATGAGTACCGCTTGTTTAGCTCGTCACATCGTAGTAATCAACTAGAAGATGAGGCTGAGAGATGAAAGAAATGTTGGACTAATCTTATCTTTCCTTGCAAACTTGATTGCAATAGTTGTAGACCGCAAACATGGATTTGAATGAACTTAATGTGAGCTAAAACATTGAAAGTAAGGATCGTCCATTAGTGCTTGTTTCCGCAAAAGAGTCAACTCCACAGCCAGAAAGCCTTTGCATCTAGGCGTCGGCCTTAGCGTGCCTATTGATGGGTCGGTCTTGCTGAGTATTAGAATACTCGGGGTTTGTTCGTTATCTTTCAGGACATGAGTCGTACTTCCACGACTTGTACGGTAGCTTTCCGGAAGAGGAGCAATGTCCGAGGGAGGTTCCCTCCAATGGGAACGTATCCCGACGCCGTGAAGGAGAAGGACCGTGATGTACGCCGGGCTCGGTACATCACGATAAACGTTTTTAGTCGTATTTTGTTGTACAAAGACTAAGGGCCGTCTGTAAGACTCGTAGTGTTCAAACTTAAATAATGTTTATGCTTCTACTTGTACGATGTTTGTATTTCGAAAACCTCATTGTATTATACCATGATGTATATATTACGGCTTGTATGAAATGATGCACTTGTTGTAACTCGCTGCGTCGAGTGTCCCCCTGTGCCGATTTACGGGTGTCCGGAAGGGATGTCACAGAATAAGCTGGGCCGCACTCTAACAAGTGGTAGCAAAGCCATGGTCGAGAAAACCGAAAACATCTTGTGGTCCTCACACGAATATCGGGCCGTCATAATAGATCTTCCGGACCATATGGTTATCGGGCTGTCGGAGGGGTGTCCACCCGGATGTGAAGGGGAGATGGGCCACTTGGATGTGTGATGGCAGAGGTTCTTGGGTTTAGTCCCACATCGGATATTGATGATGGGAGAACAACTAATAAGGTGGAGGGATCCTCACCCATTAGGCTAGTCGGTAGGGTTGAGGTGGCCCGGGACCTTAGTTGGGACTCTAGTTGGACCTATGGTTTGGTAGGCCCAATGTGACCTAGGCTGGTGGCATAGGCTCATGGGTACGATGAGCCGGGTCGCACTCTAACAAGTGGTATCGAGCCATGGTCGGGAAACCAGAAACATCTTGGAGACCTCACATAGATATGGGGCCATCGGATTAGATCTCTCGGACCACATGGTTATCGGGCTGTCGGAGGGGTGTCCACCATGTGAAGGGGAGATGGGTCACCCGATGTGTGATGGGGGAGATTGTTGGGTTTAGTTCCACATCGGAAGCGATGATGGGGGAAGCAACTAATAAGGTGGAGGGATCCTCACCTATCGAGGCTAGTCTTTTGAGTTGAGGTGGCCCGGGACCTTGATTGGAGGCTCTAGTTGGGCCAATGGTTTGGTAGGCCCAATGTGACCTGGGCTGGCGGCAGAGGCTCGTGGATACGACGAGCCAGGTCGCACTTTAACAAGTAGTATCGGTGCCATGGTCATGAAACCTGAAACATCTTGGGGACCTCACACATATCGGGCCGTCGATTAGATCTCCGGGCCACACGGTTATCGGGCGATCGGTGGGGTGTTGGTATTTCTTACGTCACGAATAAATCCGCAAGCGCACGGAATACCGTTGTAGCACTTCACCGGGAGTATTCCAAGGTATCGTATTTATATCCGCGAGGGAACGGAGTATTTCTGCAACAAGGTTAGTTTACCCAAGGACAACCAAGACAACGTAGCAAAATAGGGTCGAGAGGGTGACTCTTATCTATTTATCCTTTAAAGGTAGACGAACGCAAGCTAGACTTGTTTACTTCGGGCACCGTCTTAGGCTTGGTCTGCCAAGCCACTCCGATCTACGAAAGCTCTACTATGTACCCGAACGTGGAGGGTTCCTTTGGATGACGGGGCTGTCACTTCCTGCCACCTACCTCTACAAACCGTGGGGCACACGGCAAACAAAGGCGATCTCCGGCCTAGACACCACGTCTATGCTATTGACCGCTACTCTAGCCTCGGCCTAGAGCGAGTTCAGAAAGCTAGAGCACTTCTTGCGAAGCGATGATCCCGTAAACAAGTATAACAAGAATTACGTCTAACAAAGATATGTCACGATAGATAAGTAGATCACCACGTATAAATCACCTAAAAGAGTGTTTACACGCCAAGGTAAAAGGAAAGGAAATACTACTCCACTTTATAAAAGGGAGGAACACTCCTTCCTTTTCCTTGCCCTCTCTCCTATTCTACTAAGATACAAGAGGCCCTTGGCCTAAGGATGAGAATTTTGTCTTCTATCTTGATGTTGGTGGTGTGTTGAGAGAGGGGGTATAGCCCTTTATTTATAGCCTTGGAAGGTCGGCAACTTGGAGGCGGTTCCGGACGTCGGTGGTATTAATTGCAGGTGGAACCGACCTCCGGACGTCGGTGACGAACCGCCGAGAGAAAAGTGGGCCGGGGGGCCCACTGTCGGTTCGGCCGAACCGGTAGGGCGGTTCGGCCGAGCGGCTCAGGCTCCCCTGGGCTTGGTTCTTCTGCTGGTGCCTTCCTGCTGGCTGTGTACTTGGCCCAATCCACTTGCTTGGTTTGATGTTGAGGCCCTGTTTTGTGGTTTTGGGCTTTTGGACGATATTCTTTAGTCCGGGGAAAATCCGTCGATTGCAAAGTCCATGTTTCGTGCATGTTTTCCCCTGTTTTCATATGAATTGCACCTGCATTCATCATTTCACCAAGACTAGTGGAATTTGTTAGAAATAATCCCTATGTCTATTCTTGGTGATGGTGTTTGATTCAAAAAGATGCAATATGTTGACGGTAAAATTGGACCATAAGGACCGTCAACAAGACCCCCACACTTAGCTCTTTGCTCGTCCTCGAGTAAAGGTGGGAGCGTAAGTTGAGAGATCTCTCCTCTTAGAGACCTGCACACATGTTATTACAAGCCACACCGTTTTACTTGTGAACATGACGGTGGCTAACATGCATTCTTGGATGATTGATAAGTGGAACGGCTCATGACTCAAGTCACTATACTTTTGCTCACTAAGCACCTTGGGTTTTTGAAAGTTTTGAAAATAAACAACATGACTCCCGCTCCTCTTTGATTCTCTTGAATCGCTCAAAAAGTGTTTTCCTCACCAAGGCATTGTGTTGCCTCTCTTTTTCCTACTTTTTAGGCTTGTATGTGGAGCTCGGTAGGGAATGAGAGAGGCATACTTGTATCACAAATATTGCTAAGCCAAAAGAAAGGATCCATGGAGAAGCCAAGTCATGCAACCTTGATCAAGAAGTGCGTGTGTGTATGGATATGAAAAAGTGACAACTCCTATTGTAATTGACCCCTCTTTATTTTGCATTTTCAAAACATGGCTATCTTTTTATTTTCTTTCTTTTCTTTTCTTGCTCTATGCTTGAGCATCTCTTCTCTTTTTCATTGCTCATCTTTGTGAGCTTTCTTTTCATTGCTCATACTGTGTGAGCTTTTCATTGCTCATCTGTGTGAGCTTTTCTTTCTACATAGCCATGTCTTGTTTATGCGTGATTGAGAGAGAGAGAGAGGTAAAAAGAGGTGCAAGCGAGGAGTGTCTTTATTTTGGTGGGGGGCTAGCTCCCGGTGTAGGAGTTTAGCCCTTTTTTTGGTGGAGTGTACGTGCTCTTGATCAAGAGAGCATGACAAGTTTCTCTCTAGGGTCACTCAATTTTGGTAAAGCTCATTGCAAACACAAGCAGCATATGTATGTAAGTTTTGCAAGGTATGATCGTCATATGGCATTGGTAGGCATTTTTGTATCAAGAGAGGAGCATGAAGCCATGGTATTTTTGTTTTGTGAAATAAAATTCCCAAGGACTCGGTAAGCTAAGCATAAGATCATTTCGTCGAGCCATATCACACTTGCCAATAATCTAGAAAAACATGGGTCCTATGGATTTGATTATTTGTTCACGAGGCAAGTGGTGATGAAGCGAGTAATAAAAAGTGTGCAAGATCATCATGAGAGTATTAGGGAGAGACTTGGGATTTTCAAAGGTATTCAAAAGAAATCTTCCCAAATTTTAGTTGGTCAAGTTTTAGTAATTGTTTTTCGCGTCTCGGAATGAACTTGACAAATAAGGTAGGCAAAAAGGAAGTGTGAGAAACAAACTCAAGTGCCACGAGGAAGCGGGGGCTGAGTGGGACCCACCGGGGTTCGGCCGAACCACCCTCTTGGGTTCGGCCGAGCGGCACAGGCCTCACTTGCGCTCTGTTTCGCAGCTTGTGTTTGTGTTGTTTTCCTCGTGATGTTTCTGCGCGCTTCGCGTGTGTTTGTCTTTGCTTTCCGCGATGTCCCCCCCACACTTGCCTTTTTGCACTGTTTCCTTCAAAAGATAGACAAAAGACATTTGGAAACAAAATTTGCTCTGCCGGTATGGAAGCCGGGGAGCACTAATATGATTGAATTAAAACAGTAGGCGTATTACAAAAAGGATCGAAAGATTTCTAAGGTTTATGCGTTCTACGTCCTACTCTTAATCTTTCTTAATTTTCCTCTCCTCCTCCCGCAGTTTCGCCTTCTCTTCTTCGATCATCTCTAAGGCGAGGTCGTGCTTGCGCCCATCCTCCGAGTGAGGGTCTCGATGAGGTCTTCATCCTTCTTCTTCTCCCTCTCGAGGTGGTTGTAGAGGTTACGGAGAACCCCATTCTCTTTTTTGGCGCGCTCTAGCTGCCGGCGAAGCTCCTCAATGAGGCGGATAGCGTTGTCGAGTGCTTCGCCTTCTTCAATCCATTCATGGGGCTTCTTCCTTTTGCTGCTGCCGTCCGAGATGTCGGACGAGGCGCTGCTATGTTCGCTCATGATGTAGGAAGTGGAGGAGATGAAAAGATTGGGTGGAGAGGAGAAGTATAAATAGGGGTTTTCTACCCCGAGCGCGCTCGACAAGGTTTTTATTTTCCAGCGAGAAAATAAAGAAAGGAGGGAAGGAGATATTGGATTTTTGGCAAAAGATGGGCGCCGGGGAGATCGGGCCGGTTCGGCCGAACCACAAAGTGGGGTTCGGCCGGACTGCCTTTTCTTCCTACTGGTTTCCTTCTTTTTTCTGGTTTATTTCTTGCTATATTTATTCAAAGGAAAGTACTGCTACGGGTGATGAAGTAAAACGGGGGATATCATGAGAGATATTTCAAATCAATCAAGTGCATGACATCAAATTCTTTATCTTTATCGGGCTCGAAATAAATTTTAAGGCGCTGACCATTTACCTTAAATATTTTACCTTCGTCGTCTTGAAGTGTGATTGCTCCATGTGACGAGGTGTCAATAACCGTGTATGGTCCGTCCCATTTACTTCTTAATTTTCCATGCCCGAAGAGTTTCACCCGTGAATTGAATAGCAAGACTTTATCTCCAACCTTGAATACCTTTATCTTTATCTTTTTGTCGTGCCACCTTTTTGTCCTTTCTTTGTATATAGCTGAGTTGTGGTAAGCTTTGTCTCTCCATTCTTCTAACTCAGCTATCTCCATTTTTCTTTTGCGTCCGGCACCATTAAGGTCCATGTTCTATTTCCGGATGGCCCAATACGCTCGGTGTTCCGTCTCGACGGGTAAATGACATGTTCTCCCGTACACGAGCTGGTATGGGGACATGCCTATGGGTGTCTTATATGCTGTACGGTATGCCCATAGTGCATCGGGTAGCTTGTCCTTCCATCCCTTCCCCATTTACTGTTACGGTCTTTTGCGGGATCCGCTTGATTTGCTTGTTTGAGGTCTCGGCCTGCCTTTGGTTTGAGGGTGGTATGGAGTAGCGATATTATGCCTTGATCCAAGTTCTCTTAGGAAGCGTCGGAAGGTCTTATCAATGAAGTGAGACCCTCCGTCGCTTATCACTAGCTTCGGTGTTCCAAACCTCGGGAAGATAATTTCGTGGAACATCCGGCGAGCATGCTTGGCATTTGCGGCCCTGCAAGGCATTGCTTCTACCCACTTAGACACGTAGTCTACCGCCACCAAGATGTATTCGCAGTCATGTGACTTGGTGAACGGTCCCATGAAGTCAATGCCCCATACGTCGAAGAGCTCGACTTGTAAATTGTAGTTGAGGGGCATTGCATCTCTTGCCGTGATGCCTCCAACTCTTTGACATTACGGGCATCGCACGACAAATTCCTTTGTGTCTTCGTACATGGCTGGCCAAAAGAAACCACTTTGCCATATCTTGGCACTGTGTACGAAACACGCCGTAGTGTCCCACGTATGGCGATGCATGGCACTTCTCAATGATTCGTGTGCTCTCGGGTATGGGCACACATCGCCTTAGCAATCCATCGGCGCAGGACACGGTAAAGGAAGGGTTCTTCCCATAAGTGACGGCGACTCTCATAGATGAGTCGTTTCTTGCTCTTTCCGGGTGGTACGTACCCGTTGCCATGAAGTTCACAATGTCGGCGTACCATGGATGTGAGTCCCTTATTAGGAGCAGCATGTCGTCACGTAGGAAATCATTGATGGGTAATTCCTGCAGGTTAGTGAATTGTATACGCGACAAATGATCTGCCACGGAATTTTCTACTCCTTTTTTATCACGGATTTCTACATCAAATTCTTGGAGTAGAAGAACCCATCGTATCAAACGGGGTTTAGCATCCTTCTTATTGAGCAAAAACTTTAAAGCAGCATGATCGGTGTAAACAATGACTTTTGCTCCGAGTCAAGTAGGATCTAAACTTATCAAAAGCAAAAACGACAGACAAGGAGCTCTTTTTCGAGTGGTAGTGTAATTTAATTGAGCTCCGAGTCAAGGTTTTGCTTGCATAGGAGATTGCATGATGCTTTTTATCTCTAGTTTGGCCAAGAACAGCCCCTACGGCAAAATCACTAGCATCACACATTATCTCAAAAGGCGGCGTCCAATCGGGGGTTGGATGATTGGCGGCGAGATGAGTGCATTTTTAAGGGTAGTGAAAGCGAGTCATGCATTCATCGATAAACTCAAAGGGTGCATCCTTCGCAAGTAGATTTGTAAGGGGTCTAGCAATTTGAGAGAAATCTTTGATAAAACGACGATAGAACCCCGCATGTCCCGGAAAGCTGCGAATGCCCCTAATATTCACGGGAGGTGGAAGCTTTTCTATAACTTCTAATTTAGCTTTGTCCACCTCTATCCCCCTTTCGAGAAATTAAATGCCCTAGAACTATGCCTTCTCTAACCATGAAATGGCATTTTTCCCAATTGAGCACTAAATCATTTTCTTGACAACGTTGCAAGACTTTGTCTAAATTTTCTAAACAATGATCAAAGGTTTTTCCATAAACGGAGAAATCATCCATGAATACTTCCATAATCTCTTCGATCATGTCGAGAAAAGATAGACATCATGCAACGTTGAAAAAAGCGAGTGCATTGCAAAGCCCAAAGGACATTCGTCGATAGGCGTAAGTTCCATAGGGGCATGTGAAAGTGGTCTTACTTTGATCGTCGGGATGGATGGGGATTTGATGATATCCTGAATACCCATCAAGGAAACAAAAGAAAGAATTATTTGCCGGCCGTTCCAACATCTCATCGATGAAGGGCGGCGGAAAATGATCCTTCTTTGTAGCCTTGTTAAGTTTCCGGTAATCTATGCACATCCTCCATCCCGTGACGGTGCGTTGAGGGATCAACTCATTTTTGTCATTACGGATGACCGTCATTCCTCCCTTCTTGGGTACAACCTGCCTTGGACTCACCCACTCGTTGTGTGGAACAGGGATAGATAATGCCGGCATGTAAAAGTTTTAAGACCTCCTTTTTAACGACCTCCCGCATCGCATTGTTCAACCTCCTTTGAGGTTCCCTAGATGGTGTACTATCGGGGCCTATGGGAATGCGATGGGTGCAAAGAGCGAGGGCTAATTCCCTTGAGGTCTCCAAGCGAGTACCCAAAAACGGAGTGATGTTTTTCTAGCACGGCTAAGAGTTTTGCGGTTTCCTCCTCCGAAAGCTTGTCACTTATGATGACGGGGGTTTCGGGATTTCCGTGAAGAAAAACGTGGCGCAAGCCTGGTGGAAGAGTTTTGAGTTCTACGGGAGGTGGCGTAGGTGTAAAAGTTTCGGGCAGCTCAAAAGTTTCCGCCGAATCATCCTCTTCCAAAATGAAATCAAGAGCATCTTCATCCAAGGATGATTCGGGGTTTTCATGAGGAAAAATTGCCATAACCTCCTCCATGCATTCTTCTTCCACAAGCGGCTCCTCGGCAAAAGAGTTTTGTGCATGAATGATAGGAAGAGAAAAAGTTTTCTTGCCGAGGGTGAAGTCTAAGGTTCCTAAAGGTGATATCCCTAAGAAAAGCTTTTCTATGGGATGACCAGACCAAAACATCGAAATCCAAGATTCAGAAACGTGAAAGTCCGGGGAAACCTTTGCTTCATTATGCTTAATGCAAACATCTCTAATGATCCCCAAACTCTCAAAAAATTGCCCCGGTGAGGCTTTAAGGAGTTTGTCGAGAAGGTGCCCATGTCTCGTTTCCAAATAAAGTTGAAGCAAAAGATTCGGACATGATGTTGGCACCTACTAGAGGATTATAGAGAATATCTACCATTACTCCCCGAATTGAGCCACGAATGGTTGATCTAGGATGATCAAGTCGAAGAACTTCCGAAGAAAGTTCGTTTTCTATCAACCATTCATCACTCATGATTGCTTGTCAACTTCCGAACAGTTTTTAAGAGAATAGATTTTTCAATAGGTTCGGGAGTTGGTGCGAGGAAGTGCTTGGTTTCTTTTGATAGGAGTAGTTCAAGGTGTTTCCAAAATCTTCAAAAATTTCTTCCTTGAACTCAAATGGGAACTCAAGAGGTTCATCTTCCTCTATCATTGTTCTTGTGTTAGATGAGGACTCGAGTGCTAGGTGCTCCATCATGGGCACCAAGTGCTGTGTCTCTTGCACAACGAGTTCCTCATCTTCGACTCCGGCTCTACGAGTAAGTCGGCGGAAAAAGGTGTGTTTTCCACAATTCGATCCAAAAGTTCGTGTGCTTCCGCTATGGTCTTATGAGAAAAAGATCCACCCGCGGCCGTGTCAAGATAAAGTGCGGTATCGTTGCTCAATCCCGAATAAAAGTGTTGTAATAAAACGGGTTCGGGGAGCAACAATTCTAGTTCGGAGTACGGTAGAGAACGAGAACCGAATCCATGCCGCGCTCAAGGTTTCCTTTTCTTCTTGTCGAAAGCTTATTATTTCCGCTCGTAGAGAAGTGATACGAGACACGGGGAAGAATGC
The DNA here is from genome assembly GCA_031894775.1 of Chloris gayana. Classification (NCBI taxonomy): domain Eukaryota; kingdom Viridiplantae; phylum Streptophyta; class Magnoliopsida; order Poales; family Poaceae; genus Chloris; species Chloris gayana. The sequence goes on from JAUNZO010004298.1 coordinate 1,605,744, forward strand.
TAGACAAAATTTGTCTCGCAATTCTTTCCAATCACCGTTCACTCTCTTAGCGGTGTAAGTGTACCATTGCTTCGCCTTCTCATTGAGAGAGAAGGGAAACAACTTCCACTTCAATGTTTCTTGTGTCATGCCATGGATCAGTCGGCATGAACACAAATGTTCAAACTCTCGCAAGTGTTCATAAGGATTTTCATGTTTAAAACCCGAAAAGGATAAACCTCTAATCATCGAAATGTAATCGGGGAGAACTCATAGCCGAGGTGAAGAAATAGGTTGTGATGATGATGGTGGCTCTAAGAGTTCACCCCGTGGAGTGGAGAAAGATTGGATGGTTGGGTGTGACTCCATGATATGTTTTTGTGAAATTTTGAATGTAAGGAAAAATAAAAACAGAACGGTAAGTAAGATAGATTACGAGGGCAAACCTGATTCGTTACAAAGATAACAACCGCTCCCCGGCAACGGCGCCGGAAATGCTTGTTGGTATTTCTTACGTCACGAATAAATCCGCAAGCGCACGGAATACCGTTGTAGCACTTCACCGGGAGTATTCCAAGGTATCGTATTTATATCCGCGAGGGAACGGAGTATTTCTGCAACAAGGTTAGTTTACCCAAGGACAACCAAGACAACGTAGCAAAATAGGGTCGAGAGGGTGACTCTTATCTATTTATCCTTTAAAGGTAGACGAACGCAAGCTAGACTTGTTTACTTCGGGCACCGTCTTAGGCTTGGTCTGCCAAGCCACTCCGGTCTACGAAAGCTCTACTATGTACCCGAACGTGGAGGGTTCCTTTGGATGACGGGGCTGTCACTTCCTGCCACCTACCTCTACAAACCGTGGGGCACACGGCAAACAAAGGCGATCTCCGGCCTAGACACCACGTCTATGCTATTGACCGCTACTCTAGCCTCGGCCTAGAGCGAGTTCGAGAAAGCTAGAGCACTTCTTGCGAAGCGATGATCCCGTAAACAAGTATAACAAGAATTACGTCTAACAAAGATATGTCACGATAGATAAGTAGATCACCACGTATAAATCACCTAAAAGAGTGTTTACACGCCAAGGTAAAAGGAAAGGAAATACTACTCCACTTTATAAAAGGGAGGAACACTCCTTCCTTTTCCTTGCCCTCTCTCCTATTCTACTAAGATACAAGAGGCCCTTGGCCTAAGGATGAGAATTTTGTCTTCTATCTTGATGTTGGTGGTGTGTTGAGAGAGGGGGTATAGCCCTTTATTTATAGCCTTGGAAGGTCGGCAACTTGGAGGCGGTTCCGGACGTCGGTGGTATTAATTGCAGGTGGAACCGACCTCCGGACGTCGGTGACGAACCGCGAGAGAAAAGTGGGCCGGGGGGCCCACTGTCGGTTCGGCCGAACCGGTAGGGCGGTTCGGCCGAAGCGGCTCAGGCTCCCCTGGGCTTGGTTCTTCTCTGGTGCCTTCCTCCGGCTGTGTGCTTGGCCCAATCCACTTGCTTGGTTTGATGTTGAGGCCCTGTTTTGTGGTTTTGGGCTTTTGGACGATATTCTTTAGTCCGGGAAAATCCGTCGATTGCAAAGTCCATGTTTCGTGCATGTTTTCCCCTGTTTTCATATGAATTGCACCTGCATTCATCATTTCACCAAGACTAGTGGAATTTGTTAGAAATAATCCCTATGTCTATTCTTGGTGATGGTGTTTGATTCAAAAAGATGCAATATGTTGACGGTAAAATTGGACCATAAGGACCGTCAACATGGGGTGTCCACCCCGATGTGAAGGGGAGATGGGCCACCCGATATGTGATCGGGGAGATTGTTGGGTTTAGTTCTACATCGGACATTGATGATGGGGGAGCCAACTAATAAGGTGGAGGGATCCTCATGTATCGGGCTAGTCTTGTGACACCCCGACCTTGCAAAGCAAGAGGGATAGTCGCACAGGACCGTATCGGGAGACATTCGACGAAGCGAACGTTCATTGCACATACGTTAATGATACATCCAAATTTTCATATACATGTTTAGATACATGGGTGACATATTTTACATCTGAAGTTCAAGTAATTATTATACATAGAGTTCGAAATTCAGATTTGATATACATTAATAAACAATGAGCGGAAGCATAAAGGTAATCTCGACGATAGTTGCCTAAAATATAACACAACAGTCCGTAGATGTGCCCATTCTTCTTGACAATCTCACCTGTACAAAAATGTGAACAACAAGGCCCTGAGCACGTAATATACTCCGCAAGTCTTACCCGACAAAAATGGTTTCTAAAACCGACTCCTAGTATGCAGGGGGATGACCGGGCTTGCTGGAAATAGCCAAAAACAGCACCTATGCTAAGTCTAAAATTTCATGTTTTAGCCATATTAAGAGGGTTGAAACATAAACGTAAATTTAATGAGCAAGACTAGCAAACATGGTTGCAGTACAAAGATTATGTACTTCAAAAACAGCAAATATAATATCCATATTCACTTCATTACTACGATGCGATCTGCTCGAGACATGTGGTACTCATCACCGCGAGGGACATCGATATATATCGATTTACACCCAGCAGGGGAAACCAAAATGCACGACATACGCATCATTTAAGAACACGTATGGCCACCTTTCACAAGATTATCATAGATATGAGCCGGTTCCTCTCTCCGAGTGTGCATTCCACATGCAACCACAGTAGCGTCGGGTCCACAGGTAATAACACACCCTCCGTCTACTCACAAACCCGTGCATCCACCGTGACCAACACTTTGCACAAAGGGTGGAGAGACCGTCCAACACTACAACTCTCAAGTTACATCAGTTTACCAACTCCCATACGAAGGTATGCATTTGGTACACAACTCAATACTTGCTCGCGGAGTCACAACGAACAGTCCTCAACCGACACGCACGGGGCTATGGCGCATAAGGGCCAACCTTATCACCGCATTCCTACACATGCACTTCCCCGTACGGTCTCCAATTTAATCATGTGAGGGTAACAATAATTGAATCCCTAGACCGGGTGGTTTCCAAACCACTCGGTGTTGCTACCAATGACTCATTTAAGCATAGCCATTCTATCGAAAAAAAGATTATATCTATCCAAAGACCATAGGCAATAGGGATCATAATGCAACTAGGGTTGCGATCAACTCCTAAACGTAAGTGCACAATACATAAACATAGACATGTGAATTTAAACCAAAAAAATTAAACAAGTGGGATTATGCACCGGGGCTTGCCTTGGCTTTGCTCGAAGTTAGCACTCTTAACCAAGTTCAATTCAGCGGGATCCTCTTCATGATTTCATTCTTCGGTCGGGGTCCCTATATGGATGCATACAAAGATATTTAGTTCATGGAACTTTCTCAACAACAAAATCTAATGCAATGTTTGCATAAAATAAATATGTTCATGTGGGGATGAAGATGATTGCTTATGATGATAATTTATACAGGATACGTCATGGGGACAACCTTCTAATTAAAAGGAACACAAGCTATGTAACATAAATATGAATATACACCTAGCATATAATTTGTCATGGCAATTTGAACAATGCACATGAATCAAATGAAATACCCATTTAAACATGCTTGCTGCCATGATTATGAAAATAGGGTGGACATGTGCATGAAATGATAAGCAACCTATATGGCATAGTTTCCATATAGAGCCATATGAACAATATGATCGACAAATTATTCACCTAGCAAACTTAAGCAATGAGTGCTGCCCTATTCAAATAATGTACAACCTTGCAAAACACATGGCAGAATGGCATACACTCATAAGCAATAATGCAAATTAATACCCACACTTAAACATAACCAAGCCTATATGTCATTTTTCATGCACACTTCATCCCATCATCTCATGAATGACCATTAAGCATATAAGATATGTGACAATATGTGATGCAACTAACATTAACTTAACAATCCTAAATTAATCAAATGGTGCTACTAGCAACTTCATACATGATCTCTGTGCAAATACATAAAAGAATCATAAATAACCATAATAATATTTATGCACTAAGTATAGGCCTTTTCATGCATGAAAATATGTAATATGGCAACATGACATATCATGACAATATGGAGTGGCAACTTTCAAAATTATGCAACTAGTGCTACAAAGCACTCCTAAAACTCTATGGTAGAACATGATTTGCTCATCATAAGCACCAGAAACAAACAATATGATATTTTTGCATGCATTTTTCCTAATTAAACATTTATAGGCAAATATGTGCCATATAAGCATATAATGATAAATATGATGAAAACATGTATGAATGTACAAAAGCCATGTACCATAGGGTCCAATATGTTATGTAAAGTGCTCATGTCAATTTTCATAAATTTTACATTCTTCAAGGTTTAAATATGGGTTTTAAAAGCTTAACAAGATGCCATTTCTTCATGCATAAAACTTTATTTTCTTGCACAGAAACCTAGGTAAAAATTTTGACCATTGAAAGCTCATGTTTCAAGGATTCCAAAACATTTTAGTTTGCATTTTTCTCATTTTTATTTTGGGAGATATGAATTTGTTTAAAGTAGCTAACAGAATTATCATTTTTCTGGATTTAGGGTGTGTGAACAGTAAAAATAAAATCAGATCTCATGTGTAGCTTTGGATCTTCTATTTCCCTAGGATAGGGCTGTGATTTGAGCATAAGAGATGGTTGCAAAAGATGGATAAGGAAGTGATACAACCATGGTGAGCTTAAGTTCAAGCAAGAGCTCAGCGGAGAAGCAAAAATCGACGGTGAAACTAGAAGTAGTGTTCATGCCATACCTAAGGGAGAGCTTGAGGATAAACCAAAACACACCAAGCAAGAGTTGGAGGGAGTCCAAGTGAAGGCTTTTGCTGCCCTTGCTCATGCCAAAGGTGAACCATGGCATGGAGTTTGAAGGTGAGTAGTCATGGTGGTTGCTTTTGGGGAGGAGAAAGAAAAGGAGGAAGAAAGAAAGGCTTGACTTGGCTCTTGAACAAAGAGAGGATGAGGGAGGGGAGCCTCTGGACGTGGTGCTGGCCTTAGGCTGGTCACTTGTTGTGTTGCTTCGTAGAGAAGGAAGGAAAGAGATAAGAGAGGAAGTGGGTCCTACAAGTTGGAAAAATCTGTCCACCTTACATGTTGCAGTCAAGAGCAAGTCAACGTGATTTTTGTTGGGGTTGCCAATTTTTGTGGTGATGTAGAGTGAAATTTGGGACAACTTTATATAGAACGTTTCTTGAGATTCGGCATACAAAAATTAATAAAAATCCTACATCACAAACTGTTTCCTGCTTTTGCTGAATTTGTCGGGCTAGTTAACCTTTACTAAAATTTGTGGTAACATCACTAAAATTCCTATTTTTGAATACCCTTCATGACTATGCAAAAATATTGGTATAGTTATGTTAACATTTTTGAAGTTTGTCTATAATAACCTATAGGCAATATTGAGAGCACTTGCATATGAGTTAAATATTGCAATATGGCTATATATCATTCTATGCACATTTTAACATAGCAAGTTATAGACAGAAATTAAGCAATAAAACACTTCTAAATACAATTCTCATGATGAAACATAACTTTTCTTATGATTAAGCACCAAAACCAAATATGAATTTTCATAAGCCTTTCCTATGATGCAAGGACAATGCAAAAATAGTGTACTTAAGAAAAATGTTAAAATTTATCATGACATGCTCAAATGCAATAGAACCATGTGTGATATGATGAAACATGCTAAATGAAATGGTGTGTTTAAATTTGGTGAAGTTTTATTTACAAAACCATTTCATTTTAAGTCCAATCCAGGGCTTATCGTGAAGCCTTATTAATGGGCCTAACAATTAACTTTTTGCCATAGAACATGGGTAAACCAATTAGGGTCATGTAAAGTACATTCCTTAAGAATTTATTTACCTCATTTGGATGCGTGTGGAAAATGTTATGGAATTTCTAAAACGCAATGTTGTTAAGTTCCCTTAACGTGTTAGCACTTTTAAGTACTCGAATCTTTCATTTTTTGCATAGAAAGTACTTGGCTTATGTACTCATGACAAAGTACACATTCCAAACATTCCAACGAGTGCCTGGTCGAGTACTTTGGAGTTAAGTGCGAAAGTTACGCAATTTCTAAAAAGCAATCCCGAAGCCTGGTGACCGTGATAGCAACTTAAGGTTGCTCAAACTTTTATTTTCTCCACATAAACATATATTTTCAATAGGTTCATTTCAATTTACAGATTACTAAGTTTCCGGAAAGTCTTTATTCGTTCAAATCCAAGTTTTATACGCGAAGTTATGCAATTTTTAAATCGCTTGAAAGTTCATTGATTTTACGGTTCTCGCCATCGTGACTCAAAAATTTCGCTAAGTGTGGGAGCGCGGCCGGCGCGTCTGCGCCACGCCACGACGCGCGCGCGCGCTCCGGGTGCCAAGGATGGCGTGGCTGCCGGCGGCGAGGGAGGCGGAAGGAAGGGGGCACGTGGGCTGGAGAGCATCGGGGAGTGCGGGGAGTGTGTCGCAGGCGCGTGCTCGGGGAGTTCCTTGGGGATGAGGCGGAGCTCGTGACGCACTAAGGCGACGACGAGAGGGGCTGGAAGTGAGGGGCGGCGGGTAGGGTTTGCTCGGATGGCGGCGGAAGAACTTCTTTTATGGCGACGACGAACGACCCTCCTTCTCGCATGGAATCAACGCAACTATGGCGATCACCGACGCGTGGGGGAGCTCTCGTGATGGCGGGACGGCGAACGTCGGGCGGAGGGGACGTGAACGCCGAGGTGTCGCTGGCGGGTGGCCCTGGCCACCGTTCGGGCTCGTTCCGGAAGTTCCCCATATTTACAATTCTGCCATCGAGCTGCTGGTTCTGTTTTGGCCCATAGAATTTAATCTGTTGGATATTTTTGCAAACCAAAATTTGTGAGTATTCGGTGAGTTGTGATGAGCAACTTTTGTTATAGGCAAAAGTTCAAATTTTTGGAGGGCACTATCATCGAAGATCATCATGTTTTTGGAGGGCTAGGGTTTAAGCCAATTAAGAGCTTAATGAAACCCTAGTTTTATATTTTATGTGAGGATCAACCCCAATTAGGTTTTGCGCATGCAAATGAATATTTAGCAAAGTAAAAGTGCCAAATTGTGACATGGGATGTCACAAGTTTTTGGGTTGAGGTGGCCTAGGACCATAGTTGGGACTCCAATTGGGCCTATGGTTTGGTAGGCCCAATATGACCCGGGATGGCGGTAGAGGCTCGTGGGTACGACGAGCCGAGCCGCACTCTAACCGAGTGGTATCGAGCCATGGTCGGGAAATCTGAAACATCTTGGAGACCTCACACGGATATCGGGCCGTCGGATTAGATCTCTCGGGCCACATGGTTATCGGGGTGTCGGAGGGGTGTCCACCCGGATGTGAAGGGGAGATGGGCCACCCGATGTGTGATGGGGAGGATTGTTGGGTTTAGTCCCACATCGGATATTGATGATGGGGGGGCCAACTAATAAAGTGGAGGGATCCTCACCTATCGGGTTAATCTTTTGGGTTGAGGTGGCACAGGACCTTCGTTGGGGGCTTCGGTTGGGCCAATGGGTTGGTAGGCCCAATGTGACTTGGGTTGGCGGCAGAGGCTCGTGGGTACAACGAGCCGAGCCGCACTCTAACAAGTAGTATCGAGCCATGGTCATGAAACCTGGAACATCTTGGCGGCCTCACATGGGTATCGGGCCGTCGGTGAGATCTCTAGGACCACATGGTTATCCGGTCTGTCGGAGGAGTGACCACCCGGATGTTGAGGGGAGATGGGCCATGTAACGAGTCCGAGAATTCGTAGTTCGGTTATCGCATCAAAATTCCCTTGGAGATTCTATTATCTTGCCTTGCTTTCATTCTCTATTTTTATGGTTTTTCTATACTAACTTGTGATGGATGTACGTGTCACACTCCTGGGAGTGGCATGGAGGTACAAAGGGTTCGGGTTTCACTTAGGTGAAATTCGAGTCCCTCACGAGCCACCCGATGTGCCATTGGGGAGATTGAGGGGTTTAGTCCCACATCGAATATTGATAATGGGGGAGCCAACTAATAAGGTTGCGGAAACCTCACCTATCATGCTAGTCTTTTGGGCTGATGTGGCCCAGGACCTTGGTTGGAGGCTCCGGTTGGGCCTATGCTATGGTAGGCCCAATGTGACTTGGGCTAGCGGTACAGAGCTCGTGGGTACGACGAGCCGGACCACACTCTAACAATGTGATATCAAAGCCATGGTTAGAAAACTGAAACAATCTTAGGGACCATACACGGATATTGGGCCATCGGAATTGATCTCCCGGACCACATGGTCATCGGGCTGTCGGAGGGGTGTCCACCCGGATGCGAAGGGGAGATGGGCCACCCGATGTGTGATCGGAAAGATTGTTGGGTTTAGTTCCACATCGGATATTGATGATGGAGGAGCCAACTAATACGGTGGAGGGATCCTCACCTATCGGGCTAGTCTTTTAGATTGAGGTGACCCAGGACCTTAGTTTGGCCTATGGTTTGGTAGCAGCGAGTAATGGATCTTGGGTCTTTTTCATTTCTCTCGCGTATGCAAGCCCAGCAGCTCATTTTTTTCTTTGGTCCGGTCGGTGCTGGCCATCCGGGCCGTGCTTTTTGGGTCGCCGGTAGCCCGGAAAAAGAACGGCCCAAGCACGGCACGGCCCGACCCGAGGTGTCATGCCGTGCTTGGGCTGAGATGGTGGCCCAACGGGTGGCACGGCCACGGCCCGTTTAGGCTAAGGCTCGGTAAAGCACGAAAATGGCCCATTTAGGCACGGCCCGAAAAGAACTTATTTAAAATATATATGGTTTGTATACAAACATCAACCCATCAATGGCTTGGTGGTAAGTCTCTTATCTAGAAACTAGAAGACCCAAGTTCGAATCCCACTGAAACTCCACATTTCACCATCATTTTTGCTCCATTTAAACCTTAACGGGCCTGCGTAATTGGTGCCACGCCGTGGGCCGACGGCCCGGCACGTGGGCCGGCACGGCACGGCCCGGCATGAATTATGTGCCGTGCCGGCCCGAAAAGAAACGGGCCGTGCCTTGGCGTGCCTGGGCCGGGCCGGGCCGGGCGACCCGTTTGGCCAGGTATAGGTCCGGTGCAAGCAGCCTAACACAACAAAGTCAGCAAGGAAACCTGCCCAGCGAGGCCCAAGATGCAACCGATTTGGCCCAGCAGCGAAGTGTGTGCTTCTTCCTCCTCACCCGTACTGCGTGACGGCATCAGAGAGCATAAAAGGATTTCTCCTGCCACGCGTGCCGCTCCTGCCTGCGCCAGACGTGGTAGCTCCACGTTCCGCTTGAGCCGCGCCGTGGTCCTCAAGCAGCTACGTGGCGCTCATCTGAAAGCTTCCCCTTCCGCAAGAGGATCATTGTCCGTCGATTCTTTTCGTCTCCATCGGTCGGCTAGGCTCGGACGCCGAGGCCACGCCGCTAAACCTATTTGCCTCGTGCTATAAGTACCAGCAGCCGTCGTCGCCTACTCAGTTTCCCCACCACGGCCGCCAAACCCTTCCCTCTCCTCGCGCTGCCAAGCCGAACCGCCCTGCAGAACTTGCTGTCGCTGCCGCTCCTGAGAGCCATCTCCGTCTTTTGGAACAGCCGCCCGAGTGCCCCGTTTGAAGCTGGACGTCGTGGTGCCGCCCATGGTGGGCCTCCAGGCCAAGGGCGAGAGGAGTTGTGGGTTCGCCGTCGATCGGCACAGGTAGTTCATCGAAGTTGAGGAACTAGGGAGATCGTCGTCGTTATCTTCCTTGTTCCCTTATTGCAGTCTTGCTCTCCATCTTGTTTGAGCCGACTTGATAACATCGTGTAGGGGCTGGTGAATCCCGTGATGGCCGCTGTTGCCTGCCGAGTTCGTGAGCTAGATAGAGGTCGTCAAGCACCAAAGTCATCGTTGTTCATCCCTTTCCCGTGAGCTTCTTCCGGATCTGATTTCCGTTCATTATCCTCGATCGTTTGCTGCCTCTGTTGGCCAAGTTTGAGAGGTGGATCTCGTGCAGAACTCCAGGAACGCCGCTCATGCCAGTCTGAGTGGCAACAAGATCAGGAGCTGGAGCTTTGCAATGGTGACATCACCGCAGGTCAAGTCACTGCGAAGAGGATCGCCGTCATTCATCGATGACGATAAGGTTCTTGTCATTCCAATCCTTGTTCCCTCGTTTCCATAGTGTTCCCTTCATCCTCGTTTAATCTGGATCCGATTGCCCACGCAGAACATCGGGAACGCAGTTGTTGCCATCCGCCTGGTCACCGTGAGGCGAGCAAGAGGCAGTGCGCGAGTTGAATCTTAAGTCGTTGTCGTTCATGCGTTTCTGGTGAGCTTCACTCAACTCCATCATCCGTTCTTTATTCACGGTCATGTGTTGCCTCCTTGTGCCTATGTTTGAGATGCGGATCCTTCCCAGGAGCTTTGGAACGCCGCCCATACCATCCAACGCAATGGCATGTTCAAGAGTAAGGCAGTACAAGGAGTTGGCGCTGGCGTTCGTAGCATCCTCATCGTCGCTACGTCAAGCACCCTGCCCTTCTCCTTTGGTGAGCTTGCGTGCAACCTCTGTTCCCTCTTGCTGATAGGATCGACCCGCGTAGTGCTGTCTTAGATCACTACTACACCGACCTACTATAGCGGCGGGTCAAATGGGCCTATAACGGCGGGTAAGCCGGGCTGCCGCTACGCCTCCGCAATTATAAATGGAGGTTTGTAGCGGCGGCCCATCACCAACCGCCGTTAAAAGGTCTTATTAACGGCGGTTGGTCGAGCCAACCGCCGTTAATAATAACCTTATTAACGGCGGTTGGCATCTGCAACCGCCGTTAATAATGTTATTATTAACGGCGGCCAGAAATATAAGCCGCCGTTAATAAGATCTTTGTAACGGCGGTTTTCATCACCAACCGTCGTTAATATTTGAAGATCGAAAAAAATTAAATTACGAGTACACCAGAAATAGAACAAATCTCAAAACATACACATATATTAATCACAAGTCATTGACATCTCAAAACATAGACATTTATTAATCACAAGTCATTGACATCTCAAAACATTCACATGTATTCATCATCCAAATGTTTACTTCTCAAAACAAGTCACTTGCATATATATACAATATACATTGTCTTTACATGAGAAACTATCAAGTCTATCAAACTACTTTCCTAATCCACTCATCATTGTCTTCACTACCATCGTTCATGAATGGTCGTGTCGAACCACACCACTCATAGAGAGAACGATGGTCTCTAGTGCTCTTATTGTCTTCGTCAAAGAGCAGGAGAGTTTGAGCAAGAACCGACACATCTGCTCCACGATCATTAACATTTGGTCCGAAGTCGGATGTTTCGGTCCTTGCGAGAACCCTTTGTTCTTAAATTCTTGTAATATCTGTTTGTCCGTTTTGGTTCTCTCGCCATTAGAATTTCTTTATTAACAAGATTGCAATTATAATTAAAATCAATAGAATGTGATAAACTCAACAAAACGCACCTATCGGTCATCGGGCTTCCCTTCGATTTCTTCTTTTCTTTCATCCCTCTCCGGATGGGAATCTTTTTCTTATAACCGCTCGGACCCAAGCGCGGCTTATACTTGTTCTTCTTGTTGAGCTCAACCATCTTCTCACTGATCTCCAAGAAAGACTCGCTCGTCTTCTCGCTCAACATAAATATCCCGGTCGTGCTGACTTATGTTGCCATACCTATGAAAAGGCGTAAGGTTCTTCTTTACAAAGCGACAGGTTCAATGTCGACTTGTAATCAACCCATATGTGATTACAAGTCCTCATCGTTGCCTTCTTCGCCCTCTCGAGGTCCGTAGGTGGGAATCGGATGTTCGACTGGACCGAATTCCACATTTCATCTTTCCTCTCTCGTGGCACGGAACGCCAATCATGCCAAATGATTCCGCAAAGATCCCTAACCACTTTGCCACAACGATTACGCCATTTTTGCATGGACGCCGTCGGGTTCTATTGGCGTCCCGTCTTTGGGGTCGAGAGCGGTGACTTCATAGATGCCCTCTCGCCTTATTCGCGGAGCGTTCCCGCGCTTGTGTTTCTTCGGGGTCGGTTCGGTAGTCACGTTTGTGGCCGGCTCGTTGGCATCCACATTGCCCTCTGCCTCATCTTGTGAAGCGATTTGATGACGGGAACTTCTTCTAGGAACCTACGATGTAAGGAATAGAATTAGTACGTAGCTATTTGACAAGAAAGAGGAGGAATGCCATATTTGATGCGATACCTCTTCTTCGGGCATGTAGTCGGGGTCCGGGGTATGGCCCCGAGGTTGTCAAGGTGGTTGAGGATACGGATCCTCCGGTTCCACATATCCTTCTTCTGCCGATGAATCGTCGAAGTCGATGGCCGAGGGTCACCTTGAGGCAGTGTGTAGTTGATACGGCGAGGCGGGGAAGGATCGGGGTTCGAGCCACCGACACATTCTCTCCTTCTAATGGCATCTTGTCCGCCATAGGGTTAGGCTACCTTATTGGAGACGAATACTTTGTCGAATTGGGATATTCTTCGTACTTACAAGGAGACAACAAAGGAAACAATGAGAATTGATTTACAAAATAGATTAATTTATATAGAACAAATATGTTTTGCATGGCATCGGAACATGGATAGCATCTCAATCATACGGTAGAGGAGGAAGACGAAGAGGATGGATGTACAATGTAGGACACTTTTATAAGAAAGGCAGGTGCACACTATGCAATACATACCATAATTTATAAGACCTCGAGGTAAACAGGTCAGGATACTTGGGTATCCTCCGGACAATCAATCGTAATATGTCATACACATCACATAGGTCATCCGGAGAATGCCCAAGCATCCATCCATGTCTACCTAAAGGTCGTATGAGTTGCAATACGTCTTGCATATTTTTGTACCAACCTTCCTAATGAAAGACACCCTACATTCTATATTCATCCTCCCCATCTTCCCCTTCTCCTACATATATTGATGCTTATAAAGTCATCATCTGCCGGAAAGATGCTCTCAGTGCGGGTTGCCTATTCAACGGCCATCCAACGCTATTATAAGGTCATTGACTCATATGGCAACATGTTTCCAACATCCGAGGATGCGGTCCATGCTGCCACACTCATCTCACTTTGCCCGTTGTCATCATCGAGCATGGCTAGACCAAGGAGAGGAAATAGGGAAAAGAGAGGAGAAAAAAGAGAAAAGAGAGGAAAGAGAGGAAAGAGAGGGGAAAAGAGAAGAAAAGAGAGGAAAGAGGAGAAAATAGAGGAAAGAGATGGGAAAAGAGGAGAAAATAGAGGAAAGAGTAGAAAATAGAGGAGAATGTAGTTTTTATTTCCTTTATTTGGTCTAGCCATGAAAGAGAGGAAGAGAGGAGAAAAGAGAGGAAATTTTATACCATTAGTTTGGCTATCTGCCCATCAACAGGGCATACACAACAATTACTTCACTCAAAAATGCAGCAACAATTATGCAGGAACAAGTTTGCTACGGCAAATGCAGCAAGAGCAAAGCAAGCTCATGTTTAGAAGCAAGCAAAAGCAAGCTCGAAATAAGATGGTTTAAAGCAAGCTCATGTTCAGAAGCAAGCAAAAGATGAAGAAGCTTTGAATTTATTTAATTCTGTGGATGCATAGTCATGTTGGCCATTTCATGGATCACATTATTAAGCTGATCTGATTAGTACATGTTTCGATTTCCCTACCTCTAGTTATGAAGTAGGTACCTCGTCTGATTGTTGGTTAGCATATGTGGATCGGCTCTTAACAGAGGGAATCGATGACGATGAAAAGAGAGAACTAATGAAAAAGATGGTCAAGTTAGTTGACATTTACTATGAGGCCCTGGATGCTGCTAAGCACAACCAGGTTAATTCCAATCTTGTGTGCTTGTGCAGTGCAGTTTGTAGATTTGAATTTTTAATGTAGTCTAGGCTTCCATGCAGTTCTACATTTTGCACCATTCGATCATTTCATATGTGATATGTCCAAAACAGAAACGAAATGAAATGTGCAATTGCTACGATTGGAGTTCAATAATGAATGTTAAGTTTTGTGACAGCATGCATTTACTACAACATTTGTTTCTGTTCATCAAACAGATAGGAATTGATCGTGATCTAAGGGTCAGATCATATCCATACTTCATGGAGAAGAAAGGATTTTCGTCCTACCATTCGACGTCTACATTGGGTAGAATGTACGATAAAGTAGATGAAGCAATATTGCAAAAGTTAGAGAACGATCAAGAAATCAGTAAGTTGTCTTTCTAGATTGCAGTGCACTATTTGCATTTCGGCCAGACTTTCAGTTTTGTGAGGAAACCAAAGGTTACTTTGCACATCTTTTCATGTCTTGCAGAGATAACGATGCTGCCATACTTCACTGAGGTGGAGGCAACCTCAGAATGCACATTCTTATGGGGGCACCGCTACGAAGAGTACTTGCACAAGGCTCAGATAGAAACAAAGAGCGAGGAGTTCCAAAGGGCTTTCAGCACACCCGAGGAACAACAGAACATATGCTCAGACACAGGCATATATATGAATCAATGTTGCTTGTACATCTAACAGGGCATCAGAATTCAGATAACTAGTGTACAGTTACGATAATAAGAGTCACCACAGCTAGGGCCCTCAACAAGAGCCCAATCAAATCACCTAGCCATGGAACACAGTATGCTAGATTATCTCATGAATCAAGTGAACAAATTTCTTAGTTAAACAAGTAGCAAGCAAATCACCTAACCCTAACCACAGTTGCACAAAACAGCGAAGAGAAGGGGGAGAGCGGGCGTACCACGGAGGCGCCACGAATGGCTGACCGTCGGGGAGGGAGAAGGGGGAAGGGCGTACCACGGCCGGTGAGGATGTGCCAGCGAGGGAGGGACGGCAAGGAAGGCCCGCGAGGAGGTGCCGGCACGGAGGACGTCACGGAGGTGCCGGCGAGGAGGGAGGCGTCGGCGAGGAGGTGCCGACGAGGAGGGCCCGCGAGGAGGGACGCGCCGCCGCGGAGGGCCGACGCGGAGGTGCCGGTGAGGAGGGCCCGCGAGGAGGCGCCGGCGAGGGACGAGGCGCGGAGGACGCCACGGAGGTGCCGGCGAGGACGGCCCGCGAGTGGAAGACCGGCGCGGAGGAGGGCAGCCTCTCGGCATCATCGTCTACGGCGCCGAGTGTTAGGGTTGGCGCCGCGGCGGCGTGCCTTTTTATAGGCGGAGAAAGATAAAGGCGGTTGGCAACACACTGTCCGAGACACAAATACTCTAAAACGGCGGACGTGGTTGCCATTCGCCGCTAAAAATTCCATGGGCCCACCTGTCGAGGCCTTCGTAACGGCGGTTGGCCCGTTACAAATGTTTGTGGGCCCCACCGGTCCGTGAGACAAATATTCTAAAACGGCGGACGTGGTTGCCATCCGCCGCTAAAAATGCCATGGGCCCACCTATCAGGCCTTTGTAACGGCGGTTGGCATTTCCAACCGCCGTTACAAATGATTGTGGGCCCATATGTCATTGTAATGTAAATGGGAATATTTCTAAAATGATTTAAATAGTGATAAATTATTCGAAGAAATAATTAAATGCCAATAAATTCCAATAATATGCCAAAATTAAATTATTAAGGAGATAGAAATTAAACACAAATATTAATTCGTACACATAGAGTTATGTCATAAACATAAAAATATGAATTCCAAGCCACTTGACAATATAAGTTAAAGGTATAGATTAAAGTAACATAGAGGTACATCATCCTTGGACTATTTTTCCTTCGCAATCCGAGCGCATGTAGGGCATTTCTGCAGAATATCCGAGCCTTATTTCTATGATTCTGAACTTACTTAGATCAATAAATAATGGCACTTCATCATATTGGTTATATTCATCTTGATCCTTGACATTCTCCGCTCCAGCGACTCTTTGTTTACCGGGAATAACAATGTACTTCTTTTCATCCTTTGGGTCGAGTATATAGAACACTTGTGCTACCACCCTAGCGAGTATCCAAGGGTCATCTTTGTGACCGAATTTGTTTAGATCGACGAGGGTCAATCCATACTCATCCACCTCCACCCCTTGTGGGTGTTGCACCTATTTGCATTTAAATACAGGCACAACAAGATCTTGTCCGTAATTAAGTTCCCATATTTCCTCGATGTACCCATAGTATGATGTCGGACTGTCCTCTTCATCATAGGCATGTGTTCGAACACCGCTGTTTTGACACTTGCTTTTCTTGTCCTTTTCTCCAGTGTAAAAGGTATAGCCATTGATATCGTACGCCTAAAATGTAACCACAATCTTCGAAGGCCTCATGGCTAACGTTCTCAACATTTTTTTTGTCTACGGAGTCCTCACGTGGAGGCTCTTGGTTCTCGAACCATAATGTGATCTTCGAGCGGATCCATTATGATCCAATCTTCTGTCTTGTCCGTGTGGTTCGGTGAAGCTCACTCAAGTGTTTGTCAAAGTATGGGCCCACAATCTTTGTCTATTGCAATACGCTAAAATGTGTTGCATCCATTCTTTTGTAGTCACGGTCAATGAATGACTTCCGTCCTCGTGTAAATTTTCCAAACAGACGGCCCTCATGATGAGACACGGGAAGACCAATAGCTCCTCCATTTTTAATGTAGTCAGCACAACTTAATAATCTCCTCGGTGTTGTATCCCTCAATCATTGAACCCTCCGGATGAGAACGAGTTCGTACAAAGCGTTTCATTACATACATGAACCACCCAAAGGGAAACATATGATGCATGTAGACGGGGCACAACGCAGCAATCTGGTCAACGATATGAAGCATGAAGTGTTCCATGGTATGAAAATAGGAGGCAGCGAAGCACATCTCAAGCATGCACATTGTTTCATTCAAACGGGTCTCGTAGGTCATCCAACTCCGCTTTACTGGTCACGTTCTTCGTGACTACGTTCCGAAGTAGCACAGAGCGAGTTATAGTTAACTTCAACCACTCGGGTTTCACAGCCACGATGGCGACGGCTAAGAACACCGAAAGCATTGTGTGACGAGTCGTGAGTGTTGTAGCCGAGAATCCGGTGGGACACTTAATCCCGTGTAGACACTTGCAAAATGCTATTTTCTCCTCACGCGTAAGGTTGTAAATTGCGGGAGGAAGATAGTATGTTCCATTTGCCCTTTCCTGGGGATGGAGCTCGGGTCTAATGTCCGAGTGCCACAAGATCTCTACGTGCGCCGAGTCCATCCTTTGTCTTACTTGGGTAGGTCAAGAATAAGTCTGCTAGTGCTTTCTTATATGCCCTTCCCAATGTGCATCCGATCGAAGGCATGAGCCACTTCAAGTTCCGCCCGATGAACCGAGGAATCGAAGAAAATAGATTCCTTCTTAAAGGGCGTGTAGGCTTTGCACTTTGGAACTCCCTTCACCGGTTTGCCAAACACAACTTTGATGTTCTTTACCGTCTCGAACACGACACTAGGGGCCCAACGTCGAGGTTCTTCGTCTTCCTCAATAGTGCCATCGAACTGTCTCTTCAACAAGCAATACCTGTGGTTTCGTGCTAGGAATCAACGGTATCGTGTGTACACTATCTTCCGGGATGATGGAAGATACACATGGGATGTATCATCAACGCATACAAAACAACCATACTTTCCTTTGACCTGTCCCGATAGCGCCCTTAGCGCCGGGGAATCACTTATCGTCACAAAAATGATGGCTTTTAGCAAGAAGGGCACTCTACGGTGCTCATCCCATATACTAACCCCTTCTAACCACTTGTTTCGCATGTCTTCCAAGTAATGGTTCCAAGAACACATCTATGTCGTTATCGGGTTCTTTCGGACTAGATATAAGGATTGTCAATAGTAAGTACTTTCTCTTGTGACACAACCATGGTGGAAGGTTGTATATTGACGATATAGCTGACCAAGTGTTGTGCGGGTTCCTCAATTGACCATGAGGATTCATCCCGTCCGTACTCGAGAGCAAACCGTATGTTCCTTGTCTCTTCGAGAGAATTCTGGATGGTTAGAATCAAACTTTTTCCACTTGGGTCCCATGAGCTGGATGACTAAATTTCTTTGGGTCCCTAGGGCGCGAATGCCACGTCATCGGTTCAGCATCCTTGGGGTTGGCAAACAAGCGTCTTATCCGATCGACAACCGGTAGGTACCACATGACCAAGGCAGGAATGTTCGTTTGTTCACTGTCATCGACGGTGATGCTTTTCTTCCTCTTCCTCACATTCCTGTTGCTCTTCTTTCCACTAACAACCGATGTGTCCGCATCATAGTCATCCTTGCACTTGTACCGACTACGCTTGCATCTTGGGCACCTCACGGCGTCCTTGTATTCCCCCGATACAATATGCAATGATTTGGGCACGCGTGAATCTTTTACACGCCCAACGAAAGTGGGGTTATGAGCTTCTTAGCAAAATAGGTGCTTTTTGGCAACAAGTTGGGCTTCGGTAGAATGTCCGAAAGGAGTTCCAACAAATCCGTGAAAATAGCATCCGACCAACCATGGATGGCCTTTAATTTTATTAGCTCAAGTACCGTACGTAGCACAGTACACCATTTTTCACATCCTTTAGATTCCTCGTATAGTGGATCCTTCGATGCTTTCTCCAGCGATGCAAAGTTGCTCAACCCTCTCGTTATCCCTCCATTGAGTAACACTTGCGGTTCAACGTAATGCAACATTTTGTCAACAAAAAAATCACATGACTGTTACGTTACTTCCTCGGCTCGAACAGGCTCCTCATCTTCAACATTTACATGATCGTGAATATCAAGGTCATCGTCAACATAACCATCAACAGATTGCTCAAGTATTGCCTCCACCACGTCTTCACCATGCTTTGTCTACCGGGTGTAGTCCTTAACAAAACCTCTTGTTATTATGTGTGGATTGATTATAACCGTATCTTTCCACGAGTTTCTCATTTTTGCAATCACGACACGGACAATGTATTTCATCCCTTCCTTCTCGCTTAGCATGTTATGCGGCCTTCGTGACAAGTGCCTTGACTTGTCCTCGAAAATAACTTCCCGCTCTTGACGCCTCATACATCCAAGATTTATCCATATCTCAAGCACTACACATCAAAAATAATAATTACTTCAACAAAACATGGGACAATATATCTCGTAGGATCAAGTTTTGTGAGCTACAAATAAAGTGACCAACTAGATACGTAAATTATTTTAACGAAGAAATATAAATTTCCTCCTCTACCTAACCTAGCTCTCCATCTATCATGAGAAACCTAGATATATAATTTTCCTCCATGAGAAGCCTAGAGATACAGCTTTTCTCCATGTAAAAGACTCAAGATACAAATAGATGGACAAAAACCAACCATAGCTCTACAAAATCTAGAGAATTGTGACAAATAGGCATAAAATTCAAAGAAAATTATAGAGCCAAAATTCTAATAGATTCCAACATGATAGGTAGAAATAATACATGGGATAGATTAGGGGCAAGGACCCCCCCTACAAATGGATCGACAAACATTGGCAATCTGCTAATAATCGGCAATACAATTCATACAGGACGTAGGGTTATTACTCTCGATACGAGAGGGCATGAACTTGTCTAAAATCTCTGTGTGTTCGTGGGTTGCACCATCGAGTTACTGAGACGTGCGAGGGCACATAGTTTACTCACCGAGTTAAACCTCCATAGTTTTCATGTCTTGAGTTGTGTTTTTATCCAAACTTTCTTGGTCCACTAGATAGCGATTTCATAATAATTACAGGACATGGAAGTCTAATCCCTCAAGAACAGTTCTTCCAAATTCAAGCATCATAGTTCGGCTGAGACAGCTAGAATGCCAAATAATTGACTTTTGATGCTTGCTACATTTGCCCAGATAAACATGTATATAGGGCAATGTTTAAATGAATAGAGCATTTACTTTATTCAATTTCAATATCATGTGTATGTCGGTACAAACACAGCATAGTCATTCTGACATAAATTAAATAACTACAGATATCTCCTAATTATGTACGTACGTACCTTGATATAGTATCTGTTAAATTTTGTTAATAAAGCTGAAAATTTTACTTTACGTTTTGGAAGAACACCTTGAAGTTGATGAGGTATTCTACTTTTGTTCCGGTTGGACCCCCTCTAGTTTTTTTTTTCCTTCAGAAAATGGTTTCTAGAGCTAGTTTCCACAAACGGGTTTACAAATAAGGACTGGCTATTTATCTGATGACAGAGTTCTTTCAAATTTTATCAAAAATTTTAACATTCAATTTGAATGGATGGAACAATAAAAAAAGTACTATGGAAAAATGAAAATACACCAATGGAACAATGGGCTAATTTAAGACATGAAAGTCATATTTTTTAACTCATATTTTGTAATAGTCTAGACTACCGAGAAGAAGAGTGAACACTACGCCAGTTATATAGACCCATTCTGCCAGTAATGAAACAAAATGCCGACATATAAAGTGGAAACATGGCCTGATGACAATGAGAAGTTCATATTAATTTTTGTACGAACTATGAATGTATTATGTAATTGCTGGGGACAGTTGAGAGCCCCACTCGCACCAGACAGTTACAAGAATTCTTTTTCTTTTTCTTTGCACGTTTTTTGCAAAAGAAAAAAGAAAAAAAAGGCAGAAAATCCCTTAACTGCTCACCGCCTTGCATCGCTCCTTTTCCCCCACTACAAAAGAAGCGCCGGCGACCCCCTGGGCGAATAAGGATAGGGCAAACACAGAACAATCCGCAAGATAGCAGTTGAAGGTCTCTTCTTATTTCTCCAATTGACCCTGATCCAATTGTATATATTTTGTTTCTATCGATACATCCTTTATGCCTCTTGTCAGATTCTTCTTGTTCGATCAGATCTGATCCATTTTGTGGCGCCCAGGAACCAAAAAGGAAAGAAGATCCATGGCGCTCCGGGGCGTTAAGCCCCTGGACGGCGTCGACGGTTATCGTCTCTGGACCTGGTCCGTGCTCATAGTACTCCACCAATTCAGCGTGGATCGCGTGCTGTTCAAGGACCCTCCTGCACGCGACGGTGCCACCAAGGAGAAGATGGCGGAGTGGGCCCGGGACGACGCGGTGTGCCGCCGCCTGATCCTGGCGGCGCTGTCGGACCGCCTGCTCCCGGAGTACAAGCACTACGGCACGGGCAGGGAGCTTTGGGCGGCTTTGGCCCGCGCCTGCGACCTGGACACGCCCGCCGCGGCGTGGAAGCGGTTCACGGACTTCGTGTTCGACGAGGCCAAGACCATTCGGGAGCAGCTCGCGCACGTCGAGGCCCTGGGCGCCGCCGCCGGCCACTCGTCGCTCTGCCCCATCGTGGCGCGCCACGTGTGCAACAAGCTCCCGGCTGACTTACGCGCCTCCGTCGTCAGGATGTGGTCCGTCCTTGGCCGCGCCGACATGGACACAATCTGGCGCGTTGCTCGTAACAAGGAGATTGAACTATTGAAGAGGGACTCCAGTGGCCAAGATTGACCTAGTACATGCTGTAACTGCTCTTATTATCTAGCTCTAGTTGCAGGTGCTTTTATTTACTAATTTAGATAATTGCATCCAAGTTGGCAGTTCTTGTTGTAATAATGTTTGCATCAGACACGTAGGCATCTATAAATTAATCTTTAGACAGATACCGAGTGTTCATTTTTTATGTCGACTGCTCTCGAACCTTCAGATTCTACTTTTGCCAGGGAATTCCTTTGTAGCGATGACAGGGCAAATTCTAAATTCGAGCAGGGTGATATGCCAATGTTTGTGAAACCGTATGCATGATTACAACATTTTTGAAAAAGCCAGCCCTTGAAAATACCTCAGTAACAGCATTCCAACGAACGACAATAGCCGGCAAACAAAAGATTTGCTTCTCTGGAATTATGCTAAAATTCGCTCTTGCCCTTTCAAGTGGGTAATGCGCAAACAAGGTTACAGAAGCTCATTTTGTACAGCACAAAATAAGAACTACAAACATCATTATGCAGTGCTTTCCAAACAGCTGGATTATCAGAATCTAAGCGCAAATGGAAAGGAGTAGCAGACCATGGGACCACATTTTTTATTTAGCAAAGCAAAGGATGTCCAATTGTAAAAAGTAACAAGTAGCTGAAAGCCTTTATACAAGACACAGAAAAATAGAGAAAGCGAACATCAGTACAACAGACTGCAGAGTATGGGTCCGTTCGTTTCCCTGGGTGTGTAAAGTTTAGATAGGCAATGCAATTCCACCATCTAAAGAAGGGACACTCTAAATTTTAGAGGGGCTGTTCATTTCCCCTCTAAAATTTGTCAGAAACAGTAGAAATGACATATTTGCCCCTACATGTGTAAGGGTTGAACATGGTCATATTTCTGCCAATGGATCATTCAAAAAAAACATCAAACACACTGATGAACAAGAAATCGTTACAAAAGGTACATTACAGTGTTCAACATTCAAAAAACTTGTGAAAAAAAATTGATTGCCCAACTACCAACATACACTCGGAAAAACGATTTGTATCAGTTGTAGTACAAAGCATGGGCAACCTGATCTCGAAATGCATTCATGCTCATATCCTCTTCTTCTATTGCATCAACATCAATTGAGGAGCCCTCCTGGTGAACCGGACTAGGTTCGTTGCACTGTTGTTCTGGTTCCAAGGAGCTAAACTCCTCATCCGGGTTACCATACTTGGATTATGAAATTGTGAAGAGCCATTGCAGCAACTATAATTTTGCTTTGTTTCTTAATCGGATAACTTGGAACACCATATAGCATCCTCCATCTCTGCTTGAGGACTCCAAATGCCCTCTCTACTACATTTCTAATAGAAGAATGCGCATAGTTGAATGTCTCTTTCATACCTCTTGCTCTGGTTCCCAATCGATACTCCTGAATATGGTACTTCGTTCCTCGGTAAGGTGCTAGGTACCCCGGTCTATTTGGGTATCCGGAGTCCACCAAGTAGTATTTGCCTGCAACATAAACAGAAAATAATGTCACATTTATTTCATTGCATTCAAATTAAACAACAAACTACTCTGTCACAAGGAAATGAAGAGTACTACCTTCCGGTGGATGTGGGAACTTGTCGCCAAACTTTGTCACTGCATCGGTGAATACTCACATGTCATGAACTGACCCGGGCCACCCAGCAAGCAGAAAGATGAATCTCATATCCAGGTCACAAAGAGCCAGTACATTTTGGGAGGTCTTCCCCTTTCTGTTCATGTACTCGAGGAACTAAGTTTGAAGGTACGGTTACTTCAACATGTGTTCCATCAATGGCCCCTATGCAATCGTTGAAAACTCCCTTGAATCTATTCTCTCGTAATCTAGGGTGGATGGTGCTGAATTGGGGGTCAACAGGCTTAATAATATCTGCTGCAAGGGCAACAACAAACTCTAGGACCTTTGAAAAATTACGGGAAACTGTATCTAGGGACCTCCCAAATACGGTCTCTACTTGTCTAAAAGGTTGGGGACTTCCTACCATCCAAAGAAATATTCCTAAAGCTTCTATGCTTGTAGTCTTGCTTGATGATTCAAGACCATATGAGTGTACTAATGTGTCATGGAGAAGATAGAACAACTCAGGGCTCATTCTAAACATGGTGCAACCGTGATGTGTATCCGATAAGAACATATGGATTTTCTCAATGGCAGACTGCTCTCCTCTAATCCTAGGTGTTTTGTTGTAGTGTTGGAGGTCGTGCATCATACCGTACATGAGTAGAGGAAGCTGCTGATTGAATTGCTCCTGATCATCATCAATAATTTGTTGCCAAGCCTTCAGAAGCCTTTCTTCCTCATCAATCTGCAAATAATAACAAAAATCAGTAAATCATTGAAGTAATTGAAAATTATTCTAGGGTTTCATGAAATGGCAGCAAAGAAGTAAAACACTAAAGTACGAATAAATGGACGTTCAGTTCACCAAAGCATACATGGCATACCACAAGTCAACAGGAGCATTCAAATTATTACAAACAAATGTTCATACACAAATATTGTCCACAAACAAATAATTAAGAAAGTGCCATGACATCACAAAGGCAATGAAAGATCAATTCCAGAATCTGTCGACGTAGTTGTTCAGGAATTCAATTCTTTCTTGGGGGTTTTCGATCTCCAGGAACAATTCAGTCCACCCCGAATCTTCTGCAAGGTCCCTTATCATCATCCACTGCTTACTTCCTTTGCGCACTCTAGCTTCGAGGGCCCTTTGCTTCACTAGACTCATGTTAGCGTGCAGCTGTTCCTGCTGGCTCTTCTTGCTTTCCTGAGCAGCTGAGACCTGCGACTGCATCAAGTGCATCTTTTGCTCGTGGGCGGCATTGTTCTGGGTTAGAATGTTCTGAAAAACCCGAACCATAGGGCTCTTGCTCTTCTTCGCAGGGCTTGTAGCAGAGTTGCTTGTGCTGCTCCCTCTCTTGCGGCTGCCTGATGTGGCGGGACTGTTCTCAACGGGCATCTCCGGCTCTTCAGTTTGGATGTCATCATCTTCTTCCTCCTCCTCCTCTTCTTCCTCCTCCTCCTCTTCTTCTACTTGACCAGGGAGGTAAGCAGTTGAGCCATCTACAACGACGCCATGGAATAATTCATCTAGCATGTGCGGGTAAGGCGGCGGGCCATGCTTGAACTTCTTGCAATCCGGGGCGCGTTCTGCATGAAAAATGAGCACATTTGGACTATCAAAGACCTGCAACGTATACAGTGGATAGGAAATAAAATTTAAGTATGTGGAAAAGGATGAACGCACCGAAAGCTCATCGTCCCACCACGAAGCCGTTGCAGCGAGGCCATCCATCGGGCCTAGCTCCAAGCCCGGATTTCTTCCTTAAGTAGTTGCAGTACCCATAAATGGTTTTCAGTTGGCTTAGTCTGTTGCGTATCCGACTCTTTGTATGCCTCAACCCTGTTTTAGCTTGATAGCTCTCTACAACTTGATTGTAAGCCCGATTGTGCATCGCGCCTTTGATGTAGTTACCACGACGCTTTTGCTCCACAATAATTTCACACAGTTTATAGGTATTCTTTGTGTTCCAGTTAGCCCTATCAAACTGCTACATTTCATGGAATTCCTAATCGTATTAGATGGGAATGTTGGTACAACAAACAATGTTTTCGAACGAGCACATACCTCAGGGCGTCCCATCGTCTTCAACAATCTGTTTTCCACGGGCTGCTCGACTAGGGCCGCCCCTCCCACGACGAGAACCACCTGCAGCGCTCGAAGCCCTCGCGCGGCGGGCACCACGGCCGGCGCCGCGGCGGGGACCTACGCCAGTAGACCGCGGTGCTGGGCACCGCGACAAGCCACCGCGCGGCGCCTGTGGAGGCAAGGCGGCTGGGCCATCGGATCCCGGACGTGCTCCGGAGCCGAGCCAAGACTGCCTCCGAAAGGGCCGTCGCCTTGAAGGAAGTCCTCGTAGGCCCCAAAGTCGGGAAGCCGGTGGACTGCGAGTTGAGATCCAGGCCTTCGAAGTTTAGCCGGGAACCCAACCCGCTCGACGTACTCCGACGGCCTCCTTCGGCGCCGGGCACGGAATGAGGCGGCGAGAATGGATCCGGCTCCGAGAAGAAGTCTCGGGTGCCATCTCCCCGTACCCGTGGCCATCGTACCCGTCCATGGAGGAGGAGAAGTTGCTGCTAACTTCTTCCACCAACGGGGACGATTGCTTTGTTGACGATGGCGGGTGCCTACGGCGGCGAGATCCGATGGGATGGTGGGGGGATTTAGTAGATCTACGTGGACCAGATCGAGCGAGCTTGAGGAGCAACACTCGTGGCAGGAACGGACCGAAGCGGGGGATGCGGCGGCGGCGCGTGGACGCCGGGACGACGTCGGAGGCGACGGGGAAATCTTTGGTCGCCGTCGGTGGTGGAGCAGGGGAAACAGAGAAAGAACGCGTGGCGCGGGCGAACAACCCTAGCTGCGTGCGGCGGGTGGCGGAGCAGGTTGCTGCGCGCGCCGGGCGGCGGCGGCCAAGCGACTCCGGGCGACGCGGGCGGCACGGGCGAAGAACCCTAGCTGCGGCTGAGACTCCAGTGGATAAGGTGGTAGGTGGGAGGGGCAGTGCCGGATGCGGGGTTTTAGATACCCCCCCCTCTTCGGTTTAGAGGCCTCTAAAGGCCGGAGCCCTCTAAAATTTAGAGGCCCGTTCGTTTCCTGGGCTCTAAATTTTAGAGAGTTTCGGGCTTTAGAGGGGGAAACGAACGGGCCCTTATATCTTTAACCTGACCTAGCTTCCGTGTTGACATCTAGTTATAATCAAGCACAGTAAGAAAGATACACATTTTAGTTAAAATATACATCCGAATTGCATTAAGATTGACGATCGAGGGAAAACAAAAGTAATGAAAAGTAAATCATCACAGATCGGTGTGTGCAAACCGAGAAACAACATCACATGTGAATTAAAAACTTTAATGCCTAAGCCACCTTTATTCTTGGACAACCAAGTGATACATCTTCTTGGGACATCACTAAATTCTCCGGGTAAACCTATATTTATATTGTCATAGAAGGATATGTTGAATTCTTGGGGTACAAACCATGTGGCAATAAAGGGATTCTCTAACTCCCTTGAACACTAAATTCTCCAACGATTTTCAACACTAAATTTTCTAACTCCCTTACACATTAAATTCTCCGACGAGTTGCAAGATTAAATTTTGCAACTCCCTTGCGCACTAAATTCTTCAACGAGTTACAACACTAAATTCTTCAACGAGTTCTGCCACTAAATTCTCCGACGAGTTGCAACACTAAATTTTCGAAATTCTTTGCCACAAATTCTCCGGCTGAACATATATTTCTATTGTCATAGGAGGATATGTTGGATTCATGGGATACAAACCATGTGACAATAAAGGATTCTCCGACACCCTTGGACACTAAATTCTCCAATCATTTGCAACACTAAATTTTCCAACGAGTTGCGCCACTAAATTCTCCAACTCTATTGCACACTAAATTCTCCAATGAGCTACAACACTAAATTCTCCAATTAGTTGCAACTAAATTATCCAATAAGCTGCAACACTAAATTCTCCAATGAGTTGCAAACTAAATTCTCCAATGAGCTGCAACACTAAATTCTCCAAATCACTTGACACTAAATTTTTCGGCTCAACATATATTTATATTGTCATAGGAGGAAATGTTGGATTCTTGGGGTACAAACCATGTGGCAATAAAGGATTCTCCAACGAGTTGTAACTAAATTCTTCGACTATTTGCAATAATAAATTCTCCAACGAGTTGAGCCATCAAATTCTCCAACTCTATTGCACACTAAATTCTCCAACGAGCTGCAACACTAAATTTTCCAATTCCCTTGACACTATATTCTCCGGCTAAACATATATGTATATTGTCATAGGAGGAGATGCTGGATTCTTGGGATACAAACCATGTGTCAATAAAGGATTTTCCAATTCACTTTCACACTATATTCTTCAAAGATTTTTAACACTAAATTCTCCATCTCCCTTGCACACTAAATTTTCTAACGAGTTGCAGCATTAAATTCTCCGACGAGTTGCACACTAAATTCTTCAATGAGTTGCACACTAAAAATCTGAACAAACAGGAAATGTTGAGTCAACATATTAACGATGTTGGATAAAGTAAGAAATGTTGGGCTAACATTTGTAAAAATGTTGAATCATCACGTGATTAAAGTTTGAGTAAATTTAAGAAATGTTGGACCCACATTTTCAAAAATGTTGAGTCAACATATGATAAAAAAAATAAAAAAGAAATAGGAAGTATTGAGTAAACATATTAAAATGTTAAGTAACAAATGTTGGGTCAATATTTTCAAAAAATGATTAAACAAACAAATATTGAGTGGAGATGTAAGCAATATGAAAAAATATTGAATAAATAGAAAATGTTGACCAACATTTGCAAAATGTTGAGTCAAGCTGGTGCGTTTGAGCAAATTTATGAAATAATGGTATGAAAATTGTCCGAAATGTTGAAAAAAAGGTGATTGAATATTTCCAAAAAATTTAGTCAACAAAACAAATTAAGTTGACCAACATTTGTCAATTTTTCTTAAAAAAACATGTTGAGTCAACATGCAAAAAAGTTAAGTGAGGCTATGAATAAAAGGTTGCAAAATAGGAAAAGTTGAGTCAACATATAAAAATTATTGAGTAAGTGAGAAATGTTATAGCAACATTTGCATCACGGCTGATAAAACACAAATGTTAAGTCAACATATGAAATAAGAAATGTTGGGACAACATTTGAAAACGGTTGAAGAAATAGTAAATGTTGAGACAACATATGGAAATTGTGGAGTAAAGTACCAAAAGTTGTAGCGACGTTTGAAAATTAATAAGTAAATAAAATATGTTGAGTGGACATGTAAACAATGTAAAGAAATGTTGAAAATAGAAAATGTTAACGGACTTTTCAAAAAGTGTTTATTGTCCATGTGACATACGTTTGAGTAAATTTAGAAATGTTGCACCAACAATTCCACAAAGTGTTGATGAAACAAAAAACTATGATTGAATATTTTAAAAAAAGTTGAGTCAACAAATTAAAACAAGTTGACCAACATTTATCAAAATATCAAGGAAATAGAAAATATCGAGTTAACATGCAAAAAGTTGAGTCAACATGTGAAAGAAAACCAGCAGAAATAAGGAATGTTGAGTACGGTAACAAATGTTGGGCCGGCATTTGCAAAAAAAATGACTAAACAAAAAAAATGTTGAGTGGACATGTAAACAATGTCAAGAAGTGTTGCATAAATAGAAAATATTGACCAACATTTGCAAAAATATTGGATGAACAGGTGCGTTTGAGAAAATTTATGAAATGTTGGACTAACGATTACATGAAATGTTGAATAAATAGAAAATATTGACCAACATTTGCAAAAATGTGATTGAATATTTCAAAAAAGTTGAGCCACCACGTGGAAAAGAAGAAGAAGAAATAGAAAATGTTGAGACAGATTACGGGTGAATATATATTATTTTTTTGTGAACTGGGTGAAAATATTATTAAAAAAACTAGTTAAAAAAGGAGTGACCATACATTAATAGAGCACAGAGGTTTTGTACAAGATATTAGTTGTTTCAGATTATTTCATTTTGCTAAAGTCCAAAGTTTTGTGTGAAGTGGATTCGTGAAGCTACAAAAGATGGTCGTAACATTCAAACAATATCTTGCACCGGCGAAGATACGTCTTAAAAGTCGGGAGACTGGACCGGCACGGTACGTACGCATGCATGTCCGTACCACGGCGCGTGGCCGCGGTGTACGCGTACGTAGACGGAGGGAAACACGCGAAGACTCCGACATGTCAAAAAAAAAAGTAATGATCACTACGAGCTGCTTTTGTGGTCACCGCTGATTAGTTGTTCGCGGCAGGATAGCGTCTCAGAGGATGTAAAGTAAAGATTCCCTCTATGCTTAGTCCCAAGAAAAGGCCTTTAGCCCGGTGTCCTGGATCATGTCACACGTGTTTCTCCAAGAAAGATTTCCTGATCCAAATCTTTGTCGTACACGGGTTTAGCTAGTGTCCTCATTCACTTCCAACAAATCGAGGCCATTGTATACAGGGCCAAGACGCCGAGGTGGTGTGAATTTCCGACCCGAACATGCCTGAACCTACGGGGGACGAGTCGGCGGCGTCCCATTGGGCCGACCTCCCGTTCGACCTCCTCCGCGACGTGTCGGTCCGCCTCAACACCCACACGAATTACGTTCGGTTCTATGCCGTCTGCAAGCTATGGCGCGACACGCTTCCGCCGCCGTCGAGGCGCCCCACGTTGCTGCCATGGTTGCTCTCGCCGAGGGACGCTTCCGGCCACCGGAAGGCTCGCTGCGTATTCTCCTCCAGGCTCAATCGTCGCCACAGCTCCAGAGAAATTGAGATTACAGTTCGAGATAGGGGATGGGTCACCAGCTCCCATGACGGCACGGCAGCATTGCTACTCCCGTCAATCCCCAAGGACTGTGCCGGCGTAGTACTCGTCGGCGACGACCCTCTCACCACAACTGCTGCCGTCCTCGCTGACCTGGCCGTGCCCCCTTCCCCGATGAGATGAACGAGCC
This sequence comes from Chloris gayana, assembly GCA_031894775.1. Lineage (NCBI taxonomy): Eukaryota > Viridiplantae > Streptophyta > Magnoliopsida > Poales > Poaceae > Chloris > Chloris gayana. The sequence continues at coordinate 1,635,833 of JAUNZO010004298.1, forward strand.
ATGGCTCAAGTTTGCGTCCGGCATTGTCTACAGCGACGGCACCACCTTCCTACACGGCTTCGTTCGCATCGGTTGGACCTCTTACGCGAACTCCTACGGGGCCCTTCTCCATCCTGGAAGCGCAGGGTGGATGGTCCAGCAAACAAGTCATCACCTAAGCCTCAGTAGCGTCAGGGAGAATAACAGCTGGTGCTTTTCGTACCACAAGGGAATGATCGTGCGATGCCGGGGGCGGTACTGGCACATCAAGCCCGCGGTGGGTAACCATGTCCCCGATGGAGACCTCCTCATGGAGGATGAACCCGGCAAGACGGTTCCGACCAGCTACCTCGTCGAGTCTCACGGCGAGTTGCTTTTTTTTTTTTTGAGGGGCAACGGGGGACTTAGTCCCCACCTGAACCATTTTATTCAAAAAACGGTAGCCATTTTGGCTCAAGGGGTAATTTACAGCAGTGAGTACACTTTAGAGAGGAAGAAGAGACTATATAATTGAAGAGAAGAGGGAACACCAAGAGTCCGCGGCGTTTACATCACGGCGTGGCAGGCGGCATCGCCACAGATTTGCGTCTTCCCGGCAATGTTGTAGCAGGCGATGAAGACATGGTTGCTCGGAACGGAATACAACCTCGTTCCTATGCTTCCAGAGCTGCCAGCAGCAGAGGTGTAGGAATACATGGTACTGAGCCACCGGAACGGCAGGTGGTCAAGAGAGCTCCCAGGGGCGGCGGATGGTCGTTCTGCTTGTGTCAACCTGAAGAGCATCCCAGAAGTCCCGTGCGACGGGGCACCGAAAGATAATGTGATCGGCGTCCTCGCATGCAGAATTGCAAAGACCACAGGTGCTGCTCGTGACGACATGACGCTGGAGTAGGAGAGCACGTGATTTGATCCGATCCTGGAGCAGAAGCCACATAAAAAACTGGACACGGCGAGTTGCTTTGGGTATGGGTTCAATTGACTGAGAGTTCCTACCGCAAACGCCATTCTTACTACGGACATCTCGACGACCTTGCGATCGCGTGGTCGGTGTCAATCTACGCACTGCAGGATGCGGACGGAAGCGGTGAACCCAAGTGGGTCAAGAGGGATGGACAGAGCTTTGCCGACCGAGTCTTCTTCCTGGGCCGGCCAAGTAGCTTTGCAATGGACGCGGCACCCCTTAGGATGAGTGGCGATGGGTGTGCCTACTTTGTCGACAGGAGGCAAGTCTGTGGTGGGGTGTGCAGCAATCCACCGGTTACGCAGTGCTGCGTCTTCCGGTACAGTTTCCGTGGCAACAAGTCGGAATTGGTGGAGACGCTTCCTGCCCAATGGACCGACCAGGCATGCATGTGGGTCACGCCCCAACCAGTAATTGCTTCTAATGAGAGATAGTTCCCCGAATGATAAAAGTTAGTGAAAAATAGTTAATTTTTAAGATACATATGTTGATGTTTTGTCTTCATTCAATTGGATACGAGTTGCATATTCCTCGGGAAAGGATAACAGATTTAGCCTGCTGTTGATCCATACTATGGCCAAGTCTTTTTCAACCTTTAAGATAGCAAATTTTTAGGAAAAATCCATTTTTCTACCCCGAACAATTCACTTTGTCCAACTTAGTACCCGAACAAAATCTTAGCTCACTTTACTACCTCAAACAATTTAAGCGGGTGCAATTTACTCCCTTATGCATTTTGTCTTTTTTATTTTTCATTGTATGCTTTAAGTGAATTGTTCGGGATAGTAAAATGAACTTTTCCCTTCTTATAATAAACTACTGGTTATTAGATTGGTTAAGAAAGAGATTGTACTAAAGAGCAAGGACATAATTATATATGGGTTTGTGTAGTTTTCCATATTGCATCCGATTACATTTTCCACCCTTTTGGATCCTGGTGCGTCCGTTCAAAATTTTCATTGACTTGTCGTAAAAAAAATGTTCTTTGAACAACCGAAAATAGTCCATCTAAGAACAAGCTGTTCCAGTACACTTTCATTGTTACAATCAAATATAGTTTTATTTTTCTACCAGTATATTTGCATTGCTCCAAAAATCTGACTCGAGCAAATGTAAAAGTCTTGTCGACTCAAAACAAGCCGATCTAGTATGGGTGGCCCGTGCATTTGAGCGGCGGGCTGAATTATTGATTCAAAAAATTTATTAGCGGAGCATTCATAATAAATAACAAAAATAACTGAGAGGCCACTGTCGTAGACTTACCTTACGGGTATACATTGATCAGAAGAATGATTTATCGAGGACATGGTGGCGTATTGAAGACATAAGACCGGTGGGGCGGGCCCACGAGTGGTGTCCGACCGGTATAGAATTCCAGAAGGTTCCATAAGACCGGTATGGAAATAAAGGCGGATAACAAGACTGGATTAATCCTTAAGGAAAGTATAAGACCGACCGAGTAGGACTCTGAATTGATAAGGAAGCTTAAAGATAGAGTTTCTAAGTATGTAGATATTGTATCCAACTAGGATTCTACATGTAACCTTGCCTCCCCGGACATATAAGGTGGGGGCAGGAACCCCTAGAAGCACAAGTTCTCATAAGTTCCTACACTCCGACATCTTGCAAATAGCAAACCGCTAAAGACAATACATAACATACAGGACGTAGGGTATTACTCTCGATTCGAGGGGCCTGAACCTGTCTAAAATCGCGCGTTCTTGTGTATTCTGTGTTTTGCACCATCGAATTCCATGCTCGTGAGGGACCGGGTAGTACTAGTGCCGAGTTTAAGTCTCGACATTTGGCGCACCAGGTAGGGGTCCCGGCGAGTTCCCAGCGAGTTCGATGGCTTCTACTTTCGACTTCGTCTTCGTTACAAGCTTCAAGATCTGCTTCGGTTTTCTCGACTTCATTCGACGACCGGTGTCGCGGAGCGACGACCGGTGCTGGACGATGATCGTCGCCGCGATGACGACGACGAGCGGTGTCGCAGGACGACCATCGCCGCCGCGATGACGACGACAAGCGGTGTCGCAGGACGACGATCGCCGCCACGACTACGACGACGAGCGGTGTCACAGGACGACGACCGCTACCTCTGCATAACGACAACTGGTGTCGTGGAGCGATGACCGGTGCGGGATGACAACTCCTGCTGCGACGATGACGGCGACCGGTGCAGTGATCGCCGTCTTGTGACGACGAAGATCGATGCCGCTGAGCGATGACCGACGCCACGACGATGATTTTAACAATTTTCATCGGTCGTTAGCTTCAACTTGAGCGCCGCTGCTGCTCGGACGCGGTCTTGAGCATTGGCGCGGCTGCCAATCTTCAATTTCGACCGATTGTGCCGTCTTCAACAGCTTTCATCGGTCGTCTACTTCAACTTGGAGCGCCGCTGCTGCTCGGACGCGGTCTTGAGCTTTAGAGCGGCTGCCAATCTTCAGTTTCGACCGATCGCGCCGTCTTCAACTGCTTTCATCGGTCGTCAGCTTCAACTTTGAGCGCCGCTGCTGCTCGAACGCGGTCTTGAGCTTTAGCGCGGCTGCTAATCTTCAGTTTCGACCGGTAGCGCCGTCTTCAACTGCTTTCATTGGTCGTCTACTTCAACTTGAAGCGCCGCTGCTGCTCGGACGCGGTCTTGAGCATTAGCGCGGCCGCCAATCTTCAGTTTTGACCGATTGCGTTGCCTTCAACCATCTACATCGGTCGTCAATTTCGATTTTAAGCGTTGCTGTTGCACGGAGATGTTGTCTTGAGCTGAGCGCGATCGCCAAACTACTCATCGACTTGCTACATCATCTTCGCCCTGGACTCGGGGCTACGCCCAATAAACCAGCTAAGTCGCTTTTACACTTAACTTTTTGTGTTTAAACTTATATAATGCGATCCTCATGATAGCTTTTTGATAATATGAAATATGTCAATCTTTGCCTATCTCGCATGGTTTTATTTATCTTGGAATCTTAATTTTGAATTAATTTACCAAGTTATGGGCTACTATTTGTGAGCGGTCAGTTAATAATTTGTGATCCCGAGTTCTAAGACCGGTCATTTTTTCTATACGGCACGATTTTGTTAAGAAGACCGCCGCTATGTGCTATACCTAATGCTGATTAGAGCCAGTGGTCATGTCATAGTTGGTTTGTGTTGAATTAACCATCGTTGCTTGGTTATAGACTTGATTGGTTGAAACAGGATGGTAAAATTTAAGTTTTCTGAAATTGGAGTGACCGGTTATTAAAGTTGAAATTACATTAGGCATATAATGATTAATCTGGACCGCTGCAGTTTGCGCGAAAGGAGAAAATCTTATATGTTGAAGTAAGGAAAACATATAAATACCGGTCAAGAATATGGAAATAATTTGAGATCTACAGTAAATAAAACATTGGAGTATTTATTTACATATGAGCACATTTTTGTACTTCTTAAATTGTTTTTACAGATACAATGGACTAGGAACAAGGTCTCGACTCCGCTTGATGTACTCGGTGCTTCCGGTCTTGGGTGCGACGACAGAGGAGAAGTCCACGTGATTTGGATAATCACGGGGGCTCTTTTGCCAATTGTGATGACCGGTCCGAGTGTTCGACGCTCGGTTCGTTAAGCATTTTTAGCCCAGAATATATGATTTCTGGAGTGATTTATACAACAAACCAGTCGGGTTGAAGACTGCTGTGTGACTGATTGGTTAACCTTAGGCCCCGGGTGTTAATCATTCGGCTGATAATAGGTGTGAAAAATTCGAGTTTATTATGTGAATTTTGACGACTGATTTGATCAGTCAGAAATTTGGATTTGAGTGATATTCGATAAGCGGAATATCGGTTATGACCGATGCAAATCACCAGGAGTATGAGATTTGACACCGGTCTGGACCGGTCGAAAAGTATGTTCTTGGCGGAAGATGTTAAGAGATACAGAGGAATGGTCTACGTGATTTGAATAATCACGGGGCTATTTTGCAAATGTTTGAGCGAGTCGAGGTATGGAGTGCCCAATCGTGATAACATTGAAATATCAAATTGGATTGTTTGAGAAAATTGAATAATAGACTGGTTAGATCAAAGACAATTAGATCTTGCCTATCTAATCATTGTGAAATTGGATGCCTTAGGCCCTGGGTGTTAATCATTCGGCTGATTATAGGCCTTGGAGACTCGAGTCGATGTAACATAATTGGGAACCTGGTCCGATCAACCAGAATTTTAGTTCTTAGTGAAATTTCACTAAGCGGATTATGAGTTCAGGCTGATTTAGGCGGTCTGTTATGTGAAACTGGTGTAAATATCCAGGAGATATGAAATTTTGACCGGTCTGAAAAATATGTTCTTGACAGAAATTGCTGAGAGGAATGTGATTTGATGGAAAATAATAAAGCAGTCTCTCAAGAAAGACTCTTGCATTATTTGCGATCCTCAAATGATACAAGAGTCGGGGCTATACCTAATTAGCTGCACCTGACCGGTGCACCGTGTTCAAGAGTGGTCTGCAGAGATCTCGGGAAGTGGAAAATGATGGAAATTGAAAGGAGCGGTCTGTATTGATGGCATATTGGAGGAAATAATGAAGAATCAACTAGTGGACTCTTGCATTATTTGAAAGGAGTTCAAATAATCCAAGAGTCGGGGCTATACCCAATTGGGTGCACCTAACCGGCGCACTAGAAGGAAAATACTTTTGTTTTTTGCACACCTAATTAGGTGGTATGGAGGATAAATATCAATGTTTTGGCTTTTTGAAGCGTCTTGAAGAAAGAAGAAGTATTGTAGAAGATTGGAGTTCTTTTTAATTTAACATTGGAATCAGACCAACATGCAGAAGACTGGTCAGTCTTATTCAATGTCAAATCAAAAATTACTCGAGGGCTGTTGTCGTAGACTTACCTTACGGGTATACATTGATCAGAAGAATGATTTATCGAGGACATGGTGGCGTATTGAAGACATAAGACCGGTGGGGCGGGCCCACAGAGTGGTGTCCGACCGGTATAGAATTCCAGAAGGTTCCATAAGACCGGTATGGAAATAAAGGCGGACAACAAGACTGGATTAATCCTTAAGGAAAGTACAAGACCGACCGAGTAGGACTCCGAATTGATAAGGAAGCTTAAAGATAGAGTTTCTAAGTATATAGATATTGTATCCAACTAGGATTTTACATGTAACCTTGCCTCCCGGACATATAAGGTGGGGGCAGGAACCCCTAGAAGCACAAGTTCTCATAAGTTCCTACACTCGACATCTTGCAATTAGCAAACCGCTAAAGGCAATACATAACATACAGGACGTAGGGTATTACTCTCGATTCGAGGGGCCTGAACCTGTCTAAAATCGCGCGTTCTTATGTGTTCTGTGTTTTGCACCATCGAATTTCACGCTCGTGAGGGACCGGGTAGTACTAGTGCCGAGTTTAAGTCTCGACAGCCACCTAGTTTAGAAGTTCATTTCGGAGTGTTGCTGGAGTTTGTTTTTCTTATCAAAACTCCTAAAATTTTGGATAAGAGGGTTATTTAAGGGCATTGCTGGAGTTGCTCTTAGAATCATATATAGAAAAATTTATATTAGCAGTGGTGGTAGTTGGCTGGATGGATGTCGAGGTTGCATGGTTGCCAAGCCACCGTGGTGGTTGCTAATAAGGGCATCTTCTCCAGTGGGTTAGGGCATCCACAATGGTTTAGACAGCTGTCGTCTGTGAATACCTCGATTACCACGTACAGATAGTAAAAGAGACAGTTTATACAATGCTGAGTCCATTAGGTTGTCTGTAAGTTAATTAATTCGATTACAAACTTATCAGTCATTAGATCAAGCACACAAAACTTATCAGTCTAATGCGAGGTCTACAGCACATGCTCGGACATCGTTTCCGCCTAGGAGCAGGGGACGATGGCGTCCTCTCGTGAGGCGACGCGGGCACTGTCGTTCCGTAGAGACAGGGGCGATTCTGCAAATTAGCCATTACAGAGATGGGATCAAGAGACCCGTTGTACATGTCCTTAACTAAGGATGCAGTTCGAGGGGTGTGATGTGGGTGGACACGGGAGTGATAGGGCCTCTGTGGAGCCTGGTTGATTGGCACGCCCTACATGTAAATTGAAATCAATCTCCATATCAACGGCCATTGTACTGATGCAAATGCCGGAACACACGCTACTTCTATTGTTCGGGGAAAAAACGAAGGCAATTACAAGTCAACGCTCCATATGCAATGTGACACACAGAAGGATAAAAGACTGTACTATTATTTGGAAAAAATCATTGGAAACTAAAAACTTTTGTTCTCTCTCTCTGTCCCACTCTCTCTCTCCAAACAAAAAACAAATGATTGCCTTGATCAATTTCTACAAAAATTCTGGAGAAACAAACAAAAGAAAAGCAAAAGAAGACATAAACAAAAAAGAGAACCGTTGAATGAGAATATTAGTTCCTTTGTCCTAGTTTATTTGGCATTCCCGCTTTCTACTAGATTTATTGAACATTCTGGATTGTCTGTCCAGGTTCATTAAACATTTTATGAATTTGGACACTCCAAAACACCTCCAGAATGGCAAATGAACTGGGACGGAGGGAGTAGAAGTGAGCAAAATAAGTTAACATGGGTCTTACAAGAAAATGATTTCAACCGCACAAACATATAAATATTATCTGCATATACCAGCAACATCAAAGAAGGTATATGGTCATATTCAATATTTTTAAAAACTAAATTCGCCAAAAACAATATCGAAACCAGTTCAACTAAATTATTTGCCCCATACTGAAGAATTTGCATGAGCACATGGCAGCGTTCCTTCATTTTTTCTGCAATTGCCGGCCGGTCTATCTTTCACCAGTGATTCGGATTGCAGCTCTTAGTGACATTCGGGGTTGCATGCGGGGCAGTGGGCTTTGCAGTCTTCCTTCGTCTGGTAGCAGTTGTTCTCCAGATCAGGTGTATTGACGCAACAAAAGCATATATCCTTATCAGGTATATCGCTGCAGTGCACGGGGACACAGAATTTCAGGAAGAGCTTGCTTCCGTCCATTGATGTGGAGTTCATCAAGCGAGGGACCGTGTAACCCTCCTCTGATAGCCCTCGGCGACCTGCTGCGTGTATAGATCATTAAAAGCTATGTATCTATAAAAAAATATTGACGGCGTGAAAACAATCTGACAACGTTACTTACACAGTGCAGGGGATAACAGGCATCCAAAGACAACGGCGAACAACGTCGTGGTCGCCATGTCCATCAGGCCGGTTTTCTTCATCTTAGATCCTTGGACTAGACTTCGGAGAAATAGTCAAAGCCTTGGGCTCCCCATCCAATATTATTATATATTATATATAGACACACAAGCAAAGGGTACCATAGAACCGCCCGTTTTTCTTTGGTAAAAACAGGGTCGAATCTTCTCTGCTCAGAGTTATTTAATGGTAAATGATTTTAGCAGGCTGCAGCGCTCCATCCATGAAATCGTGGACTTACCTCATTAAGATAGGCAAGATTTCACATTCCTTCCATTTCAAACTGCACATCTTCCACAAAATATGGAAGTATACCTGTAGAAGATTCCATCCAACCTAATGTGAATAAATTTATACCGCGTTTAGGGAAACAAAACATTGAGGAAGTACAGGAAATTTGTAAAAAATATACAGTTAACTATATGCATGCCATATAAAGGAAGGAATTAAGAGTAGCGTGATCAGGTTGGCCACCCTGTGATAAAAATAACCATATGAAAAATACTAATTGCTAATATAGAACAAAATCTATAGTTAGTGTACTACAATGAAGCATTTTATTTTTGTGAATTCAACATAGTAGAGACATAGACACAAGTTACATACATGAACGAGTATTCACCCCTATGAAAACACGAGCAAACATCTACCCTTATGAGTGCCTCTGAAAGACAGTCAGCTTAACCTTAAGGTTCACGAAGACGGTGGTATAAATAAATAACAAATATTATTGGAGAAATGTACAGGAGTCCTTCTAAAAATATTTATTTATATTATAATAAAAAGTATATAAAACAAAATAAAATATATATAGCAAAGTATTATTATGGACCACGATCCACATAATTACATAAATGGGCTGGCCGGTAGGGTTGTAGCCTTGTAGGCTTATAGCATTAGGTGGTGTATTTTTGTGGGCCGAACATATTATCGGATAATACTATTATGAGCATCGGATAATCCATTTATAATTATCGGATAACCTTTATCCGTCGGACTTTATATGTTTTGTACTTCATATTTTCACATGCAAGAGATCCAGAATACCATTATCAAATTTATATCACATTCAGTACTCAAATTTAATTCAAAAGTTTGCAGATATTTTGCAATTTTGTTGATTAATTTTTTTGCACACATTTCTATCCCACTTCATTTTTACACAAGAGTAGAAGTTTTGTGATTGCAAGCCGTGACCATTTGACTTACTATAAAATAGCAATTCAAGTCTATATAATAATCCACATTGCATATAGAGTTTTCCCTGTCCTTATTCAAATCATTTTAATACCTATTATTCATTCATTCTTCAAGTGTGCAATCTTTACGCATTTAGGTCTTCCACATAATTTAAAGAGAGTTGTTCCACTTCATCTCATCACCAAATGAAAGTCAAATTCAGTTATGGTTATGCATGCTAATTTTGAAAAAACAAATTCTGTATAACCTTTTTATTTTCAGCATTTAGAATTAAAAAGAATCATGTGTTGATATCATTTATACAATACCGCAGCATCGCGTGGGGTACCAGCTAGTTGAAATAACGAGCACGGCCAAGTTCATTAACTGCGAAAAATGCCGCCCACCGGAGAGCATAAGGCAGCAAGGGAAGCCATGTATGAAGAGGATCGCATTCTACCAGAGTGGGTGACTTTGGGCCGTACATGCGTACATGCGTATATTAAATCGATTCGCGGCCCCTCTGAGGAGCAACACCTGTTAGAATGGAACTCTGAATCATCGGATGATGACGATTTTCAGGTAGTTTCGAGTAGGAAAACAAGAAACAAACTGAAGAAAAGAGTATCCTTCTGTGGAAATAGAGAAAAATACCTTGCCTCACCTTCAGTGTCAGCAAGTGAAACAGAAGTGATTACCAAGGTTAGCCCTAAGGTAATCACAAGGAAAGGAAACAAAAAGAAAAAATCAAAATGAATGGTCTCATTTGGAATTGTAGAGGAATTGAGAAGAAAGACCTCTGTCCTTTCATTAAAGAATTAATTGGTGAGCATCAGTTGGATTTCCTGGGAATCCAAGAAACAATGAAGAAAAGGTTTAATGATAGCTTCTTCAGAAAAGTGGATATCCAAAAGGCTTTTGCATGGCACTGGGTTCCTTCAAGGGGAAAATCAGGAGGGATGCTGTGTGGTATTAATATAGACAGATTTGAGGTAAAAAGCTTTAGCTCTGACTCACACATGATTTCTGCAATGGTTCAAGACAAAAAAGATAAAAAGGAATTAAGGCTGGTCTTTGTGTATGGACCAGCTTAGGAGGAAAGGAAAGAGCGGTTCCTTTTAGAACTGGCTCAGGTCTGTAACAGAAATGGGCATCCTATGATTATAGGAGGAGACTTCAATATCATGAGATTTAGTGGAGACAAGAATAAGAAGTTCACTAATAGCAAATGGAGTGCTATGTTTAATCAAATTATTAACTCTTATGAACTTAGAGAACTTCACCTTAATGGTGGCAAGTTTACCTAGAGTAACAACCAAAAGAATCCAACTCTAGAGAAGCTAGATAGAGTGTTTGTGAATAAGGAGTGGGAAGTCCTCTTTCCTCTAACAGTCTTACAGAAAAAAATAAGATTGATGTCTGATCACAACCCTCTGCTCCTCTCTATGGGGCAGAAGCAAGATAAAAAAAGAAAACCTTTCAGATTGGAGTCCTCTTGGCTCAATGAGGAAGGGTTTAAAGAGAAGGTGAAAGAAATCTGGGATCAGAAGATTACAGCAAAATCAAACATTGAAAAGTGGATGATAAAAGAGAAAAGACTGAAAAAATATCTGAGAGGTTGGGGGATTAAAAAGAAAGGAGACAATAAGAAAATTAAGAATGAGCTCCAAGAGGAACTTCAAACTCTGGAAAATCTAGAAGAACAACAATTGTTGTCTGCTATACAACTTAAGAGAAAATCGGATATTCAAGAGAAACTAATGAAGATGTATGAATTGGAAGAACTGTATTGGAATGAACGCTCAAATACCACCTGGCTCTTAAAAGGGGATGGAAACACTGAATATTTTCACAGGGTGGCAAACGGGAAAAAAGAAAGAACACTATTTTCTCTTTACAACATGATGAGCAAATTATAGAAGGTGATGAAAAGCTGCTGAAACATGCTACAGATTTCTATAAAGACCTCTTTGGCCCAGCTGGAAAGCCTCCCATTCAGCTAGACCCTCAGTGTTGGTCTGAAAAGGACAGAGTGTCCATAGAGGAAAATAGCAGTTTAGCCAAGGAGTTCTCTTCGGAAGAAGTAAAATCAGCAGTAATGGATATGGAGAGGAATACAGCTCCAGGCCCTGACCATATGCCGGTGGAGTTTTACCAGGAGTGTTGGGAAATAATTAAAGATGACATAATGGGACTTTTCAAGGATTTCTATGAGGATAATTGCGATATTAGCAGAATTAATTATGGAGTGATAACTCTTTTACCTAAGCTAAAAGAGGCCAATAAAATTCAGCAATACAGGCCGATTTGCCTGCTCAATGTGAAGTATAAAATCTTCACAAAAATCCTTACTTCCAGGCTAGAAAAAGTGATGAATAGAATAATTGACAGGAGCCAAAATGCGTTCATCAAAAATAGGAACATTATGGATGGCATCATTTCTCTGCATGAGATCCTTCGTGACTCAAAAAGCAAAAAGAATAATGGCATCATCTTAAAGCTAGACTTTGAAAAAGCTTATGACAAAGTTAGTTGGGACTTCCTCTTTGACTGCCTAGAACAAAGAGGGTTCTGTGCAAAATGGTGTCAATGGACAAAACTGGTAGTTATGAAAGGGACCCTTTCAGTCAAGTTAAACAATGACATTGGCCCTTACTTTCAAAGTGGGAAAGGGGTCAGACAGGGAGACCCCCTCTCCCCTTTCCTGTTTAACATAGCAGCTGATACTCTAGCCAAGATGATAAAAAATGGCTCAGTCGAACAAACTAATTACAGGCCTGATTCCCAACTACATTGAGAACGGAATTGTGTCACTGCAATATGCGGACGACACGATAATCTGCCTAAAGGATGATAAAGAAATGGCGATAAACCTAAAAATTCTGTTGTACCTGTATGAGAACATGTCCGGACTGAAAATAAACTTCCAAAGAAGCGAAATCTCGATGATCCAGCAAGATGACCAGAAAGCCCTGTTTTATGCAGACTTATTCAACAGTGCAACAGGGGAGTGGCCAATCAAATACTTAGGTGTGCCTGTGTCACACTCGAGACTACATGTGATAGATTGGGTTCCAGTAGAAGGCAAACTAGAAAAGAGACTAGACGGGTGGCAAGGAGGGTCTTTAACCCCGGGAGGCCGGAAAATGTTGATTGACACAAGTCTCTCCAAGTATCCCTACGTACCACATGTCCATGTACCTACTGCCTAAGACAAACATAGAACGGATGGACAAAAGTAGAAAAAGGTTTTTCTGGCAAGGGGGTTCCACAAAAAGAAAATATCATTTAGTCAAATGGTCGTGGATCTGTTTACCAAAGAAAAAGGGAGGACTTGGAATAAAAGACTTGAGAAAGCAAAACATAAGCCTCCTTTGCAAGTGGTGGTGGAAACTTGAGAATGAAGATGGGCTATGGCAGGAAATAGTAAGGAAAAAGTATGTAAAAAACCAGTGCATTTCCCAAATCAAACACAAGCAATCAGATTCCCCAGTGTGGGCTGATCTTCTAAAAGTAAAGGAAATTTATGTTTCTGGTAGAAAAATGAAAGTTGAGAACGGTGCCTCAATTGATTTCTGGAACGAAGTTTGGTATGGGGACATCTCCCTCGGAGAGATGTTTCCCGATCTGTTCACCATTTGCGAGAGAACAAAAAGGATCAGTCGCACAAATGGCTGCGAGCCAATGGCATCTTTCTTTCAGAAGATGGCTCTCTGAGGAATTACAAGTGCAAAAAAGAAAGCTTTATGATATTCTAGCCCCTGTTTGTTTATCTAGCAATAAAGACAAGGCTGTTTGGAAACTGGGTGGGAACAACAAGTTCTCAGTTAAATCAATATATGATTCCCTGTGTGAATCATTTAGAGATTCCCCAAATTCAGTGCTGTGGAAAACTAAACTCCCACTCAAAATAAAAATCTTTTTATGGCTAGTCAAACAAGGATCAATCCTAACCAAAGACAATTTAAGTCGCAAGAATTGGAAAGGAGACAAAAGTTGTGCCTTCTGCAATGAGCCGAAAGTATAGAACACCTCTTTTTTACCTGCAACATTAGTAAGTATGTGTGGAGTATAATTGCCCTCTCTATAGGGGCTGATTGCAGACCTGAATCAATTGAACAATACATGGAGTGGATCTCAAAGTTCCTACCACAAGGGGGAAAGTTCTATTATATTGGGTTGGCTGCCATTTGTTGGGCAACATGGAAACCGAGAAACTTAAAATGTTTTGAAGGAAAACTCATTCGGTCTCCTACTGAGATCATTTGTTATGCTTGTGTTTTCATTAAATACTGGGCAGGCCTACAGAAGGAGGCAAACAAGGAGATCCTGGAGGATGGCGCCAAGGTGATCCAAGAGAATGCGCTGTCGGTTCACCCGAACCGAAGTGATGATGGCGGACAAATCAAGCAAAGACGGAAAGAGATTGAAGGGCCGGGGAAATGACGATGCGAAGAGGAAGAACAAGGTGGAACTAGCTAGTTCTCCCAGTAGAAATGTCTCTAGTCGTTGTGCCCCTTGAGCAGAAGAGTAGCTGTTTAACTCTAGTGAACTGTGGTTGTAACCCTGTTAAACCCTGTGCTTTGGCTCTTCGTTTTGGTGGCTAGGGTGAGATATACACCGTTAGACAATGTATGGTTTCATTACTGCAAGGTAATGAAATTCCAGGGCACGCCCTGCTATGGAAAAAAATCAATTCGCGGCCGGTGAACACCTCGGATTGTTCGTACATGCGTTGAATGGCCTATGACCCAAGGAGCACATTCGGCTCCTCATGGAGGGCGGTGATCTGTCCGCTTCGTCGTGGAATGGCACCGCCGCGGATGCATGGAGAAGCTTACTGGCTCACCCGCGTACGCCTCCTTGCTGGTTTGGGGTAATCTCGACATGGCCCCCTACGGAAAGAGCCGATGAAGGTGTCCGTACGTGTGCGGATGCCATTGCCGGAGAGGTCGAGGAGCCCGATCGAACGCATCAACCAACGCAATAATGAGGCGGTGCGGCAAACATCTTTGTCGAAGCTGCACGTTGAAGCTTGAGGACGATGAACGATTGTATGTTGTGTTAGAGTTTTCGGCATATGCGGAAGCAAGAACGGATCCATCGAGGCGTACGATGCTAGAACACGAGACGACTCATGAGGCACGATGTTTGGTAACGAGGTTCAGCCGAAGCCTACATCCCCGGGGCATGACTATGGGCGCTCCTCCCCAATATGCAATACCGACCGCTACGAGGTCCCGGCGAGAGTCGCCGCCTCCTCCATGCGAGTCTATCGCTATGTCGTCATGGTTACAATAGCGGCTCTCCTCTCATATTTATGAGAAGCCCGGTTACTGAGTTCGACACAAACTCTACACCCTACCGCTAGTACAACTCAAAGTCCTAAGTGTAACCAAACTCATACATGGTATTCGACACATATTCAACAAACTCCACCTTGGCGAATACTCCACCATCCTGAAGCCGTCATGCGCGATCCTCCATGTACACGGACTTGAGTTGTAGACTTTGCAGCTCACGGTGAACCGCCCGACGAGTCCAACGCCTTAGACTCGCCGCCCGAAGAGAACACCGCCATCCTTGCAACTCCATCTTCCATGACTCCACCTGCAATGTAACAATCTTGTAGCTTGTACAAATTAGATGTCATTCTCTCCCCTATCATCACAGTCTTGTCTCCCTTCATGATCTTCATGGTTTTTCCATCCGGCTCAGTCCGAATCATCAAACCATCACGATGTAGAGCCCCAAGCGAAATTAGATTTCTCCGCAACTCTGGTACATGCTTAACACCTTTAAGAACCTATTCATCTTCATCCTGTATCTTGATCTTGATCTCGCCTAATCCAATAGCAGGGAGTCCCCTGTCATCTCCCAAATAAGCTTTGCCAAAATCACCCGACTTGTATGAAGAGAACCACTCCTTCTTGTGTGTCACATGAAAAGAGCTTGCTGAATCTAGCATCCGCGCTTCACTTGATCTGTCTTTTGATAGCTACCGAGAGAATATCACCGTCGCTATCCGAGTCACTCTTAGGAGTCGTCACATTAGCACTTCCCTTCACAATTTTCGGACAGTCCTTTTTCACATGTCCCCACTCCTTGCACTCAAAGCACCGCACCTTCTTCTTCTTCTTGCTCTTGGCCTCCACCTTCCTCCTAGCATGTTCACCTCTGACTAGCAAACCTTCACCTTGAGATTCATCCACCACATTGTTTTTCCTTCTCAGCTCTTGAGCTAGCAACGCTGCAGTAATATCCTCAATCTTGATGGTTTTCTTACCGTACGTCGTAGTCGTGATCTGTATGCTCATATGAAGGTGGTAAAGAGCATAGAAGAATTATTGCCTTGTCTTCATCTTCAACTTTCACATCTAGCTGGCCTAGATCCGTGGCCCTTTGATTGAAGACATTGATGTGCTCTGCAAGATCCGACCCCTCCTGCATCTTCAGCCCATACAACTTTTGCTTCAAATACAGCTTGGTCGTCAAAGTCTTGGACATGAACTGACTCTCCAATTTATCCTAGATTTCCTTTGGTGTTGTCAACCCGATGACATGGTACATGACATGGTCGAGCAGACACAGCCGTATGGTTGCAGCTGCTTGCATCTGCTTCTCCTCCCACACATCATCCTCCATCTTGTCCGGCTTCTTCGCCTTCGGTGCAGACAAAAGACTGTTGCGCCAACAAATCTTTTACCCTTATCTGCCATAAGCTGAAGTTGCCGCTGCCATCAAACTTTGTCACCTCAAATCTGGTACTCGTCGACGCCATGCGGTCGACACACGGTTTCACCGGCCCTTTGCCACCGGTCTTGCCGCCCGATTCGCTCGCCTCGTTGACTTCAACAGCTGACGAATCGATCTCCTAGCTCTAACGATGGTATCCTGTCTCGCGACTGCCCCGGTGACGATCAACAATGTTTTCTCTCTCTCTCTCTCTCTTTTGCACGTGCTGAGAATCCTGCCTAATTGATGCTTGAATTTTTCTGTGCCGGACAGCCCCGTAGCCTTCTCCTTTTATTACGTAGATACACTCCGATTTAATTTTGATTCCGGTGTCCGACTCCGACTACAATTCTGCGGTGCGGCCCGCAACCAGCACACCTCCACCTCCTCAACGTGCATCAGCGCAACAGCACACAAAAAAGTGCTTAGATAGAAAACTGCCTTGGCTAACGCTCCAAAAAATTAATTCCAAGCATAAACCAGCATGTCCACACACATGCACGCAGGTCTCCTCCCGTGCAAAATTAGAAAAACATGGAGCCATGCACCCGCCCGTCCGGAGCCAGCCCATCCCGGCATCGAGCATAAGTAGAGTCCGAACAGGACAGAGTCCTAATCCCCCACGATGTCGGCTCCTGGCACTACTCCTCCGACAGCGTCTGCACAAGTGTGATTACTCTCACGCTGTGCACAACAACGTCACCTTTCCGACGATAGTTCCAATGAATCATTGATCATAGTAGCACCTACATCCTTTGTCACTAGTGTGATGTCAGCTCTGTCTCCAACGCACCACGACATAACATCACACCCTTGCGCATCTTACGTGCGCAAGCAAATCACACAACAGATCATGTCGTCAACACGAACTGCTGCGTGCCACAACCTCATCTTTGTGCAACACCGGTTACACCGCCATCGTTGCGGTGTTTCCACACTCCGATCTCTCCAACCACCGCCACGTCTAGCACGTCGGTCCGATCGCGAGCCGAAGTCGTCGTCTTAAACACGACGCCTTCAACAGCCACTTTGTCGGCTTGATCACCACGTCCGGTCCATCCTCGCTGACTGCAGCCCATCGAACGGTCTAGGCCGCTCGCCAAGAGTGTTCGACTCCACCAACCGGATCTCCGGTCGCCGCCATGCTCCACCCCGCGCCGCATCAAGCGGTTCCACGGCACCCGTCGAGCATGATCCTCGCACCTCCACGGTGATCTTCAGCATCACCTCTAGATCCACACAAACCAATAGCTACGATACCACCTGTTAGAGTTTTCGGCATATGCGGAAGCAAGAACGGATCCATCGAGGCGTACGATGCTAGAACACGGACGACTCAAGAGGCACGATGTTTGGTAACGAGGTTCAGCCGAAGCCTACATCCTCGGGGCATGACTACGGGCGCTCCTCCCCAATATGCAATACCGACCGCTACGAGGTCCCGGCGAGAGTCGCCGCCTCCTCCATGCAAGTCTATCGCTATGTCGTCATGGTTACAACAGCGGCTCTCCTCTCATATTTATGAGAAGCCCGGTTACAGAGTTCGACACAAACTCTACACCCTACCGCTAGTACAACTCGAAGTCCTAAGCGTAACCAAACTCATACATGGTATTCGACACATATTCAACATGTTGGATTGGTGATGGTTGACGGTTTGCTGAGTTTGCCCATTCTTTTTCATTTTTAGGGACTTAGTTGGCCGTGTTGTCTCGAGTTTGTGTGGCTTCACATGGCAACATGGGCGTGTGTACATAGTTCGCAATGTAGATGAGCAAACCAACGAAGCCCTCGCCATCCAATTAAGGAGTTCATGATCAGCATCATCGGTACATAGTGCGTAGCACAATACTAGAATCGAGCTCTACTAGCGGACTAAAAGTGGCCATAGTGACGGAATCAATTTTCGTCCCTAGGGCCCCGACACTTGTGAGGGAGAAATGACAGTAGCGGATACGAGACCGCGGCTATGTAAAACGGTAGTAGCGGGACAAAAGCCCACAACTATTTTATTTACAGGAAAAGATTTTTTTAAAAAAAGAATCCTCACCGACGATCCGTGCGTCGGCGGCCGGATCCAGTTCCCACCTCTATTTTTTGAAGAAGGGAGGAGACAAGGCCGGAATCCAATCAATTAATCACCACATTCAGCCCGACTACTTCCACCTATAGACAAATAGTTCCTCTCTCAAGAAAAAGTCCATGACGTACTGCGGAAGCCTTCCCGAGAGATCTGCAAATCATGATGCCTGAACTGCTATCCTCACGTTGGGTCGACCTGCCTTTGGAACTCCTCGACGCCATTTTGCG
The DNA here is from genome assembly GCA_031894775.1 of Chloris gayana. Lineage (NCBI taxonomy): Eukaryota > Viridiplantae > Streptophyta > Magnoliopsida > Poales > Poaceae > Chloris > Chloris gayana. The sequence continues at coordinate 1,654,234 of JAUNZO010004298.1, forward strand.
CCGCCTCCACACCTACCCGTGGAGAATTTTACATATATGTTTCAAGATGTTATTGAAGTTGGTAACATGGTAACGTGTGAACTTTCCCCTATTTATTAATCCTCTGCAGCTAGGCGAGGCATCACAAAACTATCACGGTGCTACAATCGTAACCTGCCTGGTTAACACTTACCTCACACTCGGTTAGTACAATCGCATAGAGGGCGTCCATTCTTTAGTACTTGTTGAGGCACACATTGATGTTGGAGCTAGAGTCATCGGGTTCCGTATCGCTGGAAAAGAGGTGAATCCGCCCCAAGATACAACAATGCTCCATGATCAAGATCAGGTATGGGCCGAATGAGAAGAATATCACGAAGTCAAAGTGAAGTCCCCAAAGAGAACCTCGTCAAGTTCATGTTGGCACTCCTTAAAGAAGAAAATCCTAAACTATAGAAGAAACCAACAATTGTGAAACCGAGGCGAGAGGGCAGATAAATAACCTCGGAGATCGGAAAAGACTCCCACCACAGTGAAGCCAAAAAACGAAGCAAATATGGAGTCAAGAAGGTACAGCCAACCATGTCCACTTCTCCAAGACATGGCCCGTCACCATTGAGCTGAACATGAACACGGAGAAAGTCCCGTTCATTGGACTTTAAAAAGACGTACCCTCACTAGGAGGGAAAATTGATATGTATCTCATATTTGTTTTCCAATTTGCATATTTGATTTTTCCATCATTCGGTTTTCCCCAATTTGCATTTGCATGCATCATCTTTGATTTTTCAAACCGCCACTTGCATGTTGAATTTATTTGACACCTTTGCATTTTTCTGAAAACCTGATGTTTTGGATATATCTTTTTTAGAACAATTTTTCTCAAGCAATTTTCCAAATGGAACTTTGGTAAAAACACATTGCAAAATATTTTGAAGGACAGGGGGAAGGCATGGGCCAAGGCACGGCCCGAAAAGCCTGGTGTATTCTTCCAATCCACGAAAATTTCGGCCAAGTGGGCCTGCCCCTCTCCCCTACACGGCCCAGTCCATCATTTAATGGTGAAAGTGAAACCCTAGGCTAGCCGTCCGCAGCCACTGCCTTGCGCGCCCGCCGCCACCGTCCGCAGCTCCGCCTTCTCCTCCCCGCGCGCCGCCGGCCAAGCTCACCTCAGGCTGACTCCGGACGGCTCCTCCTCGCGCGGCCGGCCTCGCCGCGCACCTCCAGCCTTGCGCCGGCCTCCCCGCGCAGAAGCCTTCTCCGATTTCTGCAGGTGATGAGGCCTAAACCGCTCTCCTCGCTCCGGGACTGGGCCGACCTCCCTGAGGAACTCCTCGAAGACATATTGCGCCGCCTCCGCACCTACCCCGATTCCATCTCCTTCCGCACCGTCTGCAAGCCCTGGCGCCGCACGCCCCTGCCGCACCACCACCCGTTCCTGCCACTGCTGCTCTCTCCACGCGACCTCACCGGCCACCACCGGACGGCGCGCTGCGTCTTCTCCTCGAAATCGACACGCGTTCAACACCGGAGATGGGTGATCCGGGAGGACGACGGCACGGTGGCCTCGGTCCTCACCGGCGACCCCTTCCCCGGGTCCGCGGTCCCCACCCCGCTACCGCCCTTCTCCAACGCCGACGAGAAAAATTGGTGGGCAGACCGCGCCGTCGGCGTAGTTTCGGAGGACGGCACCGTTGTTCTGTGCCTCACTGATCCGGTGAACAGGTTCAGTCTGCCATCGTTCAGTGCATGCCTTCTTCAACCGCGCGCCGCGGCGTGGACGTCGCTGCGGAAGGCCCTGAGCATCGAGCCTTATGAAAGGGATCGCTTCTGCGTCGCATATCACGACGGCAAGATCGTGCTGGCCCGCGGTGAGCGTGCTCGGTGCATCACCGCCACCGAGTCAGCAGTCCTCGCCGGAGCCGACCACGCGTGGTTCACACCAGCGCCTCGGAACAAATGTGCCGAGGATTCTCGGTGCAGCTACGTTCTGGAGTCCCAAGGCGAGCTGCTGTGGGTCTTGGTCCGGATCAGGTGCGCCAACTATAGGTGCAGGGACCATTCTGAATTGGACCGCCTTGATGACGGCAACCGGACGGCGATCGGCCTGGTTGTGTCGGTGTACTCTCTGCAGGTGAGAGAAGGCATCACCTACAACGAGTCGGAATGGGTGAAGAAGGACGGCCAGGACTTTGCCGATCGGATCCTGTTCCTGGGGCAGCCGACCAGCTTCGCCGTAGACGCGGGAAGGTTTGGCATGACTGGCGGGAGTGCCTACTTTGTCATCAGGAAGCTGCTCTATGGAATTTCAGATAAAGCTATGGAGCGGAATTACGTGTTCAAGTATAGCTTCCGGGACGACAAGTCGGAGCTGGTTGAGCAGCTGCCTGACAATGAGCAATGGAATGACCAGGACTGCTTTTGGCTCACACCACAACCAGTCATATCGGACTAACCTACAGCATTCCTAGGTAAGAACTTCTCTTCTAGTGCATATTTTTTATGAATCGATTTATTTTGGACTTGAGTTGTACTACTGGAATTCCTGTTGTCATCACACATCTACCTTGTCCCGCTTCCATCAACCATTAGCAGCGATACCAATTTTAGGCGCAAGTAGCAGGAGCTCTTGTGCAAGATGATGATGCAGGCCCAACCATAGAACACGCCACACGCCAGTCAGCCAGCGAATTTGTTGTGGAAGGCTAGATGCACAGCTCAGCGAGAATAAGACATTGATGAATTAACCTAAATAGATACAGACGTCTATGTTTTTTTTAAAATAAACCGTGATAACAGAGAATACAACGCTGCACCATCAAAAGTGGTTGTAGCTCTGGGTTTAGTACTCCTCACTTCAGGTCACTTTATTGTACAGTATTTTCATGTCATCTTATATATTTCAGGTTCCAAAGAGAGTGCAGCGAACAAAGAGGCAGCACAAGTCGGGAGGTGGAGCAGAGTGAGGAAGACAAGCACTCGCCAGTACGTTGGATTAAGTGCACGGGAGCCTTGCCAAGGACCCTATCCAAGAACACTCATCCCGGGCGGGTGCGCCGATTGTGGAACCGTGGATGGCACCTTTGCAGGCATACAACTCAAGGGAAGGTGGATCCATAGTTGTACACGCGATTAGCCTGGGAGAGGGAGAAGTGTGAAGATCCTTGGACACTGGGATGAGTGCAAAGGAGTGACTCAAGAGAGAGAGGAATGATAGTAACATGTGCCATGCTGTTGGCGTGGTTGCTATGAGTTCTATTTAGCTTATCTTCTTTTGCATATTACAATTTTCGAAATGAATGAAAATGCATTGTGTGCCTAGGTTTACTTTGGTCCATGAATATGCTTCTGATGTGGTGTGTCCTATATTCTGACCAATAAGGTGCAAAGATAATTTGGCACAAGGCATTGTATAGTTAATAAATTTTATTCCGTATATATTGACCTTCTATTGATCATTTTGTCCACATTTTGGTACTTCAAAGTACCTCACAAACACCATAAAAGATCACAGCTAACTCTTAGTGAACATGTAATTTTATTCCGTATATTGACCTTAATGCATGTCCTATGGTGCAGATCCATGTATTAAGGGCTAATATTTATTAGGAGTGCAGTTGGTGT